>BQMB01000500.1:0-395555 GCA_027943415.1 Closterium sp. NIES-67 | reverse complement strand
GATTTGTGGCAGCGCGAGCAAAGTTCGGTTTTTTTTTTTTTTTTTTTTTTTTTTTTTCCGAGGCCCGGCACCGACATTGACGGTGTGTCAGATATTGGTGACATCTGGCACGCCACTTGCCTGCCACCAGGAAAGCGAATACCTTGAAGACAAATTTCATGGGCCGAAAACCAGTCGTACAGACAGGGGGAATCATAATGCGATAAAATTGCAATAAAACACGCCGCGCGCGCGAACCAGTGATAAACATATTTCTGATACGCGACACGGGTATGGAAATAGTTTAGCTCTATGGAAATAATTCACCGTGCAATATCGCATGGTGCGATAATACTCTCAATTTTTTCGCTTTGGCGATCTGGCGATGCGCAGGATATTCGTGAAACTCGTTGGTGGCGTGATCTGGTACTTTCGTGGGCGTGCTCGAAAGAGATTTGGACGTGAAATCATTTTGCAAGATTGATTCGGAAGTGATCCTCTCCCACGATATGGTACTGGACTATTGTAAAATTACTGTAGCAAGAGGGTTACCTGCTTTCGTAAATTGCCAAGATCGCGAAAGGCTCGTCGATCCCAGACGCAATGGGCCGCGCCTTAGTGACCGAGTTTGTGCCCCTCCTTGTCGAACCCCTAGTGTTCCCGAGCTCGAACCCGCTGTACCTTCACCTGGTACGTACTTTTGTAAATATTCTTTATGTTACGCGCCCTAGTACAATTGTGCTGGGAATATCAAGTGAGAAAAGCAAGTCCCACATAAGTCTGTATCCCCCCTCTTCCTGATTCCTGAAAGATGGTCCATGGTCCTGCCTTCCATCCGTGTTGCCCACTTCCTCACACCATGTCCTGCTCGTCCGCCTCCCGTGCTGCCTTGTTGGCTGCCTGAATCGCAAGGTACAGCAGGTAGCCCTGTGAGGGGAGGAGGAGGGGGAGGAGGGGGAAGAGTAGGGGGAGGGGACACGTGAGGATGGGAAGTCGGGGTAAGAAGTCGACTGGGAAGAGGCAGTGCAGAATCAGAGTTGTTAAGATAGAGGGCAGAGAGTTGGGAGGCTGTCATGGCAGACAGTGCAGAGCGACGAAGGTGGAAGGAGGGTGGAGCAGGGGCAGAGCAGAGGATGGGCGCTGAAGAAACACATCTTCCCGTGCACGGCGAGATGGCCTCTGCCATGCGGTGACGCAAGGAAGCACACGGGGTGTGAGGGAAGGCAAGAGGCCCGGGGAGGACAGTCACGATGGAGGAAGGAGGCAGGAGAGGGGGGGAGGGGGAGAGAGGGAGGAAAGTTTGGCAGCGGGGGCGGAGGTAAGGTTTGCAGCGGAGTCCAAGGTGTGGATGAGCGGGGGTGGAGGCGTGCGGTGTGGTCTCACGGAGGATGGGATGCCGTGGTGGCGAAGAGCAGCAGCGTGGGCGCCCACAGCGCGCTGTCGCTGCCCACCACGCCAAACAGCGGGTTGCCCGCCGTGTACTCAAAGATCGACCCCACCTGCGCATCGGGCACCGGGGGTTCAGGGTTCAGCGGGGAGCATGGGGACAGCGTCACAACAAAGGGCGCTGAGGCTGTCAATGCATGCAAACTCGCGCTCTCTCTCCCACCCTTATCACCTCGCCCTTCAGCCACCTGGCCCCCACGCTTTTCCCGTGCGTCTCCAATCGTGCGTCCGCCCTCGCTGCTCGGGCCACAGTGCTCAAGGCGTTTCAATACCACGGCAGCACCACGCGAGCTTGCTACCGTCCCCCACACCCCACGCATCCCAGCGCAGTGCGCGCATGCGACGCACCCGGCGATGGCGACGAGCACGGACGCCACGAGGTACGCCCAGAACGGCACTTCAAATGGCTTCTCCCGCTGCGCCTCGCTGCGCGCCCACGGCGGCAGCTCCGCGTTTCCGGGCTGCGCCCACCCCGGCACCTTCTCCGCGTCCTTCCTCTCGCCCGCTGACCCCGCCTCGTCTTTGCGCTCCCCGCCGCTAGCACCCGCACGGAGCGCCTTCCACCGCGCGCACTTTGTGCACTCTGGCGGACGGCGGCTCTGGGCTCGCCTTGCGCGGTGGCCCGCGAGAGGGGTGGCGCACGACTGTCCAGATGCAACGCATCTGCTCTTCGGAGGCATTGGGCGCGATGGAACGATGCGGTGAGTTGCGAAGAGGCGAGCGCGACGACGTGACAGGAAGCCATGGCGAAAGCGGGAAAGGGCAATTGAAAGCAGTACTGGCGAAGCAGGCAAGCGATGGCAAACATGCGCAATGAAACCCCCAAGAGCGAGGTACTTATGTCGGGGATTTTAGGGTTCCAGCGCAGGGTATTTGCATCCATCCAGTCTATATCCATCATTCAGCTCATAATCAAATATCATAATCAGGCCCTTAGATTGGTTTTTGGGAGGCTGCTGCTCAGGTTGCCCATGTGAGAACCCATGTTTTTCAGGGTCGGGTTTTGTGCGTGGCATGTTTTGTCAGGGTTTTGTTTGTTTTTTGTGTTTTTTTTTTCCTGACCAATCAGGCCTACATGTCAAACATATTTGTGGATGTTTAGTAAACTACATAGGGTCTTTTCATATAGAGTACAACCCACTAGCTATATACCCTGTATACTCTCACTCTATTCAACTCTTCTGACTCTGAAATGGTATCATGAATAGGTTAGGTCCCCCCCCCCCACTCACGCTTCCGCCTTAGGTCCTAGCTGCTCCGTCGCCTAGCGCCTAGAAACCCCAAGAGCCCCGCTGCCCCCGTTGCCTTGCTGGCCCCGCGGCCCGTTCCCTAGCGCCTAGCCGGCCCGTGCCCCCCCAGCCCCGTCACCCAGCGCCTAGCCACCCCACTGGCCCCACAGCCCCGTCACCTAGCGCCTAGCCACTCGTGGCCCCGATGCCCCCCCACCTAGCGCCTAACCGCCCGCTGGCCCCGCGGCCCCGTCACCTGCCGCCTAGCCCCCGCGGCCCCGTCACCTAGCGCCTAGCCGCCTGTCGCCCCGTCGACCCGTCGCCCAGCGCCTAACCGCCCTGCTGGCCCGCGGCCGCGTCGCCCCTAGCGTAACCGCCCTACCGCCCCGAGGCCTAGCTGCCCCGTCGCTAGCCGCCCCGTGGCCTAGCCGCCCCGTGGCCTAGCCGCCCCGTGGCCTAGCCGCCCCGCGGCCTCGTCGTCCAGCCGCCCCGCGGCCCATCGCTCCGCTGCTCCGCGGCCCCGTCGCCCAGCCGCCCCGCTGCTCCGTCGCCCAGCCGCCCCGCGGCCTCGTCGCCCGTTGCTTCGCGGCCCCGTCGCCCAGCCGCCCTGCGACCCATCACCCCACTGCTCTGCGGCCCCGTCGCCCAGCCGCCCGCAGCCCCGTCGCCCGGCCGCCCCGCGGCCCCTTCTCCCAGCTGCTCAGCCGCTGTGTTTCCCGGTCCCCGCCCGCTTCACCGGCCCTCTCCACTGTCTGCACCGCACCCCTCCGTGCTGCACCGCTCAGCACCTGCACCGCACTGCACCGCGCCCACCGTACTGCACTGCTCTGCACCGTATGGCACCGCACAGCACGGCGCCCCACAGCACTCCACCACACTGTACTGTACAGCACTCCTCCCCACTGCTCCTTGTCGCTTCGTCCCGCCCTTCACCGCCTGTTTGCGGCTGCAGCGGCCTTCATACTCGGTGCTGCGCTTTGACGTGGAGGGTCAGCCGGTTTAGTTCGACTCATGGCTCGTCGACCTCCGCCGTCACCTAACTGGTCAGCGGCAGGATGGCCACTCCTTGGCCGTCCACATTGACAGTACGCTCCCCTTGTTAAATTATACATTTTGTTATATAATTGGTAGGCTTGGTAGGTTTATCGAACTCTGCTGTAGAGGGTACAACTCCTCCTTGTATACCTCTCTCTTCCTAGTCTCGCTCCTCTTTTTCTTCTCAACTTGCTCCTTCCTAAACCTCACGCCATTCCATGGCTTCCTCATACTCCTAGCTACCTTAGTTTAACATGGTTTCAGAGCAGGCCCCTTTCGCTCGGGCCTTCTCCTCACGCTTCCGCAGCGTACCCCCCCCCCCCCTTCCCGTCACGTCGCGCTGGCCCCGTCATGCCGCGCTGGCCCTGTCACTCCGCGCTAGCCCCGTCAAGCCGCGCTGGCCCCGTCACGCCGCGCCGGCCCTGTCACGCCGCGCCGGCCCCGTCCCTCCGCGCTGGCCCCGTCACACCGCGCTGGCCCCGTCACCCCGCGCTGGCCCGTCACTCCGCACCGGCCTGTCACGTCGCCGTGCCTCAGTGTCGCCACGCCGCCGTGCCGCTGGGTTGTCGTGCCGCCTCGCCGCTGTGCCGCATGGTCGCCGTGCCGTCGTGCTGCCGTGGTGGCTTCGCCACGCCAGCGCACGGACAGCTGTGGCCAGCTCCTAGTCCTAGGCGCCAGTCGTATCGCCCCCATGCCAGTAAGCATCGCGCCAGCCATGGTGCCTCGCAGAAGATTCGCCCTCTCCCGCCAGTTATCGCCACGCCACCTATGGCGCGTCATTGAAGATTCACCCCCCCCCCGCCCCCCCCCTTCCCCTGCGTCTCCTCTTCCTCCTGCCGTTGCTGCTATCTTCTACCTGGTCGTCGCCTCGCCGTGCCACACCGCCAAGAGCCTTCAGCCATGGCCGTTGCCCGCGCTGCCTCTCGCCGGGGGATGTCACCATGCCAAGCCCGAGGGGTAGATACCTGGCTGATCTCGAGCATGGGGGTGTAATGGGTTAGGGGGTGTGTGTGTTGGGTGGGCTTGTGACTACCAAGCCTAGGGGGTGTATTAAATTATATAATTTGTTATGTAATTGGTAGGCTTGGTAGGTTTATCGAACTCTACTGTAGAAGGTACAACTACACTAAGAGAAAAAACCGTCCGGATGTTTGGCACTAAGTTGGGTTTTTAGGCTTTGAGACTACTGTATGGTAAACCTGCAAGATGCACGGTGGTACACGTTGGGAGAGGCACAAAGTGGATGCGTTCACATCACTAAGAACTAGAGTAGTACATTGGATCTAACTCATACTCCAAAAGATATACAACGAGTACATCCGGACAGTTTTTTCCCAGGACAAAGAGCAAACTTCCGAACAGCGTTTCTAGTAACTAGTCCACCTACTTTTGGCGTTGATCACCACCTGCACCTCTTAGGCATGTTATCTACGAGGTTAGTGCAGACCTTGGCATGAGGCTTCTCGCACTCTTCCTGGACCCACCATTTGCATAAGGGGGTGAACACAAGGAAAATTGCGAAGTATTTGAGCGTTTGCATAAGTATTGTGCACGAATTCGGATTGAATGTTATCTCAGAGACTAGCCAAGCCGAGGGGTGGCCAAAGATGCGATTAGTTAAATGGTCCCGGCTTATCATGGGTCGTTTTCGTCGTATCGTTCTAGGGTAAAATCACGAATAGAGTGGCAAAATCTAGCATTCCCACCACGAAACTTAGGGCAACAGAGCACGGTCGATTGAGCATCCTTTCACTGTGTGAACCATGTTAAAATCCGCGGGTCTAGTGACGGTGCAGCAGTCGCAGAAACCTCGAATGTTTGGGAAGAATATCTGGATTGAGGTCTGGTGAGGAAAAGGGTCACTCCAGCGCAACATACTCATGCTCTCCAAGCCATTCCATGTCATTTTTCCTGCCTAGGCTTGGAATGGATTGGAGAGCATGGATATGTAGCACTGGAGTGACCCTCTTCCTTACCAGACCTCAACCCTGATATTCTTCCCAAACAGTTGAGGCTTCTTCAACTGATGCACTGTCACTAGACCCGCGGATTTTAACATGATTCTAACAATGAAAGGATGCTCAATCGACCGTGCTATGTTACCCTAAGTTTCGTGGTGGGAATGCTAGATTTTGCCACTCTATTCGTGATTTTACCCTAGAACGATACGACGAAAACGACCCATGATAAGCTAGGACCATTTAAGTAATGGCATCTTTGGACACCCCTTGGCTTGGCTAGTCTCAGAGATTACATTCAATCCGAATTCGTGCACAATACTTATGCATACGCTCAAATACTTCGCAATTTTCCTTGTGCTCACCCTCTTATGCAAAATGGTGGGTCCAGGAAGAGTGCAAGAAGCTTCATGCCAAGGTCTGCACTAACCTCGTAGATAACATGCCTAAGAGGGTGCAGGTGGTGATCAACGCCAAAAGTAGGTGGACTAGTTACTAGAAACGCTGTTCGGAAGTTTGCTCTTTGTCCTGGGAAAAAAACTGTCCGGATGTACTCATTGTATATCTTTTGGAGTATGAGTTAGATCCAATGTACTACTCTAGTTCTTAGTGATGTGAACGCATCCACTTTGTGCCTCTCCCAACGTGTACCACCGTGCATCTTGCAGGTTTACCATACAGTAGTCTCAAAGCCTAAAAACCCAACTTAGTGCCAAACATCCGGACGGTTTTTTCTCTTAGTGTACCTCCTTGTATGCCTCTCTCTTCCTAGTCTCGTTCCCCTTTTTCCCCTCAACTTTCTCCTTCCTAAACCTCACGCCATTCCATGGCTTCCTCCTACTCCTAGCTACCTTAGTTTAACACCCCTGCCCTGATCCCCCTGTTGCTCTCCCCGCTGACCCCACGTCTGCTGACCGTGAGTCCGTCGCCGTTGCTGCCCTTGCCCGTGCTGTCTAGCTGTCGCATGACGCTGTCGCTCAGCTCGCGATTAGCCAAGCCCTCCCGCTGTCCGAGCGCCCCCGCTTTAAGTCGGTCAGGACAGCGCAGGAGTTCCTAGAGGCTGTTGTCGAGCGTTATTCCACCCCGTCCTCTGCCTCTGCCGGCCGCCTGATCCTTCCCATGCTCTACCCTGATCTCGCGTCTATCCCCACTGTCGCTGACCTGGCCACAAACCTATGCACACTCGACGCTAGCTGGCGCGCTGCCTGCACTGAAACCCAGCTTCGTGTGTTCTAGACCCCTATCTGCTCTACCCTTTACCTACTTGCCACCCGCCTCCCCGACCGCCTTGCCGCTGCCCGCGACCACTTTCTTAGTCTGCACCCCGCTGACCTCACCCTCTCCGATTTTGTCGACACCCTGTCTATCGTAGAGACCCGTCAGCGCTCTATTGCCTAGTCTAGCGGTACTACGCCTATCCCTATCTTTCAGGGTTGTGCTCCCGCCCAGTGCACTAACTCTAACGGTTCTGCGGCTGTAGCTGAGACAACCCTTGCTGGTGAGACCGCTGCTGCGGTGGCCGCAGCGCAGTCCCGTTATGGTAAGGCTCGTCGCCCCAAGGCTGGGCGCGGCGGGGGTAGTGGAGGAGGGGGTTTAGGTGGTGGTGGCGGTGGTTCATCCGCTGGCGGTAGTACCGACGAGGGGGCTAGGGCTGGTGCCTCGGAGCAGCAGCCCTAGCGGAAGCAGCAGCAGGCACCACAGCTTGACCAGCAGCAGCAGCAGCAGCAGCAGCAGCTGTAGCAGCAGCAGCAGCAGCAATAGCAGCGGAGGGTCGGCCGTCTCCCGCTTGGGTGGCCTGGCGCTGGTGGTGGTGGTGGTGGTCGCGGTGGTCCTGCGCGTAGCTCGTCGTCGGGTGGTGGTGCGAGTGACGGGCGCTGCCAATACCAGATCCAGACCGATCCTCACCGCGGCCTCGTGTGCGGTAAGACCGATCATACCCCCACTCGCTGTTTTAGTCGCCTGGACGACTTGTTTCGTCTCCGCTTCGGCCCCGCGCTGGACCTTTTTGATTGGCAGAGTCTGCTCCGCGTGGTGTTAGGATCTTTGATAAGGACATGGATGAGATTAGCTCTGCATTGTATGTACTATATGTCGATGACTCAAGTGTGACTCGTTCCTATTACCCCGTGTTGCCTAGTGTAGGTCTATCCAGTGTGCCTAGTTCAGGCGTAGGACCCTTTGCTTTGTTTAGCCTTGGCTCCACCCTAGCTCCTCCTTCCCTAGCCACCAGTGCCACGCTCTCCTTAACTCTCGACTCTGGCGCGTCTCGGTGTTTCTTTTGGGATCACACTACGCTTACGCCGCTTGCCGTCCCTGTCGCAGTTACCCTTGCAAACCTTTCCATAGGTCTGGTAGTCGCCCATACTTCCACCACTCTCCCCTGTCCGGCAGTTCCTTCAGGCTCTCTTACAGGCCTGCACATCCCCTCGTTCTCTCGGAATCTTGTTGGTGTCGGCTGACTTCAGGACCTCAGCGTCACCACTACGTTCCCTTGTCACTAGAGGTACGCTGTCTGTACCGAGGCCGCCACTGGTGCCCCCCTCACCATGCTCCCCCGAGACCCGGTGTCTGGCCTATTCACGCTGGACACCACATCCCCCCTCGGTTGGGACGCCCCCCCAGGTGGCAGCATCTACCCAGGTTGCTGTGGCTTGCTTGTGTCGGTCACTTACTCATCCGTTGCTTCTGTGGCACTACGGCTAAGGTCACCCCTCCCTCACACGTCTCCGTCACATGTCTCGGCACGGTCTTGTCTTAGGTCTCCTTGGCAGTGCTTTCGTGCACTCGGTACGTCGAGGGCCAACTCTGCCGTGCCCCTCACTCCTCTTCGTTCCCCCCCACCACCACACCATTACAGACCCTGCACATGGGTGTCTGGGGCCCCACCCCCGTCCATTACTTCCTCGTACTTGTCGACGAGTACACTCGCTACACCACCGTGTTCCCCCTGGAGCGGAAGGCCGACGTGCTCGACGTTCTTATCCCGTGGCTTGTCTCTACGCGTGTGCACCGAGGTCTCCCTGTATTGCGTCTTCACTCCAACCATGGTGGCGAGTTCGCCTCTGGCTGCCTTGGTCGCTTCTGTCGTGCGGAGGGCATCACCCAGACGTACACCCTGTCGAACTCCTTGCAGCAGAATGGGGTCGTTGAGTGACGCGTAAGTTTGGTCATGGAGGTGGCTCGTACCTCCATGATCCATGCCGGTGCACCCCATTTTCTGTGGCCGCACCCTCAGCGGCCGCAGGTTTCGCCGACCCTCCTCTGGACTGGGTAACCTGGTGACGCATTTGCGTTTCACATTTGGGGCTGCCTTGCTCACGTTCGTGCCTCTGGTACGGACAAGCCTACTATGTCTTCCTAGGTTTCCCCCTCGACTAGTCTGACTGGCACTTCTACCACCCGCCGTCTCACCATTTCTTTCGCTCTCGCGACGTCACCTTTGACGAGTCCGTCTCCTTCTACCACCCCTTTACCCACCGTGGTCCCCCGGTAACTCCCCCTCTGTTCCTGGTTCCCCCCCCTCCCCCGGTCGCCCCTGCTCCTCCCCCTCCCCGCCCTTCCCCGTCTGGTGTGTCTCACGTCACCCCCCTCCCGTCGGTTGTCCCTGCCGAGGGGTCTGCTGAATCTCGCGGCTTGGCGGAGTCCCTTTCCCTGGCTGTCCCCGCGCCAGTCTCTCCTCCCCTGTCGCCGTCGTTGCCGTCACAGCCGTAGCCGCCACAGCAGCTGCCGTCGCCGCCGCAGCCACAGCCACCGTCGTAACCGCCGCTGAGGTTTGTGCGTTCAGGGGGTGCTGGGGAGCGTGCCGGAATGGGTACTGGAGCGGGTTCCCATTATGGGGGTGCTGGAGTGGGGCTTCCCGGAGGATGCCGTGGTCCTGCTAGAGGTTCTGGTGTTGGCGTCGCGCAGCAGTCGTCGCCGTCGCCGCCGGTGTCCGCTCTTCGCCTCCTCGGCCTTCCTTCTCCTGACCGCCCGCCGGTGCCTCTTCAGTCGCAACCGCCTCCTCCTCAGCCGGTCTACGGCCCTGTGTTTCCTCCTGTGGACTCTTCTCCGGCTCGTTTCCCTCCTTGTTCTTCTCGTGTGTCTCCTCCCCTCTCTCCTGATCTGACTCCTCCGTCTCACGTCTGAGCTCGTTGTCCGTCTCGTGCTCGTCCTACCTCCCCTGTTCCGCGTTCTCATTCTATGTTGCTTCGCTCTCACGCGTTTCGTGCTCCTCCGCTCCTCCCGTCTCCTCCTCTGTCCTCGCTCGCTGTGGCCCCACCTCCGTTTTCTGACTTCCTCCATGCCGTGCGTCCCCTTGTTCCTCGTGTCCTTGTCTCCCTCGTTACCGACCCGTCTGTTCCTGTCTCGAGCCTTGACGCTCTTGTCGCTGCTCTCACTAACTTCGCTGCTACCTGCTGCCTTGACTACGCCACCGCTCTGGTCTCTGACCCTGCCTGCCCTCCGTCCATCGGAAGTGTGGCTGCCCTTGGCAGTGACGTCATAGTGGAAAGATAGTACGAGCTTGCTTTCCTGTCAGAGGCCGCTCCCCATCTCTGTTCCATGCTGCGAGTCCCTGAGGGTTAGCCAGACACCCTTGACATCCCGACCCCTCGCACCTACGTTGAGGCTACCTCGGGACCATTCCGATGCATCACTCAGCGACCCCATTCTGCTGCGCTGAGTCCGGCAGGGTGAACGTCAGGGTGATGCCCTCCACACGATAGAAGCGACCAAGGACACCGGAGGCAAACTCTCCCCCACGGTCAGAGTGAAGACGCAGGACAGGGAGACCGTGGTGGACACGCGCAGAGACTAGCCAGGGGATAAGAACGTCAGGCACGTCGGCCTTCCGCTCCAAGGGAAAAACCGTGGTGTAGCGCGTGTAGTCGTCGACAAGCACGAGGAAGTAACGCTCGCGACGCGGTCCATGGACGGGGGCGGGGCCCCAGACGTCCGTGTGCAAGGGCTGTAGCGGTTCGGTGGTGGGGGGGAAAGACGAGGAGTGAGGGGCACGGCGGAGCCGACCCTCGACACAGGGCATGCACGGTGGCGCTGTGGAGGGGGGCAACTCGGGGAACGAACCTGGGAGGCCTAGGACAAGACCGTGCTGTGACATGTGACGGAGACGCGGGAGCACAGGTTGACGTAGACGGTGGTGCCACAGGAGGGTCGGGTGAGTAAGCGACCGACACGAGCAGGCCGCTGCAATCTGAGACGACACAGCTACCTGGGGAGGCGTCCGAACTGGGGGGGGCGCGGTGTCCAGTCTGAACAAGCCAGACACCGGGTCCCGGGGGAACCTAGCGAGGGGAGCACCAGTGGCGGCCTCAGTACAGACAACAAACCTCTCGTGACCAGGGAACGTAGTGGTGACGCCAATGTCCTGGAGGCAGCCAACACCAACTAGATTCCTGGAAAACGAGGGGACGTGCAAGCCTGTAAGCGAGCCCGAAGGAGACGCCGTGCAAGGAAGGGTGGTAGAACTACGAGCGACTACCGGACCGGAAGAGGGGTCAGCAAGGGAAACCGCAGCAGGAGCAGCAAGCGGGGAAAGCATAGTGGAGTCGCGGGAGAAACACCGGGAAGCGCCAGAGTCCAGGGTGAAGGTGAGCGCAGCAGTGGCGGCCGGGGTCGAAGCAGCGATGGAGGAACCTAGACTAAACAAGGCAGGAGGTCCTACGCCTGACGCAGCAGGGGGGGCACGACTAGGCACACCTACACTAGGCAACACGGGATAGTAAGAACCAGTCACACTGGAGTCATCAGCATACAACACATACAGGGCAGAGCTAAGCTCATCCATGTCCATATCAAAAATCGGAATACTATGGCGAAGCAGGCAGAACCAGTGGGGGAAGTCAGGAGACGGGCCGAAGCGAAGACGAAACAGGTCGTTTAGGCAACGGAAGCAGCGAACAGGGGAGTGATCGGTCTTACCGCAAACGGAGCCGCGGCGAGGACCGTTCAGGAGTTGGTACTAGCAGCGCCTGTCACCCGAACTACCACACAGGAGCACACCACGCGCACGTCCACCACCACGTCCACCGCCGCCACCAGCGCCAGACCACCTAGGCGGGAGACCACTCGCCCGCCTCTGCTGCTGCGGCTGCTGCGGCTGCTGCGGCTGGAGCTGGGGCTGCGGCTGCCGGTGGTGCTGGTCCGGCTGCAACGGCTGCGGCTGCTGGGACGGCTGCTCGGCGACACCAGGGACAGTCCCCTCGTCTGCGCCACCACCAGGCGCCCCGACTCCACTACCACCTCCACTTGCACCCCCACCCCCTCAGCCGTGCCTAGCCTTGGGGCGGCGACCCTTCCCCGGATGGAGCTGTGCTGCAGCAGCAGTCTCAGCCACAGCAGCAGAACCGTCGGAGAAGGTGCACTGGGCAGAGGCACAACCCTGAAATATAGGGAATGGCACAGTACCGCTAGTCTGAGCGATAGAGTAGTGGCGGGTCTCTATGGCAGACAGGGTATCGACAAAGTCGGTAAGGGTGAGGTCACCGGGGTGGACGCTAAGGAAACGGTCGCGGGCAGTGGCAAGACGGTCTGGGAGGCGGGTGGCTAGCAGGTAGAGGGCAGAGCAGAGGGGCGGCTGATGGGCTCTGAGCTGGGTCTCAGTGCAGGCAGAGCGCCAGGTCGCGTCTATCGTGCGCAGGTGGGCGGCAAGGTCAGCGACAGTGGGGAAAGATGCAAGGTCAGGGAAAAGCATCGGCAGGATCAGGCGACCTACGGAGGCAGCAGGCGGGGTGGAATAGCGCTGGACAACAGCATCTAGGAACGCCTTCGCAGTCGTGGCTGATAGCAAGCTGCACAACAGCGTCACGCGACAGCCAGACAGAGCGAGCAAGGGCAGCAGCGGCAGCGGACTCATGCTCAGAAGACGAGGGGTCAGTAGGCAGCAAAGCAGGGGGGTCAGGGCAGGGGAGCGTACTGTCAAGGTGGACAGACAGCGAGTGGCCATCCTGCCGCTGACCAGTGAGATGGCGGCGGAGGTCGCAAACAGGCAGGGCGCCGGCTTGGAGGGACGCGACGGCCAGGGGGCCAGCTAGGAGCGGGCGCGAGCGGCCAGAGGGGGGCCGGCTAGGGGCGGGCGCGAACGGCCAGGGCGCCGGCTAGGAGGGGCGCGACGGCCGGGGGGCCAGCTAGGAGCGGGCGCAAACGGCCAGGGGGCCGGCTAGGAGCGGGCGCGTCGGCCAGGGGGCCAGCTAGGGCGGGCGCGAACGGCCAGGAGGGCCAGCTAGGGGCAGGCACGAACGGCCAGCGGGCCGGCTAGAAGCGGGCGCGACGGCCAGGGGGCCGGCTAGGAGCGGGCGCGAGCGGCCAGGGGGCCAGCTAGGAGCGGGCGCGACGGCCAGGGGGGGGGGCGGACAGGGGCGGGCACGAACGGCCAGGGGGCCAGCTAGGGGCGGGTGCGAACGGCCAGGGGGCCGGCTAGCGGTCGCGACGGCCAGGGGGCTGGCTAGGAGCGGGCGCGGACGGCCAGGGGGCCGGCTAGGAGCGGGCGCGAGGGGCCAGGGGGCCAGCTAGGAGCGGGCGCGACGGCCAGGGTGGGGGGGGGGCGGCTAGGGGCGGGCGCGAACGGCCAGGGGGCCGGCTAGGAGCGGGCGCGAAACGGCTAGGGCGGGCCAGCTAGGAGCGGGGCAGGAGGGCGACTAGGTCCTAGGGCGGAAGCGCTGGCGGGCGAGAGGAACCTAACCTACTCATGATACCATGTTAGAAAGAGAGAATGACTAGAATAGGAAGATACAGGGCAATATAGACTAGTGTGCTGTACCCTCTAAGGCACAAACCTTTATAGTTTACAGTAACAACTTAAGTTATGTTTGACAAGTAGGACACCGTTACACCAATTTCCCCTTTCCATATTTCATATCTATTCCATCCCCCTTTTTATTATCCTGATTCATTTTATTTCATCTCATTTGGTTTTCTATTCCTCCTTTTCCATTATCCTTTGGTTTATCCTGTTATTATAATTATATCACCGACCAGGCTCGGGATGTACTGGCGCGCTATATCTAGCGTAATCCTGCCGCAATCCCTTGAAGCCAAGAGCCTCGCGTGGCTATACTTAAAGTGATTCTATTTCTAGAAGGGTCTATTCCATTTGGATAGGATAAACCTAGTTGCCTGATGCATTATGGAAGTATTAAACACCTTATACTGATTGATAGTGCAACATTGAGCAAACCTCATTCGATCCTGTGACACTTGGTAATCAGAGCCAAGGTTTCAGCTCAACGCTTAACCGCTGGGCCCCCAGGAGCACACCGAGGATGGAGTCTAAACATTTTTTCCTGTAAGTACAATGCACCTTCATTTAAGTTTCGACTAACCTCGCGCAGTTGCACCTGAGGTCCTCTTCGAAGGCGAGATGCCTCATCAACCGTTCGATGGACTGCATCGACGGAGCCAATTTTTCGCGGGGGCAAACGGCCTCGACCTCGCGAACGCGTCAGTTCTGGCGGAATACTCCCTGCAACATTCCGAGAAGTTCACAGTCGCGGAGTTGCGACCGACGACATCCGTCCGATGGAGATTCGACGCTTCAGATCAACCAAGGCGAAACGAAATCATAGTGAGCGAGTTCAAGTTACAGCGCAAATGGGGACGGAACCTTGCAAGCCACGAAATTCTTCGGAACGTCGGATCGTTCGACAGCTGACATCGACGACCAAAAATTGCTGCAGCAGACGTGTCAGCCCGGGCACCGAAGCTGCTGAACGCGACTCAGGAATCTCTTCAGATCGCTTGGAGTTTGGACCGTCGTATCGACTTTTGATTCAACGGACGAGATGGAGCGTGACTTCTGCACAAAGCGAGAATTGTGCGAAGAACCAAGAATCAGCCGCCTTCGACACCGCTCACATCATCTGGACTACCAAATTCGGATTCCTCCAGATGGTAACGAATATGGCGCAATAGCTATCTGCACAGTCAGAAATTTGCTACAGAATTACCTACTTGGTAATAGCTGCAAGCAGCAAACTGACTGGAGAACGTGGATAGTCGGATTGGTGCGGAATCAACGGCACGAATGCAGCGGAGATTACACTATGGAAAAGCATCATCATGGATTCAACATTTGTGACCAGGGATAGCACAATCGACACATCTTCCAACTAGTGTCGATAACGATCGATTTAGTTTGACGAAGTCATCTTGGTTAAAAATGGATCGACATCAATACAACGAGATCTTCACCCAAGAAATACAATGGAGCTGCGTGAAGACATGTTCTCCAACCACGAGGCACTTCTTCATACAAATTGATCGACGACCTATGGGATTGCAGAGAAATAGCCGTTTTCTCTTGCAATGCTCACAAGTTCAAGTTGCTGCGATGGAGCAGATTTCGCACGCAACGACGACGCAGTAAACCCATCTTGTCAAGGCCAGCGAGACACTACTTTGTAACAGGAGCTGATCGATTCGTCTTCATCAAGAATCTCAACCATCCAAAGTGATTGATTGGAGTAGTCTCAACATCTACCTTACGAGGCGATACACCAATCATGCATCGCGATTCCAGGTGTTAATGGAGCGTCGACGCCACTCCGGATAATGGAATCCGCGTATCTCCAATAACACCCCTATTTGCTGAAATGGAGCAGACTTCAACACTAATGCTGAGGAGGTGAGACATCCTCATCAACGCTACTTCAACAGAACAGAATGAGACAACACATGATGGCACCAGAAGACCTAACCCAATATGTGCGCCAGACATCGATGCATACCGATGGCCCCCGTGCTAATCTGGAAGTGCATAAGGTCATACTGGATTGGCTGTCTGCAATGCTCATTTGGAAATGGGAGAGGATTATTTGGGCATAGCCCTAATATTCCCAGATGTCCTAACCCATCGGAGTGGGATTTCTATGCAACAGAGATTCCTTGCTTGAGCAACCACCGAGGGAAACTACTTTGGCGCCGATTCTGGAAGTTACCAGCTCCGAGTTTATGATACCAACCCTCGCATGGTTCTGAACACAAGGGATATGCTGAGCAGCACTTCACATGCGCTGTTGTACTCAAGGCAGTGTGACTAGCAGACTGCGTGGTGGACAGAGTTACTACTAGTGATTTTACTCTCCATCCCGCAGCACTACGATGCCGAGAGGGTACGACTCGAGACAACACCAAGGCATGGACCATCATTCGACAGAAGCTGCAATTATCCGGTACAACATTGCTACTGAAGCAGTACTATGATACGACTGCCATACCCCAACACTTGGAGATCTTCACACGTGGACAATATGCGAGTAACAGCATGCACAGAGCTGACAACATAGCAATTCGTCTGCACGTCACAACACACAGTTCCAACCATTCACATCTCCAACTACAACTTGCACCTGCCCATATATCACTGACGGCGATACACACCATCCTTCCTTGCTGTGGACGGAGCTTGCTTACTCCTTAGCAACATACAATTTTTTCTACAGTCCAACTGGCTTACGATTTCATCACCATCGTCCACCATCTCAAGGATCGGCCACACAAGGACCTCTTGAATATCCAACAACA
This sequence comes from Closterium sp. NIES-67, assembly GCA_027943415.1. Lineage (NCBI taxonomy): Eukaryota > Viridiplantae > Streptophyta > Zygnematophyceae > Desmidiales > Closteriaceae > Closterium > Closterium sp. NIES-67. The sequence goes on along the minus strand of BQMB01000500.1, from coordinate 379,393 downwards.
ACAGAAGCACTCGTCTGCTCTTCACTACAGTTATCCACACCATTATCTCGACATCCGCCATCTTCCATCCAAGCTTCAACCTTGCTTCTGCGGGTCTATCCTCGTTGAAGCAGAGGTCACTTCAGTCACCTTCCGCTTATGCGTACCAGCCACTTGAGAGATTAAAAACGCCTTCCAAGTCCAGTTCCTACAACCCTATAAGGACCAAACACGCTCTACACCAAACGCCAGCCAATGCCACCGCCCGTCCTCATCGGCACGACACTCAGGAGATTCTTCTTTGCTGGAAGGGTTATGATCCTTCTGAGGCTACGTCATTGAATTTGACATGGGTAATGCCCGTCATCCTCGTCGCGTCTACCTTGTCAAACAGGGTGTTACTCCTGCCACCCAGCTTTGAGGGGGGGAAGTGTGAGAGTACGACACCGTTACACCAATTTCCCCTTTCCATATTTTATATCTATTTCATCCCTCATATTATCCTGATTCATTTGGTCTCTATCTTATCTCATTTGGTTTCGTATTCCTCCTTTTCCATTATCCTTTGGTTTATCCGGTTATTATAATAATATCCCCGACCAGGCTCGGGATGTACTGGCGCGCTATATCTAGCGTAATCCTGCCGTAATCCCTTAAAGCCAATAGCCGTGTGTGGCTATACGCAGGGTGATTCTATTTCTTGAAGGGTCTATTCCCTTGGATAGGATAAACCTGGTTACCTGATGTATTTTGAAAGTATAAAAGCACCTTGTACTGATTGATAGTGCAACATTGAGGAAACCTCATTCGATCATATGACAGTGCACTCCTTTATACTCGACTCTGGCGTGTTTCAGTGCTTCTTTCGAGGCAATACTGCTCTCACCCCGCTTCCTCCACCGGTCCAGATCTCCATAGAAGACACCCCCGCTACAGTACTCGTGCGCAGCACCACCAGTATTAATTGTCTAGCTACAGCGACAGAAAGTATTGTCCACATGTTTGTGACTTAGAGGAATTTTGCCATTTTAGGGGGTCATGGACATTAAGACTTAATCTTCTGGTGTGCCTACTGTATGTAGGTTGGGGTAAGGCTCCACGCCCATGCCTTACATCACACAAGTATAATGATGTTTACAACAAATACTAGAAAATAACAATCTTGGTACATGTGGACAATTATTGCCAGGCGCAAGCAGCAAGTTACATCAACCCCAAACTAGTACCTAATCCACCGCCCTTTCGCCTTAGACACCGCCCTCACCCTCCTGGGCATGCTTTCCACCAGGTGGGTGCACACATCCGCCGGGATCTTCTCCCATTTCTCCTGCACCCGCTCCCAAAGGTCCAGCATACCAGTGGGAGGCTTATAAGGCTTGGCCAACTGCCTCTTGAGATGAGCCCATAAATGCTCCATTGGGTTGAGGGCGGGTGAGGAAGACGGCCACTCTAGCACCCCTGAATCTTACTCTCAAAGCCACTCCTGTACGATACGCGATTTGTGCTTCGGGTCGTTGTCGTGCTGGAAGATAGTTTTTGAGGGTGTAAGCTGGTAAAGCTCAATCGTACTGTTGAGATCGTCCTGCAGTATACTCAGCGAGAGCAGTCCGTCCACCCTACCTTATGTTTTGCTCATGAAACCCGCTCCCTTTTACGACATGCAGTCGTAAATTATCAAGCAACCGCCCCCGTGTTTGACGGTCTGCTTGATTTGGTGTCTTTGGAGGGCAGTCCCTTCGTGAACGCAGGCGTATGAGAGTCAGTCGGATGCAAGACGACCGATCATGGTCTCATCCGCACAGATAACTCGCTTCTAGTCGTCAACCGTCCAGTCTGCGTGGGCACGCGCCCATTCCAGCCTATCGCGTATGTTTTTCCGAGAGTGTCGCGGTTTCTTGGGATGCTTGATTGCGACAAGTCGGCTCCCATTCAAAGCGTTACGCAATGTCTTAGGATGCAACGTGATGCCGTGCTGCTTCTCAACGATTTTCGCAACGTGAGCGGAGATTTCTGCCTCCTCGAGGGTAATCAACCGAACTATGCCGCAGCGAACTCTCTCTGTCACTAAGCGAGGGCGTCCGGCTGAGGGCATCGTAGGACGCACGTCATCGCGGCTAGACTCTACAATCGCCTTGATTGGCCGAACTCTTCCCTATGGCTAGCTGTTTAGCGATTCAACGATTGCTCTACCCCCTCCGCAACAAGGGAATGATCTATGCGTAGAGCGCCTCATCTAATGGTTTCATGACGGCCTAATCATCGCAGCGGTCCTAGCCTATCTCCTGACTACTCGATAGTCGCGAGGGCAAGTAAGAAGAAATAGCGAGGTTAGGAAATAGATCTACTACGCTGCTTGGCCTAAACTGTCCGGATGCACCCACGCAGACGAAATATCGTCCTCGGTAAAAAATCGACCCCTATAAAACTGAAACCAGCATCCGTCACATACAGTACAGTACTACTTTACATCCAACCCCGAAATTTTGGTTCGTAACTAAACAAAGAAGGCACCTAACTTGTACGAGAAATGTATTAAGGCAATTATCCGGGCAATACTTTCCGTCGCTGTATGGTCCTAGCAAGGAGCACTACCTCCTAGTTGTTGTCGACGACTTCTCGCGCTACACCACCGTGTTCTCGCTGAAGCGGAAGGCCGCTCGCACCCAACACCGCCTGTCTGTAGTTTGTTTACACTCTGACCGTGGTGGCGAGTTCCTCTCCAGCACTCTAGGACAGTTCTGTCACGCGGAGGGCATCCACCAGACGTACACACTGTCGGACTCCCCCACAGCAAAATGGGGTCGCTCAGTGACACATCGGCCTGGTCATGGAGGTAGCTCCTGTAAGAAATAGAGTTGAAATGATTGATTAGGTAAGGAGCCCAAGGCTCTATAAGTACATGGCAAGGTGAGAGAGAATGGATGAAGGGGGAATTGGAGGGAATCCCCATTGGGATCTCCGGAATCTCCAATTGGGTAATTAGAGATTGGGGGGATCACAATTGGGTGAGGTTGGGATTTGTGAGTACACCCCAACCCACTAGAACATTCACAACCTAAACTAGGATATAAAAGTACAAATACAAAAGTGGTATTTGCAGTCTATTTCAAACACACCCCCATAGACTGCAAACCCGGTCAAGGAGCACATAGCCCCATGGAACGGAGAAGGCGATGGTGGTCAGCCTTGCCGAGAGCCTTGGTAAAGAGGTCGGCGAGGTTGCAATCTGAGGCGATGTACCGTACCGTCAGCTGGTCACTCTGAACAAGATCTCGGATGAAGAAATGACAAAGTTCGATGTGCTTGGTGCGAGAGTGGAACACAGGATCCTTGGTGAGGTGAATGGCACTCTGGTTGTCACACCACAGGGTGGGCGACTGCTGGGGGTAGCCTAATTCAGCGAGGAGAAAAGAGAGCCAGCGTGCCTCTTGAGCAGCCATTGTGCCCGCGTAGAGCTCGGCCTCGCAGGACGACAAGGAGACTGCAGAGGACCGAGTGGAGCGCCAGCTGATGACTCCGCTACCAAGGGTGAAGCAGTACCCTTGGGAGGAGCGTCAGTCAGTCTGGTCATCGGCCCATGAGGAGTCTGTGTATCCCTCAAGCTTGATTGGAGAGGTACCACCAAGAGTGAGGATGTGAGACTTGGTGGCTTGTAGATAGCGCAGGACCCTCTTGGCTGCAGACCAATGCGAGGCAGTGTAGCGTCCGGGGGAGACGTACCGAGAGAGGACACTAACCGGGTAAGCCAAGTCTGGTCGAGTGCACATCATGGCATACATGAGTGAACCGACTAGCTCAGGGTACGGGTCCTTGCAGGCGTCAGGAGAAGGAACTGGAGGGGCCGTGAGCTGATGCTGTAGTGGGAGTGGAGTGGAGACAGAGTTACTGGAGTCCATGTCGAACCGCTTGAGAAGGTTGTCGATGTAGGACTCCTGGGAGAGGGTGATCGTGCAAGCCTGGCGGTCACGAGTGATCTCCATCCCCAGGTAGTTCTTGAGGTCACCAAGATCCTTCATGAGAAGGGCGGAGCTGAGAGTAGACTAGACAGCTGCCATGTCGGCTGGATCTCTGGCAGCAAGAATGAAGTCGTCGACGTAGACGAGGATGTAGAAGGGCTCAGAGGAGTGACGAACAAAGAGACTGGAATCTGAGGCAGAGGGATGGAAGTCAAGTGCGAGGAGGACTTCCTTCACCTTGTTGTGCCACTCACGAGGAGCCTGCTTGAGGCCATACACTGGGCGCTTCAGCTTCCATACTGTGTTGGCAGGGTAAGTGCCAGGAAACCCCGGTGGGCGTTCCATGTGAACATCCTCCTTGAGCTGGCCTTGGAGAAAGGCGGAGGAGGCGTCCATGGACTTGATCTCGAAGTTGCCGCGAGCGGCTATATCAAGAAGAGCGCGCACAGTTGGGAGCTTGGCTGTGGGCGAGAATGTTTCGAAGAAGTCGAGATACTCCTTCTGGGTGAAACCCTTCGCCACGTATCGTGCCTTGAACAGTGGAGCTTCGCCTGGGAGTTGTTTGACTCGGAAGATCCATTTTCCGCCGACGATGTTGACACCGGATGGGGGAACAACATCGTCAAAGGTGTTGTTGCGAATGAACGCCTCGTTCTCCACATCCATTGCTGCCTTCCACTCCTTCTTATAAGGCCCCAAGAGAGCTTCCTCTTTTATGCGAGGAGTCGTAATGGTCGGGTTCTCGGTGAAGTTGAGGGAAGGGCAGTCACTAATGTCCGAGAAGATGTGAGAGAGAAATTGGCAGACCGCGTGAAGGTCAAACAGCTCCTAATGCCTGTCCTCCAGAAGTGCACGGGGGGGAATACGGATGGAGGGGACATCACCCCCGGCAGGAGGAGGCGGGGTGACCGAACACCGGATGGAGAAGGCGGCTGGTCCCCAGGCGAGAGGCGGAGCCGGTCCCTTGGAACGAGTGCGACTAGAGACCGGAGACGAAGGCGGCTGCGGTGGGACCGGAGGGACAGGGCGCCTCCGATAGGAGACTGGTGAGCTGGGCTTGACGCGCGGGGAAGGCGGAGCAGGAGGAGGTGCCGCTGCGGAGGATACTGGGGAGGCCGGGTGAGACACGTCGGACGGAGAAGGCCCCGGAGAAGGGGCAGCGGCCGGAGGTGGGGCATCGAAGTCTGCCCAAACAAGCGTCGGGGGAGGTGGAGGAGGCTCGCCCGTGGTCGCAGAGTGGAATGGGCGTGTCTCATCGAAGACGACATCACGGCTGCGAATCAGCTGTCTGGTGATTGGGTTGAGGAATAAGTAGTCTGGGGAGTCGGAGTTGTGCCCCAGGTACATGCAGGTCTGGGTTTTGGGACCAAGCTTCCCACCTTGCTTCCTGCGCGTGTGGGGGCTTAGCAACACATACGCGGTACACGCCCAGATGCGTAGAGAGCGGGCCGAAGGCTTGACCCCAAGCCAGAGAGCGGTAGGTGTGGTGTCAGGCCGGTGGGGATGCGGATAAAGATTGTAGAGGAGTGCCGCATGGAAGAGGGCATATCCCCAGAGTGACCGTGGTACATTGGCGTAACTGAGGAGGCAGCGAGCGATCTGAACCAAGGTGTGGTTGCGGCTCTCTGCAATGCCATTCTGCTGCGGGCTTTCGGGGAGCGTGAAGGTTTGCCGAATCCCTTGGGCCGCACAGAAGTTATCGAGTTTGCCATTGTGAAATTCTCCCCCGCCATCAGAATGGAGGCACTTCAGAGGAGTGCCGAACGTGACTTGAGCCTGGCGCACCCACGCCATGATGACATCAGGTGCCTCCGCCTTGGTATGCAGGAGGTGCACAGAAACATACCGCGAGTGGTCATCGACTAGTGTAAGAAAGTACCGATGACCGCCTCGGGATGCAACTGGAGCTAGGCCCCAGACATCCACATGCACTAGGTCCAGCGGAGCAGCTGCGACGGATGGGGAGGAAGGGTGCGGCTGCTGCCTGAGCTTGCTCTTGGTGCAGTCCAGGCAGGTGGGTGCAGGCGAGTCTGTTGGTGGAGGAAGCGCCGACGGGAGGCTAAGAAGAAGTTTCTTGGAAGCGATGTCGGTAAGTGTACGGAAGTTGGGGTGACCCAAGCGATGGTGGTAGAGGATGGTTGGGTTGGCGAAGCTGCGACACGAACACGGAGTGGTGCTGGCAGCTTGCGCTTGGGAGAGGGCGGCGAGAGGTGCAGGTGAACGCAACGTTGAGTGTGAAGCGTGCTAGGAGCTTGTTGGACTTATGGTCGAGGAGGTCACAGTGATCCGAGTGTGCTGGGAAGATCGTGGTGACGCCTGCCCGTTGGAGCTCGTGTTGGGCCACGAGATTGTGGCGTAGTGTGGGAACACACATGCCGGTGACATCGCTCGAAGGAAAAGCTGGGTACGGAACTGTGGAGGAGCCCTTGGCGTGTGTTGTGATATTGGAGTCTGCTCCAAGTAGACGGATTGGTGTCTCGTATGGCTTGAAGGAGTGTTCTTCCTTGAGAACCGTGTGAGTGGCCCCACTGTCAAGGGTGAACTCTATTGTGGCTGAGGTGCTTTGTGACCCAGGATACTGCGAAATCGTCTCATTAATCATGGGAGTGCCAGGGAACAACATGGTGAGGCGCACATCAGCAGTGGGAGCTACAGCAGCCTGCACGGATTCCTGCGCTTCGACTTGATTGACCTTGCGAGGAGCACGATTGACCATCCAGCTTGGCGGCTTCGAGGCAGTCCCATTGACGGCATACCAATCGTCATCCTTTGTCTTGAAGCAGGAGGCAAGGGCGTGGTTGGTGCCGCCACACACTTGGCCGGCACGAGGGCCGCGCTTGATGACATAGGGACACGGGGGGAAGCGGTGGCGCTGGAATCCCGCCGAAGCGGCATAGGCTTGAGGCACGGGAGCGCGGATTGCATTGGCCTTGGCTTGAGCGCTGTTGTCCTTTTCGGCAGAAAGGAGCGCGAATGAGACCTTGGCAAATGTAAGGTCTGCAGGAGCAAGGCCCAAGAGCATCTTGCGTGTGACTTCGTATGCCGGAGTGAGGCCGACTAGGAGAGCGGCTGCAGGGGCTTGCTCGGGGAAGACTATCCCCAACTATTTGAGTTCACCATGAATGGACTGCACCTTGGTGACATAGTCCGCCATGCCTGGCGAGTCCTCGAGCCGCACTTGGAACATGCTGGGGATGAGTATAGCAACTCCCACTGCAGTCTTGTTCAGGAAGCGATCCTCGAGGTAGAGCCAAATGGCGTTGGCAGACGGGTAGTTGTGGTAGGTTTCGACGAGTTCGGGAGGAGTGGTGCCCATGAAGACACTAATGACCGCACCATCGGCCTTCTCCCAATTATTGTACTTGAGCAGTGCAGCAGCATAAACTGCTTCGGCAGCGGCATTAGCTGGATCGGCGGACCTCTCGGGTTTAGGAGGCTCTTTGCCGTCACCGATGTTGAGAAGGACGTCGGTGAGCTCGAGCCCCTTCACCTCGCGACTGAGGAGGTGCTTGTCGACACCATAGCGCCAAGCCTTGTAGTTGGAGCATGTGCTGTCCGTATCGAGACGAAGGAGCGGGATCGGGTTGGCGAGTGAAGTGGTTGAGTAAGCCATTGTCGGTGTGCAGCGCGGCATTTCTGGAAATTGGTCGACGAGAATTGCTGAAAATCACTCTGATAGCTTTATCAAAATGCCGCTAAGTAGGAAATGGCGTCGGCAAAAATTCGTTAAAACGCCGACTTGAAACTGAATCTGAGCCTATGTCTAAACCGGGACCCACACACCCCCCCACACACCCCCAGGCCCTGTCCCGCAGCTACACAGCTCCGCAACCATCTCCGCAACTAGCTCCGCAACCAGCTCCGCAACCAGCTCCGCAACCAGCTCTGCAACCAGCTCTGCTCCGCTTCAACTTGTGTACCTGCTCTTGATTTGACGCGAGACGTTCGTGGAGGCTATTTCGCGAGGGGAGTTCGCCTATTCTGGCGGGGTCTGAGGGGAAACTCGAGAACGAGTTTTAAGAGATGGTCGAAATTGAGATTCGACCAAGGAGAACCGAGGAGGAAATGGACGATGAGAAGCGTGAAAGCTTCAGAGATGAGAAATTCAACGAGGTCGAGCGCGAAGGTGGTCGACAATGAGAGGCGCGAGTGCAGAGTGGAGCACGTCGAAATTCCGACGACTCGAAACGAATGTCGCGACGATGAAGTGCGCGTAGCGCGGGCACGTTCAGATTAGGACCTTGATCTGTGTGTGCGGATAGGTCGCTCTGATACCATGTAAGAAATAGAGTTGAAATGATTGATTAGGTAAGGAGCCCAAGGCTCTATAAGTACATGGCAAGGTGAGAGAGAATGGATGAAGGGGGAATTGGAGGGAATCCCCATTGGGATCTCCGGAATCTCCAATTGGGTAATTGGAGATTGGGGGGATCACAATTGGGTGAGGTTGGGATTTGTGAGTACACCCCAACCCACTAGAACATTCATAACCTAAACTATGATATAAAAGTACAAATACAAAAGTGGTATTTGCAGTCGATTTCTACTAGTCTGAAACAGCACTATCTTTAGTGGAATCTGAGTACATCACGATGGTTCATGTGGCAAAAGACATCATCTAGCTAAGGAGGCTCTTGAAGGAGATCGGACATGAACAGACTTGTGCGACACCTCTGTTCAGTGACAGCAAGGGAGCCATTGCTATGGCACGCGGATACTAGATATGTTGTAGCTGGCAACGTATCGGAAGTTAAAACACGAAACGATCTGGATATGTTGTAGCTTACAATATATTGGATATGTGTTAGCCATGGCTACAAGGTAGTGGAAATCACTGGCATTAAAAACGGAGGGATACTTGAACAGGAGGCAGGGGAAATCGCGTGAGCTCGCCTAGAAAGCTCGAGTGGGAGGCGGGAGCACTAGGGGAAGGAGATCCGAAGAGGGGAAAGCCAGGAGGACCTTGTATGGCAGTGGCAGCCAAGGCAGCAGTGCCAAAGCCAAGCTGCTGCTGTGGCTTTGGCTCCTGCGGCTGCAGCTGCAGCCTGACCACCAGAGCCCCACTTCTGCTGCTGGTATTGGTACTGCAGTTGTTGGAAGCGGCGGAAGTGCTGCAGCTCCTAGGGATTTATGGGGTCAGCGACAGAGGTGGAGGAGGACAAGAGCTCAAGATGAGAGGGGAGGAAGGACGAAAGAGTTTTGACATCCTGGAGGGAGGCGCGGGGATCCATAGCAGACCAGTGTGGAGGTATGCCAGTGTCATCATACGCCTTGAAGCATGTCGTTAGGGGTGGCTGGTTTGGGTGCAACGCTCACCCGCCGTGGGACCAAAATGGCGAAGATAGGAACATACGGGGAGAGTGCCAAAGTGGCCACCACGGCTACCAGACAAGCCACCACTGCTTCCACACTCGACTCCACCACCACTGCCGCTCGCTCCATTGCCATGCATTCCCGAGCCTCAGTGTCAATGATCCATTGGACCACAGTATCGCGGGAGGCGCGACATGCACTTTATACTGAGGGGAGAGGCCTTCAAGGAGACAATAGATTTGGAGATTGGAGGGGAGAGTAGTCTGGCAAGCCTCTAGGTGGAAGGCAAGGTCCAGGAGGTGTCTAGTAGCCGACGAAGAAATACCAGTTCGTTGCTGAGATGTCGGCAGCGCGCACGAGGTGATCAAGGGTCGAGACGTCAACAGGAGGAGGAAAGGTCGCCATTGGTGGCTCGGAGTGGGAGGAAGGCGACAGCGGGTGGACCCGCGGTGGCCGGGAGGGAGCAACGGTGGGTGGACCCACGGCGGCTTGAAGAGGAGGAGGGGAGGATGGGGACCACTGCAGCTACTGCTGCTGCTCCTTCGTCGGCTGCTGATGCTGCTGCTGCTGCTTCTGCTACTCCTTCGGCTGCTGCTTTTGCTGCTCCTCCTGCTGCTTCTTCTGCTGCTCCTCCAACTGCTGCTTCTGCTTCTCCTCCAGCTGCTGCTGCTGCCTCTTTTGCTGCTGCTACTGCTCCTCACTCGGCTGCTGCTGCTGCTGCTGTGGCCAAAAGATAACTAGTTTTGGAGGGAAAGAGAGGTGGCGACTAGGAGTCTAGCAACGGCGATGGAGGGTACGGCAATGAGGTGCACGTTGGAAGGGGACGGGGCAGAAGCGTGGGGAAGGATCGGGATTAAAATTTGGCGTAGAAGTAGAATGGTTCAGTTTATTGATCAAGCAAAGACATTACGTAGGAAAATGGATAAGCTAGGAAGGGAAGGTTGGACAGGAAGGGGGGGGGTTAGGACTTATAACAAGAGAGGGGGGATCCTTCCAAATGAGCTTGACCACACGTAGGAGGTGGTCCAAATGTGGTGGACCACAAGTGGCTTGAGCAACCCACTTGTGGTGCCCCCGCAATTGTGGTCCTTGTGTTTGGGGGTTCCAACCACAATTGGGTTGGATTGACACCCCAACACATGTGTACACCCAATTAGGGATGTACACACAATGTACACAAATAGCATATCATGGTATATTCAAACAGCCGACAGCACTGCACTAGCCGCTGCTAGCTTGCCGCCCGCTCGCCGTCACTGCCACCAGCAGCGCGCTGCCGCCAGCTCGCCGCCAGCAGCTGCCGCTAGCTCGCTACTGCAAGCAGCGCGTTAGCAGCTCGCTGCCGCCAGCACATTGCTGCCAGCTTGCCACCATCGGCTTGCAGCTAGCTAACCAGCTGCCAGCCAGCTAGCCGCTTGCCGCCAGCCAGGTAACCAGCCTGTCAGTTAGCCAGCCTGCCAGCCACCGCCAGCCAGCTAGCCACCTCCAGCCAGCTAGCCGCTCCCACCAGCCAGCCAGTTGTCGCCAGCCAACCCCCAGCCAGCCGCCAGCCAGCTTTCCAGCCAGCCAGCCGCCAGCCAGCTAACCGCCGCTTGCCAACCGCCAGCCAGTTAGCTGCCAGCCACCAGCCTGCCGCCAGCCAACCGCCTGCCAGCAGCCAGCCAGCCGCCAGCCACTGCTCGTTGCCGCCTACTGCCAGCTGCCGCTGCCAACCGCTGTTGCTCGCTGTCCCTGCCGACCGCTGCTGCTCGTTGCCGCTCTTCCCTGCCGCTTGCAGCCCACTGCCGCGCGCTTGCAGCCTGCTGCTGCCAGCTTGCAGCCCACATGCACCTGCTTGCCGCCCACTGCTGCTCCCTGCTGCCCGCTCCTTGCCGCTCGCTGCCCGATCCACAGCCATTTGGCTGCCAACTGCCAGCCAGCCACCAGCCAGCCGCCAGTCAGCAGCCACTCTCGCCAGCCTGCCGCTAGCCGCCACTGCCACCAGCCTGCCGTTAGCCGCCGCTGCTGCCAGCCTGCTGCTCGCTGCCACTGCCACCAGCCTGCCGCCAGCACCTAGCCAGCTGCCCACTCCCAACCACCAACTCCTAGCCACCAGTATCCACCCACCAGCTGGCCACAGCTGCCACTGCCACTACCACCGTTCGTGCTCCTGCAGCCACTAGAGCCTCCCACTAGTCTCCTCCTCATTTCTGGAGTTTCTCGCTGCCTCGTCGAGGTCTGTCCCTCAATTGGACGCAGAAGGCAGGCGATCGGCTTCGCTCTCTGGCTTCTCGCTCTCCGCTAGTAGCTGGTGAGCGAGCACGTAGACTGCGAGCTCCTGGAGGCCCACATTACTGGTGAGCTCGTCGCACACATCCTCGCCCTCGAGGTACGCTTCAGGGCTGCCTACCCTGAGCCGCAGCCCTGGCCACAACAGCCTCAGCGGCCATAGCAGTCGCCAAGCAGCAGCAGCAGCGGCAGCAGCAGCCGCAGTAGCAGCCGACGCAGTGGAGTCCAGGGATTATTTGGCATGGTGGAGGACTTGTAGGTTTGGCCCCGGTGCGCACACTGCCCTGGGGTCCGCGTGGTTTCTCTGGCGGCCCGGGGGCCTGGGGCCTGGGGCCTGGGGGTCTAGGTCCCACTGTTGTGTTTAGTCTAGGACCCTCTATTACGTATCGACTATGCTCCTCCCCTGTGTAAGAAATAGAGTTGAAATGATTGATTAGGTAAGGAGCCCAAGGCTCTATAAGTACATGGCAAGGTGAGAGAGAATGGATGAAGGGGGAATTGGAGGGAATCCCCCTTGGGATCTCCGGAATCTCCAATTGGGTAATTGGAGATTTGGGGGATCACAATTGGGTGAGGTTGGGATTTATGAGTACACCCCAACCCACTAGAACATTCACAACCTAAACTAGGATATAAAAGTACAAATACAAAAGTGATATTTGCAGTCTATTTCTAACACACCCCCATAGACTGCAAACCCGGTCAAGGAGCACATAGCCCCATGGAACGGAGAAGGCGATGGTGGTCAGCCTTGCCGAGAGCCTTGGTAAAGAGGTCGGTGAGGTTGCAATCTGAGGTCAGCCTTACCATACCGTCAGCTGGTCACTCTGAACAAGATCTCGGATGAAGAAATGACGAAGTTCGATGTGCTTGGTGCGAGAGTGGAACACAGGATCCTTGGTGAGATGAATGGCACTCTAGTTGTCACACCACAGGGTGGGCGACTGCTGGGGGTAGCCTAACTCAGCAAGGAGAAAAGAGAGCCAGCGTGCCTCTTGAGCAGCCATTGTGCCCGCGTAGAGCTCGGCCTCGCAGGACGACAGGGAGACTGCAGAGGACCGAGTGGAGCGCCAGCTGATGACTCTGCTACCAAGGGTGAAGTAGTACCCTTGGGAGGAGCGTCTGTCAGTCTGGTCATCGGCCCATGAGGAGTCTGTGTATCCCTCGAGCTTGACTGGAGAGGTACCACCAAGAGTGAGGATGTGAGACTTGGTGGCTTGTAGATAGCGCAGGACCCTCTTGGCTGCAGACCAATGCGAGGCAGTGTAGCGTCCGGGGGAGACGTACCGAGAGAGGACACTAACCGGGTAAGCCAAGTCTGGTCGAGTGCACATCATGGCATGCATGAGTGAACCGACTAGCTCAGGGTACGGGTCCTTACAGGTGTTAGGAGAAGGAACTGGAGGGGCCGTGAGCTGATGCTGTAGTGGGAGTGGAGTGGAGACAGAGTTACTGGAGTCCATGTCGAACCGCTTGAGAAGGTTGTCGATGTAGGACTCCTGGGAGAGGGTGATCGTGCAAGCCTGGCGGTCACGAGTGATCTCCATCCCCAGGTAGTTCTTGAGGTCACCAAGATCCTTCATGAGAAGGGCGGAGCTGAGAGTAGACTAGACAGCTGCCATGTCGGCTGGATCTCTGGCAGCAAGAATGAAGTCGTCGACGTAGACGAGGATGTAGAAGGGCTCAGAGGAGTGACGAACAAAGAGACTGGAATCTGAGGCAGAGGGATGGAAGTCAAGTGCGAGGAGGACTTCCTTCACCTTGTTGTGCCACTCACGAGGAGCCTGCTTGAGGCCATACACTGGGCACTTCAGCTTCCACACTGTGTTGGCAGGGTAAGTGCCAGGAAACCCCGGTGGGCGTTCCATGTGAACATCCTCCTTGAGCTGGCCTTGGAGAAAGGCGGAGGAGGCGTCCATGGACTTGATCTCGAAGTTGCCGCGAGCGGCTATAGTCAAGAAGAGCGCGCACAGTCGGGAGCTTGGCCGTGGGCGAGAATGTTTCGAAGAAGTCGAGATACTCCTTCTGGGTGAAACCCTTCGCCACGTATCGTGCCTTGAACAGTGGAGCTTCGCCTGGGAGTTGTTTGACTCGGAAGATGCATTTTCCGCCGACGATGTTGACACCGGAAGGGGGAACAACATCGTCAAAGGTGTTGTTGCGAATGAACGCCTCGTTCTCCACATCCATTGCTGCCTTCCACTCCTTCTTATAAGGCCCCGAGAGAGCTTCCTCTTTTGTGCGAGGAGAAGTTGAGGGAAGGGCAGTCAGTAATGTCCGGGAAGATGTGAGAGAGAAATTGGCAGACCGCGTGAAGGTCAAACAGCTCCTCATGCCTGTCCTCCAGAAGTGCACGGGGGGGGAATACGGATGGAGGGGACATCACCCCCGGTAGGAGGAGGCGGGGTGACCGAACACCGGATGGAGAAGGCGGCTGGTCCCCAGGCGAGAGGCGGAGCCGGTCCCTTAGAACGAGTGCGACTAGAGACCGGAGACGAAGGCGGCTGCGGTGGGACCGGAGGGACTGGGCGCCTCCGATAGGAGACTGGTGAGCCGGGCTCGACGCGCGGGGAAGGCGGAGCAGGAGGAGGTGCCGCTGCGGAGGATACTAGGGAGGCCGGGTGAGACACGCCGGACGGAGAAGGCCCCGGAGAAGGGGCAGCAGCCGGAGGTGGGGCATCGAAGTCTGCCCAAACAAGCGTCGGGGGAGCTCTCTGCCACTGCCCCTTCTCCGGCCGGTGTGTCTCACCTCCGGCCGCTGCCCCTTCTCCAGGGCCTTCTCCGTCCGGCGTGTCTCACCCGGCCTCCCTAGTATCCTCCGCAGCGGCACCTCCTCCTGCTCCGCCTTCCCCGCGCGTCGAGCCCGGCTCACCAGTCTCCTATCGGAGGTGCCCAGTCCCTCCGGTCCCACCGCAGCCGCCTTCGTCTCCGGTCTCTAGTCGCACTCGTTCCAAGGGACCGGCTCCGCCTCTCGCCTGGGGACCAGCCGCCTTCTCCATCCGGTGTTCGGTCACCCCGCCTCCTCCTACCGGGGGTGATGTCCCCTCCATCCGTATTCCCCCCCCGTGCACTTCTGGAGGACAGGCATGAGGAGCTGTTTGACCTTCACGCGGTCTGCCAATTTCTCTCTCACATCTTCCCGGACATTACTGACTGCCCTTCCCTCAACTTCTCCTCGCACAAAAGAGGAAGCTCTCTCGGGGCCTTATAAGAAGGAGTGGAAGGCAGCAATGGATGTGGAGAACGAGGCGTTCATTCGCAACAACACCTTTGACGATGTTGTTCCCCCTTCCGGTGTCAACATCGTCGGCGGAAAATGGATCTTCCGAGTCAAACAACTCCCAGGCGAAGCTCCACTGTTCAAGGCATGATACGTGGCGAAGGGTTTCACCCAGAAGGAGTATCTCGACTTCTTCGAAACATTCTCGCCCACGGCCAAGCTCCCGACTGTGCGCGCTCTTCTTGACTATAGCCGCTCGCGGCAACTTCGAGATCAAGTCCATGGACGCCTCCTCCGCCTTTCTCCAAGGCCAGCTCAAGGAGGATGTTCACATGGAACGCCCACCGGGGTTTCCTGGCACTTACCCTGCCAACACAGTGTGGAAGCTGAAGTGCCCAGTGTATGGCCTCAAGCAGGCTCCTCGTGAGTGGCACAACAAGGTGAAGGAAGTCCTCCTCGCACTTGACTTCCATCCCTCTGCCTCAGATTCCAGTCTCTTTGTTCGTCACTCCTCTGAGCCCTTCTACATCCTCGTCTACGTCGACGACTTCATTCTTGCTGCCAGAGATCCAGCCGACATGGCAGCTGTCTAGTCTACTCTCAGCTCCGCCCTTCTCATGAAGGATCTTGGTGACCTCAAGAACTACCTGGGGATGGAGATCACTCGTGACCGCCAGGCTTGCACGATCACCCTCTCCCAGGAGTCCTACATCGACAACCTTCTCAAGCGGTTCGACATGGACTCCAGTAACTCTGTCTCCACTCCACTCCCACTACAGCATCAGCTCACGGCCCCTCCAGTTCCTTCTCCTGACACCTGCAAGGACCCGTACCCTGAGCTAGTCGGTTCACTCATGCATGCCATGATGTGCACTCGACCAGACTTGGCTTACCCGGTTAGTGTCCTCTCTCGGTACGTCTCCCCCGGACGCTACACTGCCTCGCATTGGTCTGCAGCCAAGAGGGTCCTGCGCTATCTACAAGCCACCAAGTCTCACATCCTCACTCTTGGTGGTACCTCTCCAGTCAAGCTCGAGGGATACACAGACTCCTCATGGGCCGATGACCAGACTGACAGACGCTCCTCCCAAGGGTACTACTTCACCCTTGGTAGCGGAGTCATCAGCTGGCGCTCCACTCGGTCCTCTGCAGTCTCCCTGTCGTCCTGCGAGGCCGAGCTCTACGCGGGCACAATGGCTGCTCAAGAGGCACGCTGGCTCTCCTTTCTCCTTGCTGAGTTAGGCTACCCCCAGCAGTCGCCCACCCTGTGGTGTGACAACCAGAGTGCCATTCATCCACCAAGGATCCTGTGTTCCACTCTCGCACCAAGCACATCGAACTTCGTCATTTCTTCATCCGAGATCTTGTTCAGAGTGACCAGCTGACGGTACGGTACATCGCCTCAGATTGCAACCTCGCCGACCTCTTTACCAAGGCTCTTGGCAAGGCTGACCACCATCGCCTTCTCCGTTCCATGGGGCTATGTGCTCCTTGATCGGATTTGCAGTCTATGGGGGTGTGTTAGAAATAGACTGCAAATATCACTTTTGTATTTGTACTTTTATATCCTAGTTTAGGTTATGAATGTTCTAGTGGGTTGGGGTGTACTCACAAATCCCAACCTCACCCAATTGTGATCCCCCCAATCTCCAATTACCCAATTGGAGATTCCGGAGATCCCAATGGGGATTCCCTCCAATTCCTCCTTCATCCATTCACTCTCACCTTGCCATGTACTTATAGAGTCTTGGGCTTCTTACCTAATCAATCATTTCAACTCTATTTCTTACAGAAGGAGCAAAATTTTAGCCAGTAGGGCTCATATGTTCGGATGGTGGAAGGGGCACAGACATGGGTAATTACGTGTAGTAGTTGCGTTTCAGCTTTGTTATAATGCCTGAAAAGGTACTGGGTAGAGTACAATTATTATTAAATTTTTTATGTGACATGCAGTGCAATCATCTGACTGGGAGGAAAGCTTTGTCCTGCGAAAGCAAGTGCGTGTGTGCCGGGGCGTAGGCATTAGCTGCCGTGGGTGAGGGGAATGTGTGCTGTTACTTCTGGCACCCAGGCATCAGGTGCCCGTTGGAGGAGTGGCCACCATGATGCTCCCGGCCACTCGGGAATAACTAAGGTCACCTGAGCGTGTGTGCGTTTAGCATGTCATAATGTGGCTGGAATGAGGTTGGGAGGAGGAAACGCGAAGCCGCGCTCGTGCTGCCAGCTGATCGAAAAAATGTCAAACACTGCGGCCGTAGGGTGTGGAATCTTGGAGCAAAACATCTTCAGCTGAGCGTTGTGCACATTTGCGAAGAGATCGATAGAGTGGGGACCCAGGCGGCGATCCAAGAGCCGGAACTACGGGGCTTGAGGGAGTAGTCATCGTGGTCTTGGATTTTTTAAAGTTCATTGGCGTGCACATTTAGCTCTCGCGGAATCCATTCGACAGCTAGCCTTGTCTGATGTTCCAGGCAGAGGCGAATGATTGCTTGACATAGTAGTGTGAGCGTGGGGTGGCGCGATACACCTTTGCGCAGGATGAATACCACCCCTTGATTGTCAACCCGAACGAGCACGTGGCTCTTGTGTATGCGGGCGGCGAAAGTTTGGAGAGCCCATAAGACTCCTTCAAGTTCCCGTTGAGTGCTGGAGGGGGGCAGTAGTTCCTCGGGCATGCAAGCATTAGCTTCAATGGGCGTCCCGGGAAGTTGTGTCAAGGTGGCGCCCCAGCAGTGTGCACTTGCATCGACGTGGATGACGGCGTCGAACTGGTGAATGAGATGGAATGGGGTTCCGTTGAACTTGTCGAACTGCGCAAGCCAAAAATGCAGCTCCTGCACTGCTGTCGACGACAAGTGTGCCTTGGCATGCCAAGAGGTGGCGTCGGCAAAAGTCAAAGGAACTCGTGACTAAAGGCACGTGCCGTAGCGCCTAATGCCAGATTCATGGAGGCCAGCATTCCTGTGATTCTCGCAAGGGACCGGATAGGAACCGGTCGTCCCTCTTGTCCCTGGGTGATGAGGGCTTGGAGTGAAGCAAAAAGTTGTGCTCGACGTTCGAGTCCGACGGAGATTGTGCCTTAGGCGGCATCAATCTCCAGGCCGAGGAAAGCTATCTGGCATGTAACTTTTTGCCGTTTATAACAAAACCTGCAGCCTTCAGGTCCTAAACGACAACTGCACATGTCGAGCGTACATCCGTGTGGGAGTTGCAGAGGAATAGTAAGTCGTTGACATATGGAACAACCCGCACGCCGCTTGCCCGCCATCGATTTGCCAGTTGATCAGTTGTGGGAAGACAAACGGGGAAGTGGTAAGGCCGAACGGGAGCAATATGAAGGAATAGTAGTCTCCTTCAAACTGGAATCCCAAGAACTTTTAGCAGGACAGGTGGATCTCAACATGGTGGTAGCCTGACTTTAGGTCGATGGAGAACATCCAATCGCCTGGACGGATGAGTTCGGCTACCCTATTCAAGCCTTCGTACTTGAACTTGGAGATGTCGAGGTAGTTGTTGACTTTGCGCAAGTCGAGAATGAGGCGACACTTGTCGCGCTGCTCCACCACGTTGAGTGGACTGACACACATGAGCGCGTCCTTTGTAGGGACCCTGACGACGGCACTCGAGGTGACGAGGTCGCGAATCGCGCCACGAGTGAAGTCCAGGTGTGTGCGAACTCCAACATGATTGCTATCCTCAAAGGCATGTGGCACGGCTTTCTTCCAGGGAAGCCAATATCCTTTCACGATGATGGACAAGATGAAGCTGCTATCGCACCATGAGCACCACCAGTGTAGGGCATGACGCAATCGACTATGCATGACAGATACGTCCTTGTCTGTAACTGCGTACCCGTAGGGGTCATGATCGTTGCGTAACCATCCTTCTCTGATTTCTGCTGGACCAAAGGGTCGGGTGGCAAGAATCACATGGGTACCCAAGTAAGCAAGACTAGACACTTTGCCTTAAGGGTGGATGTGTCATAGTCAATTGCATGGGGGGGCATAGCTCCCATTCAATTGGCAAAGAGGGAGTGGCTCATGTTCAATTGCAAAGGGGGCATGGCTGATATTCATGCCTTCTCCCTTCAGCACTCGAGCCTTCGTCACCTCTTTCTCTCTCTCTCTCTCTCTCTCTCTCTCTCTCTCTCTCTCTCTCTCTCTCTCTCTCTCTCTCTCTCTCTCTCTCTTTCTCTCTCTTTCTCTCTCTCTCTCTCTCTCTCTCTCTCTCTCTCTCTCTCTCTCTCTCTCTCTCTCTCTCTCTCTCTCTCTCTCTCTCTCTCTCTCTCTCTCTCTCTCTCTCTCACGCTCTCTCTCTCTTTCATCAAGGCCTTGCAATCTTATTTTCAATGCGCCATAACGGCATACATGTTTCATACATGGAATAACACAAGGTTCTAGGCCCACGGCCTTCTCTGCCCCTAGGGCTACCCTAGTCTACTAGGCCATTTGCCTTGTCCTAAGGCCGGCCACCAGCCATGCACCCCCGGTGCAGCCCAATATGATTCTTGCATATTGGCGAAGGGCGCCGGCCTTACCCCAGCTCACACCATCGGTGAGGGGCCTTGTGCACGATGCCCGCCCATGGGGCACGCGTTAGCCATGTCACCTGGCTGGCCACAGCGGAAGCACACGCCCTTGAAGCGTGGCTGGTGGCACGTGAGAGGGGGGAGCCTTTGAGGTCCATTTCTCCGTCACGGCCGCCGGAACGACCACCACGGGGGTAGATGGTGCGTGCGCGCTTGAGTGCAGCCACGTCGGTGACCGCCAGCTTGTAGGAATGGGACGTCAACACACTCTTAGACTGGTAGAGCTAGAAGCGATCACCGGCCTCAAAGCCGCCCTCATCCGCCATGAGAAGCACCTCGAAACGCTTATTAATAAGCGTCTCAATGTGTTTCACGTTGTTGAGTGCGCCGGTGACGTTGCCATGCCGCAACTCGAAGTTGATGTGCTGCAGGTGCGCTTGGATAACAGTGAAGACTTCGGCCTAGTCACGCACCCCCTTACGCATGAAGGTAGTTGCTGTGGGCGTGGGACCAAGGGGGGGAAGAGGGTGGGCGGGGGCGAGAATGCGATGGCGAGAAATATTGGATGGAGCCTCACCATCATCGTTTTCAGAGTCGTCGCTGTCGTCGGTGTCGTAGGCGAGTGCGGTATCGAAGTTAACGAATGACTAGAACAATGAGATACAAGGGAATATATCCTAGAGGGTTGTACTCCCTAAGGCACAACCCTATATAGTCTATAACAACATACAAAGATATGTTGAACACACCCCCTAGACTGAATAGGGGTAGTGCCTAGTGAGAGACAAGCAGCTCATGGTGGCACTACTAGTCCAGCCTCTGAGGCAAGGGTCTAAAGACCAGTCAAACGAGTACAAACAAGGCAAGAGCAAGACCAGGATGGCACTACTAGTCCAGCCACTGGGAAGGGGCCACAAGTCAAGTCAGGGTAATATATGTAAAGGTCTGTATACAATCAAGGTCCGAGCAAGTGAGAGGCTACAGGAACAAGACCTAGCTATACACAGTGTCGTTCATGATCTTTAAGCGCAAGCGCCTTCTAAAAGATATCAGCTGTGTTGGCACCGGAGGCCAAGTGTACTACGCGGGCCTGGCGACGCTGCTGTAGCTCGCGCAGGAGGAAGTACCGCAGCTGGATGTGCTTTGCTCTGCCCTCAATTCGAGGCTCCTGACACAGGAGGATCATGGCCCTGTTGTCAGCGTACACAACCGGGGCAGAGCTAGGCTGCTCACCTAAGTCAGTGAGCAAGAAGGTCAGCCAGCGGAGCTCTTGTGCCGCCATGGCACCGGCGTATATCTCAGCCTCGCAGCTGGACTGGGCAACAGACGAGGAGCGGGTAGCTCTCCACGAAACAGCACCTCAACAAAGGCTAAAGCAGTAGCCCTGAGAGAACCTGAGAGTCTCTGCGTCGTCTGCCCAAGAAGAGTCAGTGTGCCCAATAAGGACCACTGGCCTGCGTCCTCCCATCACTAGCCCCATGCCCGATGTAGTTGCAAGACAACGCAAAACCCTCTTAGCGACAGACCTGTGCTATGGTCGGTGTCTGCCTGTGGCCACAAAGCGAGCCAGGATGCTAAGAGGGTATGTGAGATCTGGGCGAGTGCAAGTCATCAGGTACATGAGGCAACCCACCAGCTCTGCGTACAGACCACTGGGCTCTACTGACTAATCGGGAACAGGAGCTGAGAGCCTGTGGTCCACCGGTAGAGGTGTGGGCTGTGCAGAGGAGAACTGAAGACCGAACCGCTGAAGGACCTGGCGCACCAAGTGTGACTGTGAGAGAGTAATGGTGCACGATGCTCTATCTTTGGAGATCTGCAGGCCAAGGTAGTGGCGTATTTCTCCTAGGTCAGTGCAGGTGTGTCTCCTCAGCAGCTCAGCCTTCACGAAAGCCAGTGTGTCCATATCTGCAGTAGCGAAGACCAGGTCGTCTACGTAAACAAGGATGTAGAACGGGGTCTGGCCAGCACAAACGAAGAGCGAGGGGGTCGGCAGAGGGACGGGAAGAACTGCAGGTCAGCTAGGGTAGCACGCAGCGTGTCGTGCCACACACGGGGCCCCTGTCGCAGGCCGTAGACTAAGCGCCGCAGGAGCCACTGGGTCCCAGGAGGGAAGGTACCAGTGAATCCTTGAGGACGGCGCAAGTAGACCTGCTCGTGTAGACTGCCCTGAAGAAAAACTGTGAAGAAGTCGAGGGAGTGTAACTCGTAGTCGCGCTGTGCTGCTCTGTGTAGGAGTGCTCGAAGAGTAGTCATCTTCGGGGTCGGCGCGAAGGTCTGAAAGAAGTCCACCCCCTCACGCTGACTGAAGCCTCTAGCCACATGGCGCACCTTGAACACAGGAGGCTCTCCAGCGGGGCGCTTCACCTCGAAGAGCCAGCGGCCATCGACTACGTTCACCCCAAGTGGGGGAACTGCGTCGGTGTAGGTGCCGGTGGATCTCCAAGATGCCATCTCCTGCTCCATGGAAGCTATCCACTGAGAGACCCAGGGTCCCGAGGTAGCCTCAGCGTAGGTGCAGGGGGTCGAGATGTCGAAAGCGGCTGGGTCACCCTCAGGGACTAGCAGCAAGGAGCAGAGATGGGGAGCAGCCTCTGACAGAAAAGCAAGCTTGTACTGCCGGTCCTCGAAGACGTCACTGCCAAGGGCAAGAGCACCCCAGACAAACGGAGGACAGGCAGGGGCAGAGACCAGAGTGGTGGCGTATTCAAGGCGGTGGGTAGAGGCAAAGTCAGCGACAGCAGCGACAAGGGCGTCAAGACGTGAAACAGGAACAGACGGGTCGGTAACGAGGGAGGCAAGAACCCGAGGAACAAGAGGGCGAGCAGCACAAAGGTAGTCAGACAGAGGGGGAGGCGCGACAACAAGGGAGGACGAAGGAGGCGACAGCAGAACGCGAGGACGAGCACATGGGAACGAAGCAACATAGGGTGAGAACGCTGAACAGGAGAGACAGGACGAGCACGAGAGGGACGGCGAGACCAGACGTGGGATGGAGGCGTCGGGTCAGGAGACAGAGGAGGAGTAACAGGAGGGAAAGGAGGGGGAAGGCGAGCAGGTGACGAGTCCGGAGGAGGGAACACAGGGCCGTGGACAGGAAGAGGAGGAGATGGGAGGAGAGGTGTAGACGCGCGGTTAGGGGAGGGAAGGCCGAGCAGGCGGAGGGCGGACACCGGCGGCGACTGCTGCTGCAGCGGCTGCACGACACCAACACCTGGACCGCCAGCTGCTCCATGACTACCTCTGCAACACTCCACTCCAGCACCTCCAGACGGAACACCCCCAAGACCAGAAGCTCGCTCTGCACCGGCACCACCCCAAGGCCCACCGGGACAAGCCACGACAGGAGCCCCAGGACTAGCACCCGCCTCAACGCCAGCACCCCGAGAAGGCATGAACTGCAGCTGCAGCGGCGGTGACGACGGCTGCGGCTGCGACGTAGGGCCACGAGAGTCAGAAGACTACCAACGGGAGGGGGGTAACGTGCGACACACTAGACAGGGCAGGGCGGGGAGGAGGAGGGGCAGGGGCGACCGGGGGAGGGGGAACCAGGAACAGGGGGGCAGTAACCGGGGGACCACGGTGGGGAGAGCGGTGGTAGTAGGAGACGGACTCGTCAAAGGTGACGTCGCGGGAGTGAAAGAAGCTGTGAGACGGGGGGTGGTAGAAGTGCTAGTTGAACGAGTCAATGGGGAAACCGAGGAAGACACAGGGGAGTTGTGCGAGCAGTGAGCTTGTCCGTGCCAGAGGCATGAACGTGAGCAAGGCAACCCCAGAAGTGGAACGCCGATGCGTCACCAGGAGACTCGGACCAAAGAAGGTTCGGCGAAACCTGCGGCCGCTAAGGGTGCGGCCACAGGTTAAGCTGGTGAGCAGCGTAGCGGACAGCGAACGGCCACAGAAAATGGGGTGCACCGGCGTGATCATGGAGGTAAGAGCCACCTCCATGACCAAACCGATGCGTCGCTCAGCGACCCCATTCTGCTGCGGGGAGTCCGGCAAGGTGAACGTCTGAGTGATGCTCTCCGCACGACAGAAACGCCCAAGGCAACCAGAGGCGAACTCGCCACCTCGGTCAGAGTGGAGACGCAACACAGGGAGGCCGCGATGCACACACGCAGAGACGAGCCACTTGATAAGAACGTCAGGCACGTCAGCCTTCTGCTCCAAGGGAAACATGGTGGTGTAACGAGAGTAGTCGTCAACAAGGACGAGGAAGTAACGCTCACGAAGTGGCCCATGGACAGTGGCAGGGCCCCAAACGTCCATGTGCAAAGTCTGCAAGGGTGCGGTGGTGGGGGGGAGCGAGGAGGAGTGAGAGGCATGGCGTATCCGGCCCTCGACGCAAGGGGTGCACGGCGGTGCTGGTGAGGAGAGGAGTGCGGGGAACGACCAAGGGAGACCTAAAACAAGACCGTGTTGCGACATATGACGAAGACGAGGGAGGGAAGGGTGACTTAGACGGTGGTGCCACTGGAGTGTCGGGTGAGTATGCGACTGACACGAGCAAGCTGCAGCTACCTGAGGAGACACAGTCATGTCGGGAGACGTCCCAACCGGGGGTGGGGGGGGGCGGTGTCCAGCATGAACAGGCCGGACACCAGGTCCCGGGGGAACGTGGTGAGGGGAGCACCAGTGGCGGCCTCGGTACAGACAGCGTACCGCTCGTGACCAGGGAACGTAGTGGTGACGCCAAGGTCCTGAAGGCAGCCGACACCAACTAGGTTCCTAGAGAACGAGGGGATGTGCAGGCCGGTAAGGGAGCCCAAAGGAGCCGCCGAACAGGGAAGGGTAGTGGAGCTACGAGCTACGACAGGACCTGAGGAAGGGTCAGCCAGGGATAATGCAGCAGGAGCGACAAGTGGCGTGAGAGTATTGGAGTCCCGGAAGAAGCACTGGGAAGCGCCGGAGTCAAGGGTGAAGAAGAGCGCTGCAGTGGCGGCAACGGTCGAAGAAGCAGGAGAGGAGCCTAGACTAAACAAAACAGGGGATCCTACGCCTGACGCAGCAGGGGAGTCGGAGCTAGGCACACCTACGCTAGGCAACACGGGGTAAGTGGAACCAATAACACTACATTCATCAACATACATCACATACAACGCAGAACTAATCTCATCCATGTCAATATTAAAGATCTGAACACCCTGACGGAGCAAACTGAGCCACTCGGGGAGGTCGGGCGATGGGTCGAAGCGCAGACGAAACAGGTTGTCCAGGCGACTACAACAGTGGGAGGGGGTGTGACTGATCTTACCGCACACGAGGCCACGGCGAGGACCGGTCTGGAGCAGGTACTGGCAGCACGCGTCGCCCGACCCACCACCCAACGTCACGCCGCGCGCACGACCACCGCAACCGCCACCACCACCAGCTCCGGGCCACTCGAGCGGGAGACGACCAACCCGCCGCTGCTGCTGCTACTGCTGCGACGGCTGCTGCTGCTGCTGCAGTGGCTGTTGCGGCTGCTGCTGCTGCGACGGCTGCTGGTCGAGCGGTGGAACCTGCTGCTGCGACTGAGACTGCTGCTCGGTGGTGCTAGGCCCAGCATCCTCGTCAGCACCTCCAGCGGACAACCCGGCTCCACCACCTCCTCCACCCCCACCTCCTCCGCCCCCACCACCGCCGCGCCCAGCCTTGGGGCAGCGGCCCTTTCCCAGACGAACCTGTACTGCAGCGGCTGTCTCACTGATCGCGGGCAGTAGCAAGGCGGTCAGGGAGGCGAGTGGCAAGCAGGTAGAGGGTAGCGCAGAGGGGGGGCTGGAACAAGCGAAGCTGGCCCTCAGTGCAGGCAGAGCGCCAGGTCGAGTCTAGCGAGCACAAGTGGGCGGCTAGGTCAGCGACAGTGGGGAAGGACGCGAGATCAGGAAACAGCCGAGGCAGGATCAGGCGACCGACGGAGGCAGAAGACGGGGTGGAATAGCGCTCAATAACAGCATCTCAAAACTCCTGGGCGGTCCTGACCGACCGAAAGCGGGGACGCTCAGACAGGGGAAGGGCATGACTTATGGCTAGCTATGCAACAGCGTCACGCGACAACCAGACCGAGCGGGCAAGGGCTGCAGCGGCAGCGGACTCACGCTCAGCAGACGTGGGGTCAGCGGGCAGCGCAGTAGGGGGGTCAGTACAGAGGAGCGTACCGTCGAGGTGGACATCCAAGGAGTGGCCGTCTTGCCGCTGCAGAGTGAGGTGACGGCGGACGTTGATGAGCCACGTGTCAAACTCGATCGGCTGATCCTCCGCATCAAACCGCAGCACAGAGTCCGCCATTAAAGGCGATGCAGCTACGGTGCAGTGCGGTGCAGTGTGGTGCAGTGCGGTGCAGCGCAGAACAGTACTGTGTAGGGCGGGGCAGCGTGGTGCAGAGAGGTGCAGTGCGGTGCAGAGAAGTGCCGGGCGGTGCAATGCGGTGCAAGGGCCGGCTGCACGTGATGTGCAGCTGGGCGTCAGGGCCGGGCGCGGAGAGTGGGCCGGTGCGGGCCGGGGGCAGGGCGGGGACGGGCCGGCGACGGGACGGGCGCAGGCCGGGGACAGGGCGGGCGCTGGCCAAGGACGGGGCGGGCGCGGGGGCCGGCTACAGACGAGCGCGGGGGCCGGCTACGGACGGGCGCGAGGGCCGGCTACGGATGGGCGCGGGGGCAGCTACGGACGAGCGCGGGAGGGCCGCTATGGATGGGCGCGGGGGCCGCTACGGACGGGCGCACGGGCGTTACGGGCGGGCGCGGGGGCCGCTACGGACGGGCGCGGGGGCCGCGACAGACGGGCGCGCGGGCCGGCTAACGGACGGGCGCGGGGGCCGCTACGGACGGGCGCAGGAGGGCCGCTATAGATGGGCGCGAGGGCCGCTACAGACGGGCACGAGGGCTGGCTAACGGACGGGCATGGGGGGTGCGCTACGGACGGGCGCGAGGGCCGCTAAGGATGGGCCGGGGGGCCGCTACGGTCGGGCGCGGGGGCAACTACGAGCGGGCGCAGGGGGGCGGGGCTACGGACGGGCGCGGGGGCCACTACGGGACGGGTGCAAGGGCCGGCTAGGAGGCATGCACGAGGCCGACTAGGGGACGGGCGGCTAGGACCTAGGGCGGAAGCGCTGGTGGGCGAGCGGGACCTAACCTACTCATGATACAATGTTAGAATGCAAGAATGACTAGAATGTGAGGGTACAAGGCAATATAGGCTAGTATGTTGTACCCTCTAAGGCACAAACCTATATAGTCTACAATAACATACCAAGTTATATTTGACAGTTCCCTGTCGAAATAAGGATTCTATGTGGCGGGGGGTGTTCAATTATTTTCAAGCCCAAAAGTAGGGTGGTAAATAGATCCAGTTTAATTAAACACCCATACCCGTTCAATCCACCCATGGGAGCTTAATTCCGGCGGGTACTGTATCCGGGAGAATACGGTACGGTACTTCCAAAACCCGACCCTGAAAAACGGGGGCTCCTGATGGGGGCACCCTGAGCCAACAGCCCCTCAAAATCCAATCTGAAGCCCTGGTCACAGTCAAGTTGGCGTGATTGACAGGGACGGTGGGGGGGAAATTCAGAAATAATGGGTGGGGGGGTTGGGGCTCGGAATCCGCTATTACACGTAGTATCAAGGTCGGTCCCCAATGTCAAACATAACTTATGTTGTTACTGTAGACTAGACATGTTTGTGCCTTAGAGGGCACAGCACACTAGTCTATATTGCCCTGTATCTTCCTATTCTAGTCATTCTCTCTTTCTAATATGGTATCATGAGTAGGTTAGGTTCTGCTCGCCCGCCCGCGCTTCCACCCTAGGCCCTAGCCGCCCTCGTGACCCACCCCTAGCTGGCCCGCCGTGGCCGCTTCGCGCCCGCTCCTAGCTGGCCCCCTGGCCGTCGCATCCGCCCCTAGCCGGCCCCTTGGCCGTTCGTGCCCGCCCCTAGCTGGCCTCCTGGCCGTTGCGTCCGCCCCTAGCCGCCCCCCTCCCCCCCTGGCCGTCGCGCTCGCCCCTAGCCAGCCCCCTGGCTGTTCGCGCCCACCCCTAGCTAGCCCCCTAGCCGTTCGCGCCCGCCCCTAGCCGGCCCCCTGGCCGTCGCGCCCGCCCCTAGCAGGTCCCCTGGCCGTCGCGTCCGCCCCTAGCCGGCCCCATGGCCGTCGCGCCCGCCCCTAGCTGGCCCCCTGGCCGTGGCGTCCGCCCCTAGCCGGCCCCCTGGCCATCGCGCCCGCCCCTAGCTGGCCCCCTAACCGTTCGCGCCCGCCCCTAGCTGGCCCACTGGCCGTCGCGCCCGCTCCCTAGCTGGCCCCCCTGGCCGTTCGCGCCCGCCCCTAGCTGACCCCCCCAGCCGTTGCGTGCACTCCTAGCCGGACCCCTGGCCATCCTGCCCGCCCCTAGCCGGCCCCCTGGCCGTCGCGCCCGCCCCTAGCCGGCCCCCTGGCCGTCACGCCCGCCCCTAGCTGGCCCCCTAGCCGCTCGCGCCCCTGTCGCGCCCGTTCATCACCAGTCCCTCATCGGCCCGCCCCCACTTCTAACCAGCCCCGGGTTCGCTATGCCGCCGGCCCGTCTCTGACTCGTGCCCGGTTCGTCCTTCTCCGTTCTGCACTCCCTTGCACCGCCCGGAGCCGCTCTTCACCGCTTGGCACCACACTCCACCGCCCTGCACCACACTGCACCGCCCTGCACCGCCATGCACCGCACTTCACCGCTCAGTACCGCACTGCACCCCCCTGCATCGGTCTGCATCGTTCCTGATGGCGGAGGCACTTCGATTCGACACTAAGGGTGAGCCGCTTGAGTTTGACAAATAGCTGGTCGACCTCCGCCGCCATCTCACTGGTCAGCGGCAGGATGGCCACTCGCTGTCTGTCCACCTTGACGGTATGCTTCACTGCCCTGACCCCCCTGCTGCGCTACCTGCTGACCCCTCGTCTGCTGAGCATGAGTCCGCTGCCGCTGCTGCCCTTGCTCGCTCTGTCTGACTGTCGCGTGACGCTGTTGCGCAGCTTGCTATCAGCCATGCCCTCCCACTCTCTGAGCGCCCTCGCTTTAACCCGTCACAACTGCGCAGGCGTTCCTAGATGCTGTTGCCCAACGCTATTCCACCCCGCCTGCTGCCTCTGTAGGTCGTCTCATCCTGCCGATGCTTTTCCCTGACCTTGCGTCTTTCCCCACTGTCACTGACCTTGCCGCCCACCTGCGCACGATAGACGCGACCTGGCGCTCTGCCTGCACTGAGACCCAGCTTAGAGCCCATTAGCCGCCCCTCTGCTCTGCCCTTTACCTGCTAGCCACCCGCCTCCCTGACCGTCTTGCCACTGCCCGCGACCGCTTCCTTAGCGTCCACCCCGGTAACCTCACCCTCACCGACTTTGTCGACACCCTGTCTGCCATAGAGACCCGCCACCGCTCTATCACCCAGACTAGCGGTACTGTGCCGGTCCCCATCTTTCAGGGTTGTGCCCCTGCCCAGTGCACCTTCTCCGACGGTTCTGCTGCTGTGGCTGAGACTGCTGCTGCAGTGCAGCTCCGTCCGGGGAAGGGTTGCCGCCCCAAGGCTGGGCGCGGCGGAGGGGGTGGGGTTGCAGGGGGAGGTGGTAGTGGAGTCGGGGCGCCTGGTGGTGGCGCAGACGAGGGGACTATCCCTGGTGCCGCCGAGCAGCCATCCCAGCAGCCGCAGCCGTCGCAGCCGGACCAGCACCACCCGCAGCCGCAGCCCCAGCTCCAGCCGCAGCAGTCGCAGCAGCCGCTGCAGCAAAGGCGGGCGAGTGGTCTCCCGTCCGAGTGGCCTGGCGCTGGTGGCGGCGGTGGACGTGGTGGTGGACGTGCGCGTGGTGTGCTCCCGAGTGGCAGTTCGGGTGACGGGCGCAGCCAGTACCAGCTCCTAACCGGTCCTCGCCGTGGCTCCGTTTGCGGTAAGACCGGTCACTCCCCTGTTCGCTGCTTCCGTCGCCTTGACGACCTGTTTCGTCTTTGCTTCGGCCCGTCACCCGACCTCCCTGACTGGTTCAGCTTGCTTCGCCGTAGTATTCCGATTTTTTATATGGACATGGATGAGCTTAGCTCTGCCCTGTATGTGCTGTATGCTGATGACTCTAGTGTGACTGGTTCTTACTACCCCGTGTTGCCTAGTGTAGGTGTGCCTAGTCGTGTCCCCCCTGCTGCGTTAGGCGTAGGACCTCCTGCCTTGTTTAGCCTAGGTTCCTCCGTCGCTGCTTCGACCTCGGCCGCCACTGCTGCGCTCACCTTCACTCTGGAATCTGGCGCTTCCCGGTGTTTCTTCCGCGACTCCAGTAGGCTGTCCCCGCTTGCTGCTCCTGCTGCGGTTTCCCTTGCTGACCCCTCCTCCGGTCCGGTAGTCGCTCGTAGTTCTACCACCCTTCCTTGCCCGGCGGCTCCTTCTGGCTTGCTAACAGGCTTGCACGTCCCCTCGTTTTCCAGGAACCTAGTTGGTGTTGGCTACCTCCAGGACCTTGGCGTCACCACTACTTTCCCTGGTCACGAGCGGCTTGCTGTCTGTACTGAGGCCGCCACTGGTGCTCCCCTCGCTAGGTTCCCCCGGGACCCGGTGTCTAGCCTGTTCACACTAGACATCGCGCCCCCCCCGGTTCGGACGCCTCCCCAGGTCGCTATGTCATCTTAGATTGCAGCAGCCTGCTCGTGTCGGTCGCTTACTCACCCGACCCTCGTGTGGCACCACCGTCTACGTCAACCTGCGCTCCCGCATCTCCGTCACATGTCACAGCACGGTCTTGTCCTAGGTCTCCAAGGGTCCTTCCCCGCGTTTCCCCCCTCCACAACGCCACCGTGCATGCCTTGCATCGAGGGTCGGCTCCGCCGTGCCCCTCACTCCTCCTCTTTCCCCCCCACCACCGCACCGCTACTGACCTTGCACATGGACGTCTGGGGCCCCGCCCCCGTCCATGGACCGCGTCACGAGCGTTAGTTCCTCGTGCTTGTTGACAACTACACGCGCTACACCACGGTTTTTCCCTTGGAGCGGAAGGCCGACGTGCCTGACGTTCTTATCCCCTAGTTAGTCTCTGCGCGTGTCCACCGTGGTCTCCCTGTCCTGCGTCTTTGCTCTGACCGTGGTGGCAAGTTTGCCTCCGGTGTCCTTGGTCGCTTCTATCGTGTGGAGGGCATCACCCTGACGTTCACCCTGCCGGACTCGGCGCAGCAGAATGGGGTCGCTGAGTGATGCATCGGTTTGGTCATGGAGGTGGCTCATACCTCCATGATCCACGCCGGTTCCCCCCATTTTTTGTGTTCGTTCGCGGTTCGCTACGCTGCTCACCACCTTAACCTGTGGCCGCACTCTCAGCGGCCGCAGGTTTTGCCGACCCTTCGTTGGACCGGGTCTTATGGTGCGCGTCTGCGTTCCACATCTGGGGATGCCTTGCTCACGTTCGTGCCTCTGGCACGGACAAGCTTACTGCCCGCACAACTTCCCTATGTCTTCCTTGGTTTCCCCCTTGACTCGTCCGACTGGAACTTCTACCACCCGACGTCCCACCATTTCTTTCACTCCCGCAACGTTACCTTTGGCGAGTCCGTTTCCTTCTACCACCGCTTTCCACACCGTGGTTCCCTGGTTACCCCCCCCCCTGTTCCTGGTTCCCCCGTCCCTGGTAGCCTTAGTCCTGCCCCGTCCGGTGTGTCTTCCGTCACTCCCCTCCCGTCGGTTGTCCCCGTAGATGAGTCTGCTGACTCTGGTGGTCCTGTGGCCCAGTCCTGCCGCCTGCCTCCCCCCCGGTGTCTCCTCCTCCGCCGCCGCAGCAGCAGTCGTCGCCGCTGCCGCCGCCCGAGCCGTCACTGCCGCATCAGCCGTTTGTCACCTCTTGTGGTGCTGGAGTTGGGAGCGGTACCGGTACTGGCGGGGTTTCTGGCTCTAGGGGTGTTCCCTTTGGGGGTGCAAGAGTGGAGTGTTCCGGCGGTAGCCGTGGAGCTGCTGGTGGTCCTGGAGTCGGTGTTGTGCCGCAGCAGCCGCAGTCCCCGCCGGTGTCAGCCCTTCGCCTGCTCGGCCTAACGTCCCCTCCTCTTCTGGTCTACGGCCCTGTGTTCCCTCCCCCGGACTCGTCCCCAGACCGTCTCCCTCCTCGTTCCCCTCTTGTGTCTCCTCCTCTGTCTCCTGACCCGACACCTCCGTCACACGTCTGGTCTCGCCGTCCCTCCCGTGCTCGCCCTATCTCCCCTGTCTCGCGCTCCCACCCTATGTTGCTTCGTTCCCGCTTGGCTCGTCGCCTCCTCCGTCCTCCCTTGTCGTTGCGCCTCCCCCGCTGTCTGACTTCCTTCGTGCCGCTCGTCCTCTTATTCCTCGGGTCCTTGACTCTCTCGTTACCGTCCCGTCTGTTCCGGTTTCGCGCCTTGACGCTCTTGTCGCTGCGGTCGCTGACTTCGCCTCTACCCGCCGCCTTGACTACGCCACCTCTCTGGTCTCTTACCTTGCCGGTCCTCCGTCTTTCGGGGGTGCTCCTGCCCTCGGCAGTGACGTCCTGGAGGACCGCTAGTACGAGCTTGCTTTCCTGTCCGAGGATGCTCCCCATCTCTGTTCCATGCTTCTAGTCCCTGAGGGTGACCCCAACGCTTTCGACATCCCGACCCCTCACACTTACGCTGAGGCGGTTTTGGGACACTGGGCCTCTCAGTGGATAGCTGCCATGGAGCAGGAGATGGCATCTCGGAGATCCACCGGCACCTACGTCGACGCAGTTCCCCCACCAGGGGTGAACGTAGTCAATGGCCGCTGGCTCTTCAAGGTGAAGCGCCCCCCTTGAGAGCCGCCTGTGTTCAAGGCGCGCTACGTGGCCAGAGGTTTCAATCAGCGTGAGGGGGTGGACTTCTTTCAGACCTTCGCTCCGACCCTGAAGATGACTACACTTCGGGTGCTGCTATACGTAGCAGCTCTGCGTGACTACGAGCTTCACTCCCTCGACTTCTCCACTGCGTTTCTTCAGGGCAGTCTACACGAGCAGGTCTACATGCGCCGCCCTTAGGGCTTCACTGGTACCTACCCTCCTGGGACCCACTGGCTCCTTCGGCGCCCCGTCTGCGGCCTGCGGCATGCTCCCCGTGAGTGGCACGACACGCTGCATGCTACCCTTGCTGACCTGCAGTTCTTTCCGTCCTCTGCAGACCCCTCGCTCTTCGTCCGTGCTGGCCAGACTCCGTTCTACATCCTTGTTTACGTAGACGACCTGGACTTCGCCACTGCAGACAAGGACGCACTAGCCTCGATGAAGGCAGAGCTGCTGAAGAGACACACTTGCACAGACCTTGGAGAACTGCGCCACTACCTTGGCTTTCAAATCTCTAGGGACAGAGCAGCATGCACCATCACCTTGACTCAGTCACACTTGGTGCGCCAGGTCCTTTAGAGGTTCGGCCTTCAGTTCTCCTCCGCACAGCCCACTCCTCAGCCTCTAGACCACAGGCTCTCCGCTCCAGTTCCTGAGGAGTCAGTAGAGCCCAGTGGTCCTTACGCAGAGCTGGTGGGTTTCCTCATGTACCTGATGACTTGCACTCGCCTAGATCTCGCATACCCTCTCAGCATTCTGGCTCGCTTTGTGGCCACAGGCAGACACCGACCCCAGCACAGGTCTGCCGCTAAGAGGGTTTTGCGTTATCTTGCAAGTACATCGGGCATGGGGTTAGTGCTAGGAGGACGCAGGCCAGTGGTCCTTACTGGACACACAAACGCTTCTTGGGCAGACGACGCTGAGACCCTCAGGTCCTCGCAGGGCTACTGCTTTAGCCTTGGTTCAGGTGCCGTCTCATGGAGAGCTACCCGCTCCTCGTCTATTGCACAGTCCAGCTGTGAGGCCGAGATCTACGCCGGTACCATGGCGGCATAGGAGTTCCGCTGGCTGACCTTCCTGCTCACTGACTTAGGTGAGCGGCCTAGCTCTGCCCCGGTCCTGTACGCTGACAACAGGGCCATGATCCTCTTGTGTCAGGAGCCTCGACTCGAGGGCAGAGCGAAGCACATCCAGCTGCGGTACTTCCTCCTGCGTGAGCTACAGCAGCGTCGCCACGCTCGCGTAGCACACTTGGCCTCCGGTTCCAACACAGCTGATATCTTTACGAAGGCGCTTGCGCCTATAGATCATCAGCGGCACTGTTTACAGCTAGGTCTCGTTCCTGTAGTCTCTGACTTGGTAGTGCCTTGACTTTGTGCTGTCCTTTATATATGTTTTACCTTGACTGGCCTTGTGGCCTCTCCCAGTGGCTGGACTAGTAGTGCCGCCCTGGTCTTGCTCTTGCCTTGTCTGTACTCCTTTTGACTGGTCTTTATAGACCCTTATCTCAGAGGCTGGACTAGTAGTACCGCCCTGAGCTGCTTCTTCCCTTGTTAGGCACTGCTCCTATATAGTCTAGGGGGTGTGTCAAACATAACTTATGTTGTTTCTGTAGACTAGACAAGTTTGTGCCTTAGAGGGTACAGCACACTACCGTAAAAGCCCGGATAGAAGACCCCCTAGTAATAGAAGACCCAGGGTCTTCAATTTGGCGTCTATCTTGTATTCGGACTTCCCGTTTATAAGACACCCAAGTGGCGGTATGAGATAAGACCCCCCTCCTACATGATGAGATGTTTGTTTTGTAGACAGAAACCATAGTTTTGCATGCATTCGATAACCAGGATAAAAGGCTACTCATTTTTCATTTTCTAGAAGTCCTCGAATGTCTCCATCGTACTAAAAACACAGCCTGTCTCTTCCTCAACTGCCTCAGCAAGGGGAGCCTTGGTGAAATCACGCACCCCCTAGGCATGCCTCGCCGTGCTCTCAGACTCTGTCAGCTTCTCAGCATCTCCTGCAGCGCCACGGCACTTCTCTGTCTTAGGGTAAGGATTCTCCTGATCAGCTGCCACCGCCTCCTCCTCCTCCTCCTCCCCCCGCTCCTCCTCCTCTCTCTCCTCTTCCCCACCCAAGCCGTCGCCTGCCTCCTCTCCCTCCTCCTCCTCCCCCGCCCCCTCCCCCTCCTCCGCCTGCTCCTGCTCCTCCACAAAGCCTGTGTTGTCCCCACTCGTCCCTTGCAGGGACATGTCTTCAGAGACATTCAGAGGCGGCTCTCCGCGCATGTGCTGCAGAATGAGGTAATTGTCCGTGCCGTCCAGTGAGCTTGAAGACGCGGACGATAACGTGGCGCGGCACCTCATCCCAAGCTTTGTCGATCCTTTTCAGGACGACTGGATGGAGCGGGCGGCGCAGGTTTCCTGATGGGTTTTGGGAGTAAAAGGGGCACACACAGGGATATGAACGAGTGCATGAAGCACGCGCAGGTTGTGAATTCAGACTTGCGGCCTTACCTTTTGCCGTCCGCAGGTTGATGCCATGCTGCGCAAACCACTTTGCGTAGCGTGCCCTCACACCTGCCTTGAAACACCTGTTAACATAAACATCCAGGGGTTGGATTAGTGGGGTGCATCCTGCTGGAATTATGGCAGGTACGATGCTGTGCGTCATGTAGGCGTGCTTCATCCCGGCAGTCAAATGACCACAGTATGAATCCAACACCAGCATGGCGCGTCTAGCTGGGGCCCCTCGCTTCGGGTTGAGGAAGGGTAGAACCTCCTTCTCCAGCCACTTCCTGACGGCTGTCTCATCCATCCAGCCGTTCTCTTGGGCCTGCATCTCGACTCCTGCCAGACAAACACAGTCGCACCTCTTAAGCATTAGACATCCGTGTAATACATATGCTTTGCTGTTTAGCCAAACATGCACAGATAATCAAGCTCATCATTCTGTGCCCAAGCCAAAGTGAATGCATACCAGCTGGACATTCGCACTTGGGTATGGTCTTGCACTTGAACCATACCCAAGGCCGTAGCTTGTCCCCATTTTCTTAGCAGGCCATTATCATGGTGAGCCTCTGCTTCTTGTATCCCGCCGTCTTCACGGGCACCGAGCGGGTTCCCTTGTGGTCGAGCGTCCGTTCCGCCGGCATCTCCACAAAAAGTGGAGTTTGGTCGGCGTTAATGATGTGCCGCATCTCCAAGTTATGGCGTGCTCGATTGATTCGTACGAACTTCCAAAACCCCTCGCAGTCTGCCGCACACTCTGTTTTTGGGGTGGAGAGAGGAATGATGGGAGGTTGTAGAGAGAGAGAGAGTTAGGGAGCATGAGGAGGAGAGATTATAGTGTAGAGGGAGCAGAGGGGGAGCATGAGGAGGAGAGATCATAGAGGGAGCAGAGGGGGAGCGCTAAAAATGAGGGTGGGGGGGGGGGATCGAGGTCATTTGGAAGCTTACCCGGTGATAGCTTTTGCCCAACCTTCGTTCGACAGCGCAGCGTGAATCCCCACCGCTTCCGAAATCGTTGGCTCCAGCGATTCGACCCCTGCCACTTGCTCCGTGGGTCATGCTTGCGCATGTACTTCCGACTCCACTCCCGAATGTCGTTCACACTGACCGCCAGCCCCAAGGCCCGGTGCTCGCAGATGTACTTGGCGAGTGCCTCTTCCATCTCGGGTTGATGCGCATGTCGCCCTGCACCATGGAGCCGCTTCCTGCATTTTGCCGCTCCATTGTACCTCCCTTTCTCCGAAGCCTCCACCCACCGCTGAATTGAACACTGCCCCACGCCCGCCTCCAAGGCAGTCCTCTTCAACGACTTCAACTCGTAGTAGCACTTCGCCCACCGAGCTTTCTCGCCCACCGTGAAGCTTCGCCTCTCCTTCTTATTGAATCTACTACGCGGCAAGGGAGGTTGGGCGTCCGGGTTCTTGGACTTCGGATCCTTGGGCCTCTTGCCTTCTGGAAAGACCGGGATCGGGCCCGCAGCCTCCGTGTATGCATCATCAGAATTCTCTTCCTCTGGCTCGTTGTCGATCGGAGTAGTGGCTGTCTGTTTCGTAGTCTTCCGTGATGCGTTGCTGGCAGGTCTCTTCCGTTTGGGGCTCTCACGCGCATCTTGGGCCTTCCGCTTCCCTTTCTCTGCTCTCGTGTATCGCCGGCGCTTAGACGACGATTGACAACTTGCCGCCTTCCGCTTCGTTCCGCCAGACTCGTCGTCACT
Organism: Closterium sp. NIES-67; assembly: GCA_027943415.1. NCBI lineage: Eukaryota > Viridiplantae > Streptophyta > Zygnematophyceae > Desmidiales > Closteriaceae > Closterium > Closterium sp. NIES-67. The sequence continues at coordinate 343,146 of BQMB01000500.1, read as the reverse complement.
CGTCACCACCCGCTGCCGCGTGCCATTCACCTTGAACAGTACTCGACGCTTGAAGATCGGCATGTCCTCGTCGGACATGCCGCCCGTCTCTTCGGCCGAGTCATCATCCGCCTCCTCGCGCACGTCATACTCAGCATCGTCCTCTGCCTCACTGCCTCCCACACCGCAGCCGTCCTCGAAGCCCGCATCGTCACCCACTCCGCAGCCTTCCTCGAACCCCTCATCGTCACCCACTCCGCCACCCCACTCGTCGCCCGCATCATCACCATTCCTCTACCTCATCGTCAGAGCCGATGGGCTTCGCCCACCATTCCTCGTCTTCGTCTCCTTGAGCACAGGCCGATCCATCCGCCTCTTCGTCAGCATCCTCCTCCTCCTCGTTCGATGCCATGAGGGGAGGTTCACGTCGCTGCGCACCACTGGAAGATTTTTCCTTCACAGGCTGCACAAGGCCGTTGATGGTGTCGCCAGGGGAATTTACGCGCCCAAAAATGTTCACGTACACACGGGGAGCTGTACTTCCGCCTGCTCGGCGCTTGGCGCCACGAGATTCCCTCCATGGTGGCGGGTGCTTGCTACGCATCACGGAAAGCCGCAGTGCTAGCCTAGGGGGAGGGACGAAAATGCAATTTTCGAAATTGAAGAGAGGCAAATGAGTGGAGGGGTTTACCCCAGTCTGTTCCCACAAGCAACTAAGGGGTGAAAGATTCCTCGTAGAGGAATCTGTATTCGAAGAGGAGATTCTTCAGATGCAGTTCGTCGTTGACAACGCACCAGATAACGGTTGGGATGACTGGTGAGCAATTGAGGCAGGCACCTATGGCTGTTGGATGGCAAGATGCCTTCTACTGTACAGTACCGCACATGCCACTCCTAGTGGCAACATGTGACGCAACATTCAGATGGGCTTGATGCCAGCGCACGATGTTGGCACTCGTAGTAGCAACATGTGACGTAGCATTCAGGTGGGCCTGATTCCAGCACAGCCGCATCACTCATGAGCTGCATCACGTGTGTGCTCTGGCATTATCGCCCCTCTCGCAAAATATCACCCCCTTTGTGGCATCCTCTTTATGAAAACAATATGAAGGAATCCGGTGTTACTACTTGCGAGTTTTTCTGATGAAGTTATGTAAGTTCCATTTACAAGACACCCCAACACCCTACTTTTTTCCGTTTATAAGACACGCTGCCTTTTTTTTAGGCGGTATGTGATAAGACCCATGAGTCTTATATCCGGGCTTTTACGGTAGTCTATAATGCCCTGTATCTTCCTAGTCTAGTCATTCTCTCTTTCTAACACCCAATACAACGCTGGACAAACATGCCTCACTACACTAGTCACGCTGATCGATCAGAGTTCACTTCTAAAAGAACGCTGAAATTTCAGGCCCGTGTTAAAAGAAAACCCTGTCTCATCAGGGTCACCCCCGAAGAAAACCCTGATATAACCCTGAATCAGGGTAAAAAGCCTGCAATCTGAGGCCCTCCCATGAGTCAATTTATGTCAAACGTTGGTTAAAACATCTCTGCAATGCGAGTCACTCGCTCTTCCAGCATGTCCTCTGACAGCATGCCGCCCCGCCCTGTGGCTGCGCCCTCAATGAGCTGCGCTGCCCTCTCCCCCACCACGTCCTCCAGGTCATGCACGGCGTCCCTCAGCCACCTGCCCGCCACCTCCACCGTGCTGCCACCTCCCCCCCCCGCCGCCAGGTCCTTGAGCTGCGCCAGGAACAGTGCCAGGAACTCCACCGCCTTGGCTCTGCCGGGGGGGGCGGCACAAGGGACGCCTGTCACACACCAACTCACGTGCCCCTCTCACCTCCCCAACCTCTCTTGGATGCTTTGCTGTGTGCTCGCTGAGTGCACTGCGTGTTGGTATTCTATGCATGCGACATGTGTTCTGTGCTATGCACAAGTGCCATCACTACATAAACGCAAGACCATCTGGAAGACATAACCGAATGCAGTGAGTGCGGGCCCTTAAATAAATAGCACGTGCAATGGGATGCAACAGATTAAGTCGTGCAATCGGGGGGTCCATAAGATTGATCGGCAAGGCGTACTATTCCAATCCAACAGCTGGATGTGGAAATGCTCACGGGAGAGTACTGCAGTTGATGGAGGGAAAACACTCATGACAGGCACAACCACAATCAGGCATCAACTGAGAATGGCATACTCGGAGGACGGCAGTACCTGAGGTAGAGTGGTATTTGGCGGTCCTTGACAATGGGCGCCACATGCAGCACGCCCTTGTGCACGTCCATGCTCTGAGGGCACACACACAGGGGCGCGTGCAGCGCAGGAGAAGGCCGGCGGTGAAGCACCAAGGCATTGTGGCCAACAAAAAAAGGAGCGAGAGGAAAAGGCCAGACGCACACCTGACAGTCAGCAGGACACCTAAAGCCTGAATTACATTGACACGTGTGTGCGCACGTGCGCACGTGTGTATGTGTGCATGTGCGCGCATGTGTGAATGTGTGTGTGTGTGTATGCGTGCGTGTGTGTGCGCGCGTGTGTGCGTGTGTGTGTGTGTGTGTGTGCGTGTGTGTGCGTGTGTGTGTGTGTGTGTGCGTGCGTGTGCGTGTGTGTGTGTGCGTGTGTGTGTGCGTGTGTGTGTGTGCGTGTGTGTGTGTGTGCGTGTGTGTGTGTGTGTGTGTGTGCGTGTGTGTGTGTGTGTGCGTGTGTGTGTGCGTGTGTGTGTGTGTGTGCATGTGCGTGTGTGTGTGTGTGTGTGTGTGTCTGTGTGTCTGTGTTACTGACAGTGCACATGGGCGTTTCAACAGTGGGTCATCGACCATGACAAAACAGGCCATCAAGACGGGCACCATGAGATCAGTGCGACGGCCAACATCTTACGGTGCACTGCAGTAGCCTGCTGGAAAGAGCGTCCTACAGCCTTCAGAGTGCCTGCGGGCTGACCTCTAGTGCCCGCGGGGTGGCGAGGAGGATGGCGGGCAGCGCGTTGAGGCAGCACGCCATGAGCGACGCAGGGGGGTCGCCCAGAGGCGTGGATGACATGGGCGACAGGTGGATCAGAATGTCCTGCGCACAGGGGGGCAGCAGGGGGGCAGCAGGGGGGGTGGGGGGGGGGGGTGAGGTGGAGGTTGAAAAAAGGAAGAGGAAGCGAGCAGGAAAGGCGATGATGAGGTCTGCATAGGAGGCAGGCGACTGAATGAGAGGATGCAGATCCGAAGATCCTAAAGAGCATTTACCCCACGTTCAACCGGACGCACCTTGATGACATGGTAGGAGGCAGCGAGCTGGCGGCTGGTGGCGGGGTCGAGCAGGCAGCACCCCTCCAGCACGTGCAGCGCCACCTCCACCTCCTCCGCTGTCGGCGCCATGGCCCGCCCGCACTGCCCCGCCCGACCCCCCTCGTCATCGTCGTCATCGTCCTCGTCGTCAGCGGTGCTGGGCCCTATGCTGTGCTCGCAGATGGCCGGCACCACTGCACGCACATGCGGCACACGGGATGAGTGTGGAAGACGGCGAGAGCGTGGTGGGAGATAAGGGGGAGACTGAGCAGACAGATGTGTGAGCGAGCTCAACAGCCTGCTGCTCCTGCTCCTCTCGCAAACCGCACTGCCTTGGAAATGCTTCCAAAGAGGCACTCCCTTTCCTTTTCTCTCTAGCTCGTGCTGCCCGAAGTGGCCTCACACAGCCACTGGCGTACAACACTACTTGGGAGCGCCATGCCTTGTGCACTCCACAAGTCCCCCTCCCCTCTCACAATCCCATCCCCCTTTTCTCCCCTCCATTTGTGCTGCTTGTTAATTTCCCCACCCTCTCCCCCCATCTCTCCCCCCCACCCCCCCCCCCCCCCCCCTCCTCACGCTGCAGTTCGCTGTACAGTTGGCTCTCCCGGAAGACGTCCGCCAGCTCGTCCGACTCCGCCGCCGACTCCACCACCAGCCCCACCTTGCGCAGCCCGCGCAGCCGCACGTAGCTGAACTCCGCGCGCACGTCGCGCAGCCCCGCGCGCAACTGCAGCCCCACCTCGCGCGACCGCCGCTGCAGCGACAGCGACGCAAGCAGGGCGGCCATGGAGCGCGCGGGGGGCGAGGCGGGGGAGAAGGGCGCGGAGCCGCCGTCCTCCCAGGGGGCGGGGGGCAGGTTGAGCATGGCGGGCTGGCGGAAGCGCGCGGCGAAGAGCGTGGGGGGTGCGGTCGACCAAAGCGCAAATTATGACGAGGAAATATACTGAAACGTCACGGGCTCCCGATTCGTACTCGTTATTGCGTGCTGCACTGTAAAAAGTTACGTGAACGTGGAAGCTGAAGTAGCGGGATACGCAGCCTCCGCGAGTGGCAGGGAAGTACGCCCTCGTGCGTCATATGACAGAGCTACACGAAGGCAGCAGGTGTAACAAGGGGCAGCGCCAGTGTTATGAATGAACAAGCAGAGTAACGAGGAAATGAATAAAGAAGTGTTCAATCAGTGAATGACGATACAAGGTATGGCAAGCAGTGCTGATCTTTGGATTTTCGCTACTCTGAATTCTGGTAGTGATTTTTATCGGAACTCTGAAAATCAGAGTGACCTCAAACATTTTCCCTGAATGGTCAGAGTAACCCAGTATTTCTAAAAAAATTACTCTGTCAAGTATGTTCTCTTGTAGACGCCCGCAAATGCATGGGTCATGTCACGTGTCTAATTGCCTAATTCATACATGATCACACGCCATTTTGAGGGAGCTAGGGCCAGCATGGGCCATGTGAAAGAAGGGTGCGGGGCACGAAGGGGTTGATTGGTGGTGCATCACAATTGCGCAACCGGGGAGAACTGGGGAATGGTTCGGAAACGAAATTGAAAGGCGCGGGGAGTGCCTATCAAGTTTGCACACGCTGGTTGGCGGGGGGAAACCAGTGCCATCCACAAAAAACCCCCTCTTCCCCACACCCCAGGCCCTCAGATTCGTTTCAGGCCACACTGAATTTTCAGGGTCGGTACACAAAGGCACCTTGAAAACTGTTGGAAATATCTCAAAGGACTTAAGCGTTTCTGAAGTATAACACTGTACTCGAGGAAGATTACAGGGGAGCACGCGAGTCAACGGAGGTTGCACGAGGGGGCAGACAAAGAAAGCGAAAAGACTCGAAAGGTCGCAACTGGAGGTTACGACTGACCGTTACAACATCACGGATGGTAACCGAAGCGGCAATCGAGTCGCACAGCGACTCGATAAACCGTTCCTGTAACTGTATTCTACAACTGCTTTCTTATCTTTTATATATTGCTGTATGTTTGTTTCTTTAATCAATCACTTGTTCTCATATACTAGTACAAGGGTTCAACTACCTCAACTTCCGCTGCACTACTCAAGCCTCATTCTACGACTGGGACTTAGTCTCTGAAAAGATCCTAAGGGCTTTTTCTCAGCCCAATATGGTATGAGAGCTGGTCAGAGACCAAAACTCCCAGCAACTGCGCTCCATCAACCTGCAACTCAACTCAATTCAACGACTTCATTGATCACAAGACATGGACAGCAAGGGCAAGAAAGTCTCTACGGGCTCACCCAACGGCCAAGAAACTCAACACGGCAACTCTGGTCTGCACACCTCAGGACTGCAGACAGAGACCGGGACTGCTCAAGAAACGACGGGAAGAGTACGAGAGATGGTAACTCCATCTCCCTCTTCAAGCGTGGAGCAGACCTTATGGAAAGGTTCTTCAGCTTCATGTCGCACTTCGACCAGCAGCAGCAGACAAGGACACCTGCGCACCCGGCTCACCACCCACTTACGCGCCAGACGAAGAAGAGCTCCCGCCACCGCGCTCACAAGGCCTTCAAGTCAATCCAACATATGCTGCGGTCGCCAACGCCGAACCCACCGGGCGAAACACCTGGTTCTTGGACAGCTGCTGCGGGCAACACATGTGCTCTTCGGGACGATTCGTGCAACAGGAGAAACGCCTCAACCGCGACGTCGTCATCACCGTCGCCAACAACGAAAATCTGAAGACAAACAGACAAGGCGTGGTTCAGTTACAATCCATGGAGACAAACGTCATACTTCAGCTCAACAAAGTCCTCATTGTCGACAACCTGGGATACAACCTACTAAGCGTAAGCCAACTAATGGCCAAGGGGATTCACCTGGAGTGCGACTCCTACTCCAACGAGTTTCGGCTATACCACGGGAAGGGTGGCCTCTTCATCGGTCGTGCCCTCCTGAAATCCGGCGTCTTCGTGTTGGACTTCGTCCCCGACCGCGGTACTGCCGACAGCGACGGCATCGTATCATTCGCCGCCTGGACACACCCGCCGGATCTTGATCCAGAATTCGACAGTGACGGCTTCTGGCACTCCAACACCATACCTGAAGCAGAAAGAACACGAGCATTAGCAGTCATCAGACAAGAAAGACAAGTACCCGCGAGTATCCCAACCAAACCATCACCTGCAGTAGCAGCAGCAGGACCCAGCCGAGTCCCACCACCGGCGATCCGAGGACCGCCAACCGAAGCAGACCAACTTATGCCCATCACACGAGAAGTTTGTCGAAGTCCCGCCACAGTCGTCGCGTTCTTCTCCAACGCCGACATATACCACCGCTCGCCGGGTCATCGCGCTTCCGACGACATCTGGCACCAACGCCTCGGGCATCCTGCAAACAGCACGATACTACAAACAATCCAAGCAGAGGTGTTAGAACGCAACGCCCTCCTAACGACAAGCGGCCAAGAACTTCGAAGACCACAAGCACGGTGCTTCACGTGCCCCGAAGCAGATCTTCCCCATCAGCCTTTTCCATCTCATCACAACCAAAGCGCACCTACCTACGCTCCGATGGAAAAAGTCTACAGCGATATTTTAAACATGCCTCGAGAAGACACCGAAGCCGACTTCAACTACGTCATCACGTTCATCGACGCAGCAACCAGATACGTCTGGCACTTCAATCTCAAGACGCCCGATCAAGCTTTCGACGCCTTCACAACATGGCTTCCCATCGCCGAACGAGAATCAGGAACCAAGCTCAAGAGCTTCCAGTCAGACGGTGCACTGGAATACCAGTCACAACGCTTCAGGACCTATCTGGCGGAAAGAGGAATCAGACGCCTGGTGTGCCCTATGCACACCAGCAGCAGGGGGTCGCAGAACGCATGAACCGGACCTTGCAGACGACGATGCGAAAACTGCTTATGGGGATGAGGCTGCCAACCACACTGTGGCCAGACGCGATAACACATGCAGTTCACCTGCACAACCTGCTGTCCTCGTCATCGCTTCCCAACAACGCATCACCGCACCTGTTGTGGACAAGAAAAAGGGGCAGCACAAAATTACTCCGAGTTTTCGGCTGCATGGTACAGTACAGACCCCACACAGCCCGAGCAGGACGCTTCACACAACGAGCTCGGTGGGGACTACACCTCGGCATCGCCAAACATTTTCACGCATGGAAAATTCTCGACATACAAGACAAAAATACCGTCGCATCACGTGATGTTATCTTCTACGAGCGACTGACGCTGCAGCATTACCTGGACAACATTGCCAACACACAAGACCCCACCGACGGCTTCTCCGGACTTCGTTCCTTCGCCGACCGTGCTGCCGAAGCTGACGCGGCAGAAGAAGACGTACCTGAAGCCTCGGAAGCTGCCGGACCACTCCCATTCTGTTCCGTACCTGTTCCATTCGACGAAGACAATCCTCTCGATAGCAACAACCTCGACACCTTTTACCACTTCGCTGACCAAGGTTACATTACACCCCACCCAGTCGACACAAATGTTTCAGAACGCATCGGTCCCAACTTCTTACCTGACCCAGAAGACGGTGACGAAGCAGCTTATTCCGGGAATGAAAATTCCCCTCGACACATACCCACAGGACTGCAGATTCTAGGCCTCTGGGTCTCCGTCCAGCATCCGCCGCCGCCTTCTCCGCAAGAGCCTTCGACCCTGTCGCAGGCTCTGGGGGGGGAATATAAGGCGAAATGGAAGGAAGCGATGGAAAAGGAGTTAAAGGCTCTGCAAGACCGGAAAACATGGAAACTGGTACCTGCAACAAGCATCAACGGAAAAAACGTCCTCTCGGGGAAATGGGTGTACCGCATTAAGACCAACTCAGACGGCTCCATCGAACGATTCAAAGCTCGATGGGTCGTACGAGGCTTCGATCAACGATACGGGACCGACTACACAGAAACCTTCGCTCCAGTCTCCCGTCACACCTCATTACGCATCCTACTCGCCGTCGCGGCCACGAAGACATTACCACTACGCCAAATCGACGTCGTGAATGCATTCCTATACGCACCTGTGGACGCCGAGATTTTCGTCGAACAACCCCACGGATTCATCGACGACCCCACGAAAGTATGCCAACTGATAAAATCCCTATACGGGATCAAGCAAGCCCCGCGGCTCTGGCAGCAGCATCTCCACGGCCGTCTCGCAAAAATCGGATTCCTACAGCTGCCGCATGACCAAGGAATGTACCGACTGCAGAAGGGAAGAGAGTATATCCTACTCATCGTCTACGTCGACGACCTGCTCTACATCGGCTCCACTACCGATATCGCCACCTGGTTCGAACGGGAGCTGAAAGAAGACTTAACACTCACGGTGTCCGACGAAGTGACCCAGTACCTAGGACTAAATGTCGACGAAAACGACACGGCGTTCTATCTACATGCTGGAAAGTACTCAGGCACCGTCGCGAAGAAATTCGGTCTAACACCGACTACTGTCCCAACCCCCTACCACTACGGGAACAACAACAGCACCTCCGCAAATCTCCCCGCGAAGCAAATCCAGGAGTATCAACAGAAGCTCGGCTGCCTACTATTCGCAGCAGTAACCTGCCGACCCGACCTGTCCTATAGTGCGAGTCAACTGGCGACGCATCTGAAGCAACCGGAACAGGAAGATCTTGAGGAGCTCAACCGGGCACTACTCTACTTCGTCACCACGCCGACGATTGGGCTTACCTACAGCAAAGCGACAACACCGTCCGTACGACTACTCGGATACGTTGACGCCGACCACGCGGGAGATAGGGAAAATCGACGATCAAGGACGGGCTATATCTACCGACTAGAACCCATCGGAACTATCTCCTGGCAGTCGAGCAAGCAGGAGTTAATCGCACTATCCTCGGCTGAAGCAGAGTATATCGCCCTTTGTACTGCGACCAAGGAAGGACTCTACCTGCGGGAGTTACTCGAGGAAGCGAAGATCGCGACCCTGCCCGCCTTCTCACTCCTCTGCGACAACCAATCTGCGATCAAAATCGCGAACAAGGACGGCTTCGCCAACCGAACCAAGCACATCGCCCTGCGGTACTTCTTCGTCAAGGATGAAATCGCGAAGGGAAGACTTCAACTCAGTTACTGCCCGACGACAGAAATGGCCGCAGATTATCTGACGAAGAAATTGGCGAAAGCAAAATTCGACTACTGCATGCTCCTGACCGGGCAAACAAACGTCACCGGATCTGAACACGCCAGCACTCCAGAAACGAAGGGGAGTGTTGGAAATATCTCAAAGGACTTAAGCGTTTCTGAAGTATAACACTGTACTCGAGGAAGATTACAGGGGAGCACGCGAGTCAACGGAGGTTGCACGAGGGGGCAGACAAAGAAAGCGAAAAGACTCGAAAGGTCGCAACTGGAGGTTACGACTGACCGTTACAACATCACGGATGGTAACCGAAGCGGCAATCGAGTCGCACAGCGACTCGATAAACCGTTCCTGTAACTGTATTCTACAACTGCTTTCTTATCTTCTATATATTGCTGTATGCTTGTTTCTTTAATCAATCACTTTTTCTCATATACTAGTACAAGGGTTCAACTACCTCAACTTCCGCTGCACTACTCAAGCCTCATTCTACGACTGGGACTTAGTCTCTGAAAAGATCCTAAGGGCTTTTTCTCAGCCCAATAAAAACATCCTCAAAATCAGGGTTGGTACTGCTTTTTTAACTAAACACCGGTTTTCCAGATTCCAGCGCTGATTTTTCAGGGTAGGTACAGAAAAACACCCTGGAAATCAGCAAAATCAGCAAAAAAAAAACCTGAAATCTGAGGGCCACAATCCACGCGCAGCCACCATGCAAGAGCACACATCTCGTGGAGTTTGGACCAATCGGCGCCCTCATACAAACTGCGCCATACATCACGTGGTGAATCTGGCTAAGGGCCAATTGGGGCCCTCACACAGCATCCAACACACTTTGCGTTGTGAGGGCGCTTTTAGGCCCTTAGTCAGATTGTACACATTGGACGGTGATTTCAGTTGGACCAAATTTCACCCTCACACACGCTCCAGCAGCATGCATCGAGAGCTGATTTTGGCTAAGGGCCAATCAGCGCCCTTATACAACAGCCCAATTAGCTTCGGTTTCAGTCCGTTATACTCGGCATGGATTCGGTGTCAACTTATACATATTATCTATGTAGAAGTTATAGGCTAGACTGAGGTATGCTTCTAGTGAGTACAACCAACTAGTATTTGTTCTAGGTTTCCACTTCTAGTAATCATTCGTTCTCACTTTAACATGGTATCACGCATAGGTTAGCATCCCCCACCTACCGCTTCCGCCCGTACCCTAGCTAGGCCACGTCGCGCCTCCTAGCCCTGTCGCGCCTCCTAGCCACGTCGCCCCCCTCCTGGGCCACGTCGCGCCACCCTAGCCCCGTCGCGCCACCCTAGCCCTGTCGCGCCCCTCCTGGGCCCCGTCGCGCCTCCTAGCCCCGTCACGCCCCTCCTGGGCCCCGTCGCGCCACCCTAGCCCCGTCGCGCCACCCTAGCCCCGTCGCGCCCTGCCTAGCCTCGTCGCGCCCTGCCTGGCCCCGTCGCGCCCGCCTGGCCCCGTCGCGCCCTGCCTGGCCCCGTCGCGCCCTGCCTGGCTCCGTCGCGCCCTGCCTGGCCCCTTCGCGCCCGCTCGGCCCCGTCGCGCCCTGCCTGGCTCCGTCGCGCCTGCCTGGCCCCGTCGCGCCTTGCCTAGCCCCGTCGCGCCCTGCCTGGCCCCGTCGCGCCTGCCTGGCCCCGCCGCGCCTCCCTGGCCCTGCCGCGCCTGCCTGGCCCCGCCGCGCCTGCCTGGCCCCGCTGCACCTGCCTGGCCCTGACGCGCCTGCCTGGCCCCGTCGCGCCCTGACTGGCTCCGTCGCGCCCGCCTGGCCCCGTCGCGCCCTGCCTGGCCCCGTCGCGCCCTGCCTGGCTCCGTCGCGCCCTAACTGGCCCCGTCGCGCCCGCTCGGCCCCGTCGCGCCCTGCCTGGCTCCGTCGCGCCCGCCTGGCCCCGTCGCGCCCTGCCTAGCCCCGTCGCGCCCTGCCTGGCCCCGTCGCGCCTGCCTGGCCCCGCCGCGCCTCCCTGGCCCTGCCGCGTCTGCCTGGCCCCGCCGCGCCTCCCTGGCCCCGCTGCACCTGCCTGGCCCTGACGCGCCTGCCTGGCCCCGTCGCGCCCTGACTGGCTTCGTCGCGCCCGCCTGGCCCCGTCGCGCCCTGCCTGGCCCTGTCGCGCCCTGCCTGGCTCCGTCGCGCCCTGCCTGGCCCCGTCGCGCCCGCTCGGCCCCGTCGCGCCCTGCCTGGCTCCGTCGCGCCCGCCTGGCCCCGTCGCGCCCTGCCTAGCCCCGTCGCGCCCTGCCTGGACCCGTCGTGCCTGCCTGGCCCCGCCGCACCTCCCTGGCCCTGCCGCGCCTGCCTGGCCCCGCCGCGCCTGCTTGGCCCCGCTGCACCTGCCTGGCCCTGACGCGCCTGCCTGGCCCCGTCGCGCCCTGCCTGGCCCCGTCGCGCCTGCCTGGCCCCGCCGCACCTGCCTGGCCCCGCCGCGCCTGCGTGGCCCCGCAGCGCCTCCCTGGCCCTGCTGCGCCTGCCTGGCCCCTGCCGCGCCTCCCTGGCCCCGCCGCGTCTGCCTGGCCCCGCCGCGCCTCCCTGGCCCCGCCGCGCCTGCCTGGCCCCGCCGCGCCTGCCTGGCCCTGCCGCGCCTGCCTGGCCCCGCCGCGCCTGCCTGGCCCCCCCGCGCCTGCCTGGCCCCGCCGCGCCTGCCTGGCCCCACCGCACCTGCCTGGCCCCTTTGCCCCGGCTCGTCCTGCCGTGCCGCCACGGGCTCCGTCTCCTCTGCTCGCCCGTGCTGAGGCGCTTCGCGGCCGCCGTGCTGGAGGGGGCTGTCGCTGTGTTCCTGCGTCGCTGTGTTCCTGTGGAGCTGTGCCGCTGACCCTGCACGATGGCGGACTTCGTGCTCCGACTGGACGCCGAGGGCCATGCGGTTGACTTCGCCGCCTGGCTCTCCGATCTCCGCCGCCACCTTACAGGTCAGCGCCAGGATGGCCACTCTTTGGTTGTCCATGTCGACGGCTTGCTCCCCCGCCCCCCTGTCCCTGCCCCCCTCCCTGCTGATCCCTCCTCTGATGACCGTGCGACCTTCTCTACTGCTGCGCTTGCCCGTGCGGTCTGGGACTCCCGCGATGCAGTCGCTCAGGTTGCCATTAGCCACGCCCTCCCTGTCTCTGAGCGCTCGCGTTTTGCTACTATTGAGACCGCCAAAGCTTACTTAGACGCTGTTATTGCCCGCTATTCCACACCCGCGTCTGCTTCTGCTGGTCGCCTGCTCTTCCCTATGCTTTTCCCAGACCTTGCAGCTTTCCCTACCGTCGCAGACTTTGCCACTCACCTGCGTGCCCTAGAGACCCGCTATCGCACTGCCAGCACTGCCGCCCAGCTCACTGCGCTCCCCCCCCTTTCTGCATGACGCTCTATTTTATCGCCATGCGCCTGCCAGACCGCCTCGCTAGTGCTCGCGATCACTTTCTTAGCCAGCACCCGGGTGACCTCACTCTCACTGCCTTTGTCGACACCCTCACCGAGATCGAAACTCGCCAGCGCACTATCGCTCAGTCGAGCGGTGCGCCGGCAGTTACTATCTTTCACGGTTGTGCCCCCTCCCAGTGTGCGTTCACTGACGTTTCGGCTGCGGTCGCCTCGGCGGCCCCTCTCACCGAGACGGTTGGTGCGGTCCACCCGCAGCAGCGCTCGCGCCGCGGTGGCCGTGGTCGCCAGGGGGGTAGGGGTGGTGGTGGCAGTAGTGGTGGTGACGGTAGTCCGCCTGCGGGAACTACCACTGGAACCCAGGAGCAGCAGCCCCAGCCGCAGCAGGAGCAGCCCCAGCCGCAGCCGCCGCCCCAGCAGCAGTCACCGTCCCAGCAGCAGTCGCCGCAGCAGTGGGCCCGTCTCCCGCCTGGTTGGCCCGGCACCTTGTTAGGATTAAGGACAGAGTCTAGGTGAACTTAGGAGCTAGAATTACTCAAAATATAAATCCGAAATTCTGGACAGAAAAGTCGTCTTTACAAGAAACGACGTCGACAAAACACTAGCCGTTGGAATGTCGCGAAACTTGGATATGTTGTAGCTCTTGATCTCAGCTACCGTTCCCAATTTGAATCACGTTGATTGATGAAGTATTCGCGACGCTATGGCTTTCGACGCACTAGGGGGTAAGCTGTAGGAGGAGAACTTAACTCAATCTCAAGAGTTCAATCAAAGTTCAAGAATCTCACAAGGAATTTGAAGGAGCAAGAGAAAGGTTGGGATAGGAAGAGAGGGATGAGAGGGAAGGTCCCAAGAGAGTCCCCAACCAAGGAAAACCCCATAAGCACAAAGATTCCCTCCCTATAGGAACCCCAACTTTGACATTTGTCCCTTCCCAACCAATCCATCCAAGTTGGCCACCCTTGCCAACCTAGCTTGGTTGTTCCCAACCAATTTGCAGCTGTTACAGTAGAGTGACAAGTTTCCCCAACCCCAAAGGTCCCAACTCCATATAAAGTCACCCCACAACTTCACTTAGTAACCGCCGCAATTGTAACGCAAGCTCATGAACTTTGAATCTTCATAGCTTTCGCGTTCTTGCTCCGATTGAAGCGATTCTTGTTGCGTCGGAAAGATCTTCTCAAGATCTATTATCACAAATACCTGCTCAGACAGAATAACACAAAACACATTCCCAAACTCCAGAACACACCACACACAAATGCTTGCACATTCAAACCACACATGCAAGTTGAAAAAACATGGGATGGGAGGCAGACAGAATGTGATAGCATATGATGACATCACACAACAATCTCCCCCTCTGGCTGCCAACCATCATCGACCATACCACATCTCAAGCATGCATACTCAATGCACACTCATCCCAGCAAGCTTCATGTACACCTCCTCCATAATGATCCCATTCAGAAAGGCAGTCACAATATCCATCTGCCGAATCTTCCATCCCAGGAGTGCAGCTATCGCCAACAGCACCCTCAGTGTTGTTCCTTTCCCCACAGGAGCAAACACCTCATCATAGTCCTTCCCCTTTGTCTGCTGAAACCCCCGTGCCACAAGCCTAGACTTGTAGCGGGTCAGCTCCCCTTCAGGTCCATACTTGTGCCTGTAGATCATCTTGGAAGTGATTGCCTTCTTTCCAGGAGGCAAGTCACACAGGTCCCATGTCTCGTTCTCAATTAGGGACCCGAACTCCTCATCCTCACTCGCCTTCCACTTCTCCCCATTTGGTCCATTCAAGGCCTCTTCTCGAGTCTTGGGCTCAGGGATTGGTGCCCAGTAGCAGTGAGCGATCTCATCTTCCTCAATCTGCTCAACCACACTCCCAGCCTGCACCACATTCGGCTTGCCTCTTCCCCCATAGGTCAGCCTCACTGGAGGGCGCACATCCCTCCTAGGACGCTCAGGCGGGTGTGGAACTCGAGGTGGAGACTCATGCTGCTGCTGCTGCTGCTCTACTTCAGCTGCTCCCCCTTCTTCAGTCACCCCAGATATCTCCTCCTCAGACACTGCAACCTCCACCTGCCTTGAAGGCTGCTGCAACTCATCTGCCTCCACAATGAGTGGTGTAGATGGAAGCTTCTGTTGCTGCTGCTTCCATTCCTTATAGTACAGGGACTCAAGAAACTTCACATCCCTTGACACTGTCAGCTTCTGGATGGTCAAGTCCCATAGAAGCCATCCCTTGTGATCCTTTGCAATCCCCAAGTGCACACCCCATCTTCCAGAAGCCTCCAACTTCCCTCTTTTCTCCTTAGGCACATGAAACACTACCATGCACCCAAATGCCCTCAGCATATTCACAGCTGGAGCACTCCCATACCACTTGGTATATGGGATCCACTCCTTATCCCCAACTGTAGCCAGCACTCTATTCTTCACAAGGGCGACCTGCCTCAGTGCAGACACCCAAAACGGATCAGGCAGCCCTGCACGCCCAAGGAGAGTGCGTGCCCCCTCCTGCAGGGTCCTGTTGAACCTCTCAGCCACGCCATTCTGCTGCGGGTTGTAGGGCACTGTCAGTTG
This sequence comes from Closterium sp. NIES-67, assembly GCA_027943415.1. NCBI lineage: Eukaryota > Viridiplantae > Streptophyta > Zygnematophyceae > Desmidiales > Closteriaceae > Closterium > Closterium sp. NIES-67. The sequence continues at coordinate 327,829 of BQMB01000500.1, read as the reverse complement.
ATGCTGGATCCCCTTCCTCTTCAACTCCCCCTCAAAATCAGCTCCAATGAACTCCCCACCATTGTCACTACGGATCACCTTCACCTTGTGTCCGCATTCCCTCTGAGCTCTCGGCATCCACTCCTTAAGGACAGCCGCTGCCACCTCCCCCTTGCTCTTCAAAGGGTAAACCCACACTGCCCAAGTGTGGTCATCCACAATTGTCAAGAAATAGCGGCTGCCTGAGAGGGAAGGGGCTCTTGTGGGCCCCACCACATCCATGTGCACAAGTGCAAGTGGGGTCTTGGCTGGTCCTGTAGTGCTGTTGAAGGGGAACTTGGAGAACTTGGTCTCCAAGCATGTAGGGCAGCTCCCAATCTCCTTCACTCCCCCTTTCACCTCCAAGCCCTTCAGGCTCCCATCCTTCACCAACTTCTGCAGCATAGGGAAGTTCACATGACACAGCCTCTCATGCCATGTCTCCCAATCGGCCTCTCCACTCCTTGATGAAGCCTTAGCCCATGCCGCACTCGCATCCACACCAGCAAGCACCTCACCATGTGTCTGCTGCTTCTGCACTTTCTTGACTGCTTCCAGCACCCCATCAGTTGGTGCAGTTGCATCTCCTCCTGCTGTTGCCTTTGCCACTGCTGCCGTTGCTGCTGTTGGAGTCTTCCCATTCCAAGGGATGATGGGCAGCTGCCACAGGTCCTTGATGCAGCTGGTCTCCTCTTCCAGACTCCACAGCACCTTCTTCCCAAGCTTAGCACGGCAGCTGGTTGGTCCAAAGGTCACTTCGGCCTTACTCTTCTGCAGCCGCCGCACAGAGAGAAGGTTAGCAGACAAGCCTTTAACCAGCAGAACATTCCCAAGCCCCACAAGCTCCCCATTAGCTCCCTTAACCTTGGCATTCCCAACACCAATCACGGGGAGCAAAGCACCTGACGCTGCTGCCACATACTTAATCTTCCCAGGGGGTTTTACCTCATCAAGCAAATCTGCCCGTGGAGTCATGTGACTGGTGCAACCCGAATCAATCACCCAGTGCGTGAGAGGGTGCATCACAACCTTTCCCACAGATCCCACATCACCCTCATGCCCATGCACATCCTCAACCATGAGATACATCCCAGGATAGGCGTTACCTTGTGCACCTTCACCTTGTGCACCTGAGCCTTGCACAGCGCCACCTTGTGCGCGTTCACCACTTGGCGGCTTCATGCCTGGAGGTGCCCATCCCTCCAGCCTGCTGAAGCACTTGAACCAAGGATGCCCAACCTTCTTGCAGTACCAGCACGTGCCCTCCATTCTGGTACTCCCCCTGCCACTAGAGCTCCCATGCCCCTCATTATAGTCACCTCGGCCTCTACCTCTGCCAAAGCTTCTCCCACGGCCTCGGCCTTTCCAACCCCCTCTTCCTCTGCCGCGCCCTGCAGCTCCATACCCCTCAGCAGTCTTAGTGGCAGCACCGCCTCCCACATGGCGTCTGCGGAAGTCCTCCTGCAGAATCTGCTGCCTTAGCCACTCAGGTGTCCATTGATCTTGCTGAGAGTTGAGGGTGGGGATGAGGTTATCCCACGAGTTGTCCAACACCGAGATGATCTTGGTGCACTGCTGCAGCTGAGATACACTGCTGCCCGCTGCTGCCATCCTTGCATAGGTGTCCTTGATCTTGTCAAGGACCGGCTTCACATCGTCCCCTGGTCGCATGGAGATGGCAGCAAGTTCCTTCTCGAGCACGATCACCATCAGGAGAGTGTTGGGCTGAACCACATCACGTAGTAGTTTCCACGCCCTTGGACCCGAATCATCCGCTTCCACAAGATCCTTGATGTGCTCGAACATCTCCTTGTTGACCGATTGAAGAATGAGGTCGAAAAGCACCGCGCTTTTCTCAATCCACCGTTCACGTGCTTCGCCTTCTTCCGGCATCTTCTCTTCCCCAACAGCAATCTTCAGGAGCTTGTAGCGTTTGAAGGCACTCCTCATCCGTCCGCTCCATTCCTCATAGTTGGAGCCATCCAAAGCTTCAACTTTTGATGGCGGCGGCTCACTTGTCTTCTCAGCTACAGCTCCTCTTCCATTAGCATCTCCTCCTCTCTCATTCATCTTCTCCTTGAGAAATGACGAATTTCAGCTCCCCTTTGCTGTCCACACTCAGCTCCCTCGATATTTTCACAAGTGTCGGCGTCCACGAAATTTCGGCAGAGTTTCCCCTTAGCGGAAGACACATCCAACCTTTAGAACACCACTTAGGCACACCCACAGGCCATGGTGGGTCTAGAAGGGTCTTCACACTTCTGTAGACTCCTCTCAATGTCCTTAATATCGCTCTGATACCACTTGTTAGGATTAAGGACAGAGTCTAGGTGAACTTAGGAGCTAGAATTACTCAAAATATAAATCCGAAATTCTGGACAGAAAAGTCGTCTTTACAAGAAACGACGTCGACAAAACACTAGCCGTTGGAATGTCGCGAAACTTGGATATGTTGTAGCTCTTGATCTCAGCTACCGTTCCCAATTTGAATCACGTTGATTGATGAAGTATTCGCGACGCTATGGCTTTCGACGCACTAGGGGGTAAGCTGTAGGAGGAGAACTTAACTCAATCTCAAGAGTTCAATCAAAGTTCAAGAATCTCACAAGGAATTTGAAGGAGCAAGAGAAAGGTTGGGATAGGAAGAGAGGGATGAGAGGGAAGGTCCCAAGAGAGTCCCCAACCAAGGAAAACCCCATAAGCACAAAGATTCCCTCCCTATAGGAACCCCAACTTTGACATTTGTCCCTTCCCAACCAATCCATCCAAGTTGGCCACCCTTGCCAACCTAGCTTGGTTGTTCCCAACCAATTTGCAGCTGTTACAGTAGAGTGACAAGTTTCCCCAACCCCAAAGGTCCCAACTCCATATAAAGTCACCCCACAACTTCACTTAGTAACCGCCGCAATTGTAACGCAAGCTCATGAACTTTGAATCTTCATAGCTTTCGCGTTCTTGCTCCGATTGAAGCGATTCTTGTTGCGTCGGAAAGATCTTCTCAAGATCTATTATCACAAATACCTGCTCAGACAGAATAACACAAAACACATTCCCAAACTCCAGAACACACCACACACAAATGCTTGCACATTCAAACCACACATGCAAGTTGAAAAAACATGGGATGGGAGGCAGACAGAATGTGATAGCATATGATGACATCACACAACACACCTCTGGAGGTAGTGGCCGTGGTGGCGGCCCGCGCAGCTTGGCGTCTACCAACGGCTCCGGTGCTGTCACCTGCCAGTACCAGCTTCAGACCGGGCCTCTTCGCGGCACTCTGTGCTGCCGCCCGCACCCGACCGCCCGCTGTTTCCGCCGCCTCGACGATCTCTTTCGTCGTCTCTTTGGCCCGGCCCCGGACCTTCCCGACTGGCACAGCCTGCTCCGCCAGGGTGTGCTGATCTTTGAGTTAGACATGGATCAGCTAGGTGCTGCTTTGCATGCTTTGTATTCTGACGCTTCTAGTTTTGCTGGATCTTATTACCCTGTGTACTCTAGTTTAGGTGTTGCACCACTGTGTAGCTTAGCCTCCCCTGCTGCGTCAGGCGTAGGACTGCCTAGGTTGCCTAGTCTAGTCGCTGCACCGGCTCCGTCCCCGGCCTCCGCCACTGCGTCGCTGTCCTTCACTCTCGACTCCGGTGCTTCTGCCTGCTTCTTCCGCGACCGTTCCACGCTCACGCCGCTTGCTGCACCTGCTGTTGTCTCTCTCGCTGACCCCTCTGCGGGTCCTGTCGTCGCGCGCAGTTCTACGTCCCTTCCCTGTCCGGCAGTTCCCTCGGGCTCCCTTACTGGCCTCCACGTTCCCTCGTTCTCCAGGAACCTGGTTGGTGTCGGCTGTCTCCAGGACCTCGGCGTCACCACCACGTTCCCCGGGCACGAGCGGTTCGCTGTCTGTTCTGAGGCTGTCTCAGGTTCCCCCCTTGCGACGTTCCCCCGGGACCCGGTGTCCGGTCTGTTTACCCTAGACACCGCTTCCCCCCCGGTTGGTGCGTCCTCCCAGGTCGCTGCAGCTTGCGCGTGTCGGTCCCTCACTCACCCCTCCCTTCTCTGGCACCACCGCTTAGGTCACCCTGCTCTCCCACGTCTGCGTCACATGTCCCAGCACGGTCTTGTCTTAGGTCTCCCCGCGTCGCTCCCTGCCCTTCCTCCCTCGACTGCGCCACCGTGCACGCCTTGCGTCGAGGGTCGGCTCCGACGTGCTCCTCACTCCTCCTCGCTGCGTCCTGCTACCGCCCCCCTTCAGACCCTGCACCTGGACGTTTGGGGCCCTGCCCCCGTCCCCGGACCGCGCGGTGAGCGCTACTTCCTTGTGCTCGTCGACGACTACACGCGCTACACCACGGTGTTTCCCTTGGAGCGGAAGGCCGACGTGCCCGACGTTCTTCTCCCGTGGGTTGTGGCTGCGCGTCTCCTCCGCGGTCTCCCCGTGTTGTGTCTCCACTCCGACCGTGGCGGCGAGTTCGCCTCTGGTCGGCTTGGACAGTTCTGTCGTGCGGAGGGCATCACCCAGTCGTACACCTTGCCGGACTCGCCACAGCAAAATGGGGTTGCTGAGCGCCGCATCGGCTTGGTCATGGAGGTCGCCCGTACCTCCATGATCCATGCCGATGCCCCCCATTTTCTGTGGCCGTTCGCTGTTCGCTACGCTGCTCACCAGCTTAACCTGTGGCCACGCTCCCAGCGGCCGCAGGTTTCGCCGACCCTCCTTTGGACCGGGTCCCCCGGTGACGCGTCTGCGTTCCACGTCTGGGGCTGCCTTGCTCACGTTCGTGCCTCTGGCACGGACAAGCTCACTGCCCGCACTGTCCCCTGTGTCTTCCTCGGTTTTCCCCTGGACTCGTCTGACTGGCTTTTCTACCACCCGCCGTCTCACCGCTTCCTCCACTCTCGTGACGTCACCTTTGACGAGTCCGTCTCCTTCTACCGCCGCTTCCCTCACCGAGGTCTCCCAGTTGCCCCCCCCCTGTTCCTTGCTCCCTCTCCCCAGGTAGCCCCTGCCCCTCTCCCGCCTCGTCCTGCCCCGTCTGGTGTCTCTCACGTCACTCCCCTCCCATCGGTTGTCCCCGATGAGGAGTCTGCTGACTCTGGTGGTACCCCCGGTCCGTCCTTGCCGCGTCCCCCTTCCCCGGTGCCTCCGCCCCCACTGTCGCAGTCGCCGACCCCGCTGCCGCCGCCGTCGCCGTCGCTGCCGCAGCCGTCGCCGCTGTCGTCGCCACCGCAGCCGTCGTCGCCGCCGCCGCCGTCGCTGCCGCAGCCATCGCCGCTGTCGCCGCCGCCGCAGCCGTCGCCGCCACTGCCGCCGCCGCTCTTGGCCCCTGGGGGTGCTGGTGTGGAGGAGGGTGTTCGTCCTGCGGCTTCTGGGGGTGCCGCTGGTGTTGGAGGGGGTTCTCGCTCTGGGGGTGTTGGTTCTGGGGGTGCTGCTGTTGAGTGTTCTGCCGACGGTCGTTCCGCCTCTGCTGGTCCGAGAGTTCCGGCCCAGCCGTCGTCGCCGCCACAGCAGCCGTCGCCGCCAGTCTCCGCTCTCCGCCTGCTCGGCCTTCCCTCCCCGGACTGCGCGCCGGTGTCTCCCCCACCGCCTGCTGAGCTTCCTGTCTACGGTCCTGTGTTCCCGCCGCCGGACTCGTCTCCGGCCCGTCTTCCTTCTCGTTCCCCTCCTGTGTCTCCTCCGCTGTCCCCTGACCCTACACCTCCGTCTCACGTTTGGGCTCGCCGTCCCTCCCGTGCTCGTCCCGTCTCTCCTGTCCTGCCCACCCACCCTATGTTGCTCCGTTCCCGCTCGTCTCGTCCTCCCCTCCTCCCGTCACCTCCTCCCTCGTCCCTTGCTGTTGCACCTCCTCCATTCTCTGACTACCTCCGTGCTGCTCGTCCCCTTGTCCCTCGGGTCCTTGCCTCTCTTGTTACCGACCCTGCTGTTCCTGTCTCGCGCCTTGACGCGCTTGTCGCTGCTGTCGCTGACTTCGCCTCTACCCGCCGCCTTGACTACGCTACCGCTCTGGTCTCTGACCCTGCCCGTCCTCCGTCTGTCGGGGGTGCTCCTGCCCTTGGCAGTGACGTCCTAGAGGACAGGCAGTACGAGCTGGCTTTCCTTTCCGAGGCTGCTCCCCATCTCTGCTCCATGCTGTTAGTCCCTGAGGGTGACCCAGACGCCTTCGACATCCCGACCCCTCGCACCTACGCTGAGGCCACCTCGGGACCTTGGGCCTCTCAGTGTATAGCTGCCATAGAGCAGGAGATGGCATCTTGGAGGTCCACCGGCACTTACGTCGACGCAGTTCCCCCGCCTGGGGTGAACGTAGTCGATGGTCGGTGGCTCTTCAAGGTGAAGCGCCCCCCTGGAGAGCCGCCTGTCTTCAAGGCGCGCTACGTGGCCAGAGGTTTCAGTCAGCGCGAGGGGGTTGACTTCTTCCAGACCTTCGCCCCGACCTCGAAGATGACCACTCTTCGGGCGCTGCTATATTCAACTATATTCTACAATTGCTTTACTTTCGTATTTTCTATATATTGTTGTATGCTTGTTTCTTTTAATCAATCACTTGCTCTCACATACTAGTGCAAGGGTTCAACTACTCAATGCTTCCGCTGCACTACTCAAAACCTTGTACATGTGGGACTTAGTCTCTGGAAAGATCCTAAGGGCTTTTATCAGCCCAACATAGCGAACATTGAGTTACGAGGATTCAAGGGACCCACTTGTTCAGGCAGTCAAAATGGGTCTCGAATTTTTCTGTGTCACACCTCTTGAACCGCGCTGTATACGGTAAGTTTCCCACTAGCTCTCACGCTCAGGTGATGGCACAGCAGCAGTGGTAAAAAAAGAGGGTATCTCTCGTCTATGCTACTCAAACTCAAAAGTGATGTTGAAAGTTTCGGGGGGGTGTTCAAATATTTGCAGGCAAAAAAAACGGGTGGCCGTCTTGGCCGTAAACGTGTCGTCCTTGGCCGTCGATACGATTCCGATGGCTCAAAATCTTCGAAGGTTCGATGGTCGTCTCTGTTGGTGGCCATACATCTGGAACCAATCGCTGTCGGGCGATGTCCGATGTGTCGGGTACGAAAGGTCGCAACATGCTCACATGGAACTTGTTGTGAATACGCCAATCGGCAGGTAGGCGCAACTGGGCGGTCACCGCTGTCACCATCTTCATGATCTTGAATGGACCACAGAATCGTGGTCGTAGTTTCGTCGGTAGTGGTCGTCATAAATTCTTGGTGTCCAAAAGGACTAGTTGCCCTGCTGCCATTGTTATATCCCGTCGATGTAAATCCGCATACAGTCGGGCAGTAGCGTTCGCCTTGCGAATAAGTTCGACAGCTTTGTCTCGGGCAGTCTGTAATTCTTCGACGAACTGCTGCGACCGTGGTACTTGACACTCGACATTGGTGGAGATAGGTACTGTGGGGTCCATCCCGTAATTGAGGTAAAACGGGGAGTGATTAGTCGTGGCTGAGGGCGCGTTGTTGTAGGAGAATTCTAACATGGGAAGCGCGTCCTCCCATTTGTTTCGGTCGGGGCAGTTTGTCCGAATCAGCTGCTCCATCGTTTGGTTTGTCCTCCCTGTCTGACCGTCCGTTTGGGGATGATCAGCGGATGAGAACTGCAGGCGCGTGCCATACCGAGCCCACGTGTCTTGCCAAAATTTCGACGTGAACTTCGGGTCTCGATCGCTAATGATGGCTGCTGGTATCCCGTGTAGGCGAACAACGGTCGAGATGAGCAGTCCCGCGGTTTCTTCGGCTGTAATGGTTGTACAACATGGTGCGAAATGCGCCATTTTCGTCAATCGGTCGACGACAACCAATACATCGTGACCCGTGACGAAATCCATCGTCACGTGTTGCCATGGGCGTTGAGGTGGCTCGAGGGGCTGCAACAGTCCTGTCGGTCGTTGATGTGATGATTTCATTCGCTGGCAGATCGGACACGCGGCCACGTAACGCTGCACGTCCGTCACCATATCTGGCCAGTAATAGAACCGCTGCAACGCCTTCAAAGTTTAATCAACCCCGAAATGTCCCAATAAATTCGAATCGTAAACTTCTTGGATTAATAATTCGCAAAGTAGACGATAGCTTGGGACCCAAATCCGATCCGTCCCGCTTCGTACGTAATAGATGCCTTAACGTGTAGTGATTGGGAGATGGCCGTCGTTTACGAAGAAGGGGTCAGTCGAATACCCGTGGGTAAATAGTCCACACAGTAGCGGGTTGCTCTGGGCCACTAGTACTGCTGCGAGTTGGGCAGACGGTATGGAAAGGGCGTCTGCAATATTATTGGCACCCTTTTCGTACGTGATTTTGTACGTGAAGTTGGACTCCAGATAGTCTAGCCAGCGTATCTGCCAAGGGTTGAGATTCGGCTGCGCTCTCAGGTACTGTAGAGATTTATGATCGGTTCGCACTGTCACGTCTGCTCCAGTCAGGTAGCACCTCCAGATTTTGAACGCGTGGACAATCGCCAGCATCTCCTTGTCGTGTACCGGGTAGTTGCGCTCAGCTGATTGCATTTTGCGAGACTTGTACACGATTGGTTGAAGGCCATTGCCAAAATCTTGCACGAGCACAGCTCCGATGGCGATGTCACTTGCGTCGGTGATGATTTCGAAGGGCCGTTCCAGGTCAGCGATGCGAAGTACCGGTGGCGACATTAAAAGAGTTTTTAATGCCTCGAACGCAGCTTGCTGCTTCTCCCCCCACTCGTAAAAAGTCCCCTTCTGCAGTAGATTGGTTAGAGGTCAAGTTAACCCCGCCATGTTGGGTATAAAGCACCGCACATAATTAACAAAACCCAGAAAGGATTGCAGCTGCTGCAGGTTTGTTGGCGGTTTCCACTCCTGAATAGCCCTGAGTTTTTTCGGGTCTATATGAATCCCCTCTGTGGAGATTACATGCCCCAAGAACTTCAGTTCTTGTTGTAAAAACTCGCACTTGGAGCCCTTGGTGATGAGACGATGCTGCTGCAGCCACTGAAAAACTGCTTCCAGGTCCTTCAAATGTTGCTCCCGGGTCTTGCTGTAAATCAGGATGTTGTCCAGGTAAATTATCACGCATTTGTCGATTAGATCGCGGAACACCCCGTTCATGGTGAGTTGGAATGTCGAGGGGGCGTTCGTTAATCCAAACGGCATCACCGTGTATTCGTAACTCCTGTAGCGAGTACAAAACGCGGTCTTGTGGTAGTCGTCAGCGAACACCCGAATTTGATGGTAACCGCCACGAAGGTCGATCTTCGAAAATTAGCGAGCTCCGCGAAGGTTGTCAATCAGCTCGTCCGTGCGTGGGATAGGGTAGCGTGATTTTATCGTTATCCGATTAAGGGCACGATAATCCGTACACATGCGAAGTCCGCCGTCCTTCTTTGGGGTGAAAAGGATCGGCGCTGCGAACGTGGACGTGCTCGGCCGAATAAACCCTTTTGCCAGCAAGTAGTCCAGCTGGTTCCGTAATTCGTGTAGCTCGGGTTGAGTCACGTGCCATTGAGTTCGTACAATAGGTTGCGTGCCGGGCTCCAGCTCGATTTTGTGGTCCTGGGGTCGTTCGGGTGGCAGTCCACTTGGCAAGTCGTCCGGGAAAATTTCGGGATATTCGCGAATGATTTTTGCCAAGTCATCCGGGATCGAAGCGCAGAGTTTGTTGATGTCGGTCGCCTCGTTCTGCTCCGTTGATTCGGTTAGATGGACGGCGTATAAATCCGCTCCATTCTTGACCGCTCGTTTGAGGCACACCGCGTTGACTCGTGTCGATGTTGTCTCTGCTTCCGGCCACGTGGGTAATTTTTGCCAGCCCTTTTTGCACTTCACTGTGCACTCGCCTGTCGTCCAATTGATCTGCGGATTGAATCTTCGCAGCCAATCGCGTCCCAACAGTACATCGTAGCTGTCGAGTGTTGTCGCCTGCATTGGCGCGCTGAAACCGAAATCTTCGCCACACTTCATTCGAACGACGGGTACTTTGTCAAGGATCGCCAGCGGGTTGCCATTGACCAGTCGTGCGTCGATTTCGGGCAGACACCACTCCAGCGATAAGTGTAGTCTTCGTGCTGTCTCTCAATTTATCAGGCTGTGACTCGCCCCTCCGTCGATAAATATTTTTATTTTTCTTCCATTGAGTCGTCCCTCCGCCAGTACAGGGTGGTCCACTGGGTCATCCCCCTTATTCAGTCGGGAGCGGTTGATAGCATATATCGGAACCACTACCCGGTGGGGATGGTGTTTCTCGGGCGATGAGGCCTAGGGGCCCGACCGCTACTGACGCTTGGCGTTTTCCGACCTGCCTTCGTCGTTCTTCTTTATCTGCTTCTTTCGGAGGCAATCGTGAGATTGGTGACCCGGCTGGGGCAGTTGAAATAGTGTCCCTTGCAAAAATCTTCCATTTGCTCCTTCGCCACTATGCCGTGAATTGTGGGCCGTGGATTCTGGCCACGAAAACGATTTCCCTCCCGGGAACCCGCTCTCGCATACGTCCGATGTGCGTCGAAAGTGTCTGCGATCCAGACGGCTTCGTGAAACGTCGCTGGTAGTCGCAGTCAGACCTCGCATTTAATGTCCTGCTTCAAACCCGAAATGAATCGATCTTTCTTCTCGTAGTCATGCATGTCTGTGATTTGATTGCATAACGTCATGAAGACCGACGCGTAATCTTGGACAGAACTCCACTGGCGCCAGTTGTCCAGCTTCGTATGTGCGTTGTCCGAGGCGGAAATGGGCTCGAACCGTTCATGCAGAGCTGTACCCCACGCCTTCCACGTGCGAATCTTGGTCGATCCGAAAATCGCATTGACCCTTGCGCAGCAGACCCAAAGTTTCCGAAAAACCCCTGTGTGTCGCCTGTCGAAAACTCCCCCTCCTGTAGTGTATATCGCCACCAATCTAGCGCAGGTCCCCGTAGTAATGATACAGCCAGCCGGATTTTTAAATTGTTAGCAGTGATCCCAGCGGCATTAAAATAAAGTTCCGCAGAAAATAACCAGCCCGTAACCGTAGTATTCTTATCTGTGGGGTCGAACAGGGGGGGCATCGTCGGTTTAATCATCGCTGTCGTCACTATCGGCACGAATGCCGATGCGGCTACAGTAACGGCTGCTTCTGACCGGGTGGCTGCTGCTGCTTTGGCTGCTGCCCGTGCTGCCACGTCAGCTGCGGCGGCGGCTTCGCTGTCCTTGTGCTCCTGAGACACCTCACGTGCGATTTCGTCCAAAACGGTTTCGATACGTCCGGTGTTGGCGACCTCCTCTTGGGCGGCAGTTTTCTGGCGCGAATCCGTTCGCGCCTGGCGTAACTCGGCAACTTCTGCACGAAGTCGCTCGTTGTCCTCCAGCACTGTAGCCATGCGTGTGTTCATGGCGTTGAACTGCTCCCGAAGCTCGTTGAACTGAGCTTGGTCCATTTGGCGAATGCTCCGCCGGGGCAGGGGGAAATCCGTAGTGTGCCTGTACTCAGGTAAGCGCAAACGCTATCGTAGTTGGGCGAATTAATCGATCGAATTTGTGAACAACCGCTTTGCAGCTTACGTGAGGGACTTTACCCCCCCCAAAAAAATCAACTCACGAAAATGGGTGAGCGAGGAAAGTGGCTCTGAATACCAGGTGTTATGAATGAACAAGCAGAGTAGCGCGGAAATGAATAACGAAGTGTTCAATCACTGAATGACGATACAAGGAATGGCAAGCCAAGATATAGGAACACAAGAGCTAGTGTAACCCTGAGATGTGAAGGTTCGGGAAAGAGATCGAAGGGTCTCGAAGTGACGAAGCGGGGCCCGGAGAACTCCCGAAGGTCGAACTAGAAGGTCTGGAGAAGCCGAGGCGGTTCTGTAAGAAAGGTCCGGAACTGTCCCGAGGCTTCGGGTGTGTTCGAGCGTACGCGATAGCAGTACCGCTCGGTAAGGAATGGAAAATTCCTTACACCCAGAAAGCTTGTGTAGCTACCGTCAATAAACTGGTGTATGTACACTTTAAACAAGTGTTTATACCTTGTTGTTCTTGGAAATAATGAAGATCTGTAAGGAAATCAAACATTTCCTTAGCACGGGTTTCATTGCGTAAAGTGTACACCGCTATAATGGGTTCCCGTGCTTTTTATTACATCCATACAATCCACGCTGCTCAATGTGGCATATCCCGAGTCGACCATGTCCAAGAGGCGATGGATGAGGAGATGCTGACGTTCCTCGAGCAGGAGACTTGGGAACTCGTATCACCACAACCCGGGGTTAACATCATCAAGAACCGCTGGATCCTGAACACCAAGTATCGACCAGATGGGCGCCTGGAGAGAGAAAAGGTGAGGCTGGTGGTCAAGGGGTTCACTCAAGTGGCAGGAGTGGACTATGAGGAGACCTATGCACCTGTGGAGAGTTACGTGACAGTACGCATACTGCCGGCAGTGGCAACTGTTTTGATACAGCTGGATGTGAAGAACACATTTCTTCATGGCGTGCTGGACAGAGATCTCTACATGGAACAACCCAAGTATTACGAGGATGGGACTCCTCGTGTCTGCAAGCTGCTGAAGAACCTGTACGGACTCAAGCAAAGCCCGATGCTATGGAATGAGGCATTGGATGGGGTGCTACTTGGGGCTGGATGTTGCTGTCAAGCATATCTTTGTATGTTGTTATAGACTACATAGGGTTGTGCCTTAGTGAGTACAACCCACTAGGTTATATTCCCTTGTATCCCACCTTTCTAGTTATTCGTTAACTTTGATATGGTATCATGAGTAGGTTAGGTCTCTCCTGCCCACTAGCGCTTCCGCCCTAGGTCCTAGCCGCCCCGTTCCCCCTCTCGCCCGTGCTGGCCCGTCCCCTAGTGGCCCCCGTTGCCTAGCCGGCCTGGTCGTCTAGCCGGCCCCGTCGCCTAGCCGGCCCCGTAGCCCAGCCGGCCCTGCCTTCTAGCCAGCCCCGATGCCTAGCAGGCCACGTCGCCTAGCCGGCCCCGTCACCCAGTCGGCCCCGTTGCCTAGCCGGCCCCGTAGCCCAGCCGGCCCCGCCTTCTAGCCGGCCCCGTCGCCTAGCAGGCCCCGTCGCCTAGCCGGCCCCGTTGCCCAGCCGACCCCGCCGCCTAGCCGGCCCCGTAGCCCAACCGGCCCCGCTTCCAAGCTGACCCTGTCGCCTAGCCGGTCTCCTCACCCAGCTGGCCCCGTCGCCCAGCAGGTCCCGTAGCTCAGCCGGCGCTGCCTCCTAGCCGGCCCCGTCACCCAGCTGGCCTCATTGCCTAGCCGACCCCGTCGCCCAGCCGGCCCCGTCGCCCAGCCGGCCCTGTCGCCTAGCCGGCATCGTTGCCCAGCCGGCCCCATCGCCCAGCCGGCCCCTTCGCCTAGTCGGCCCCGTCGCCTAGCCGGCCCCGTCGCCTACCAGGCCCCGTCGCCTAGCCGGCCCCGACGCCCAGCCGGTTCCGTCGCCTAGTCGGCCCCGTCGCCCAGCTGGCCCTGTCGCCCAGCCGGCCTCGTCGCCTAGCAGGCCCCGTCGCCTCGCTGGCCCAGCCGCCTTCTAGCCGGCCCCGTTGCCTTGCCGGCCCCGTCACCTCCTCGCCTAGCCAGCCCCATCGCCTAGCCGCCCGGGGCCCCGTCTCCTAGCTGCCCTTGCGGCCCCCCACCTCCCTTCATCGGCCCCCTCCACCGCAATGCACCGCACTGTACCACACTGCACTACACTGCACCGCACTGCACTACACTGCATCGCACCCTACCATACTGCACCTCCATCTACCGACATCTACCGCACTGTCCAGCACCGCACCGCACACCACTACTTCCGGCTGCACCCTGTCGCTCGGTACAGCCAGTACCGCCTTTCTGCAGCTGCAGCGACCATGATGGCGGACTCCGTCCTGCGCTTTGATGCGGAGGGGCAGCCGGTTGAGTTCGACTCGTGGCTCGTCGACCTCCGCCGCCACCTAACTGGTCAGCGGCAGGACGGCCACTCCCTGGCCGTCCACATCGACGGTATGCTCCCCTGCCCTGACCCCTCTGCTGCTCTACCCACTGACCCCATGTCTACTGACAGTGAGTCCGCTGCCGCTGCTGCGCTTGCCCGTGCTGTCTGGTTGTCGCGTGACGCTGTCGCACAGATCGCGATTAGTCATGACCACCCTGTCTGAGCGCCCCCCCTTTAGGTCGGTCAGGACTGCACAGGAGTTCCTAGAGGCTGTTGTCACGCGCTATTCCACCCCGCCCTTTGCCTCTGTCGGTCGCCTCATCCTGCCCATGCTCCTTCCGGATCTTGCGTCTTTCTCTACGGTCGCTGACCTGGCCGCCCACCTGCGCATGCTAGACACAATCTGGTGCGCTGCCTGCACTGAGGCCCAGCTTCATGTGTTTGAGCCCCCCATCTGCTCTACCCTCTACCTGCTTGCCACCCGCCTCCCTGACCGCCTTGCCACTGCCCGCGATCCCTTCCTCAGTCTCCACTCTGCTGACCTCACCCTCACTAACTTTGGCGACACCCTGTCTGCCATAGAGACTCGTCAGCGCTCTATCGCCCAGTCTAGTGGTACCGTGCCGGTCTCTATCTTTCAGGGCTGTGCCCTTACTCAGTGCACTTACTCTGACGGTTCTGCTGCTGTTGCTGAGACAGCTCCTGCTGCAGAGACAGCCGCCGCAGCGCAGTTTCGTCCGGGTAAGGGTCGCCGCCCCAAGGTTGGGCGCGGCGGAGGGGATGGTGGCGGTGGTGGAAGTGGCTCGCCCGCTGGTAGTCCTAACCAGGAGGCTGGGGCTGGTGCCTCGGAGCAGCAACCCCAGCAGCAGCAGCAGCAGGCGCCACAGCTAGACCAGCAGCAGCAGCAGCAGCCGCCGCAGCAGCATCAGCAGTAGCCGCGGGTCGGCCGTCTCCCGCCCGGGTGGCCTGGCGTCGGCAGTGGCGGTGGTCACAGTGGTCCTTCGCATGGCGTGGTGTCGGGTGGTGGTCAGAGTGAGGAGCGCTGCCAGTACCAGCTCCAGACTGGTCCTCGCCGCGGCCTCGTGTGCAGTAAGATCGGCCATAGCCCCACTCGTTGCTTCAGTCACCTCGACGACCTGTTTCATCTCTGCTTCGGCCCGTCGCCCGACCTCCCCGACAGGCACAGTCTGCTCCGCCGTGGTGTTAGGATCTTTCATATGGACATGGATGAGATTAGCTCTGCTTTGTATGTGCTGTATGTCGATGACTCTAGTGTGACTGGTTCCTATTACCCTGGATTGCCTAGTGTAGTTTGTAAGAAATAGAGTTGAAATGATTGATTAGGTAAGGAGCCCAAGGCTCTATAAGTATATGGCAAGGTGAGAGTGAATGGATGAAGGGGGAATTGGAGGGAATCCTCATTGGGATCTCCAGAATTTCCAATTGGGTAATTGGAGATTGGGGGGATCACAATTGGGTGAGGTTGGGATTTGTGAGTACACCCCAACCCACTAGAACATTCATAGCCTAAACTAGGATATAAAAGTACAAATACAAAAGTGGTATTTGCAGTCTATTTCTAACACACCCCCATAGACTGCAAACCCGATCAAGGAGCACATAGCCCCATGGAACGGAGAAGGCGATGGTGGTCAGCCTTGCCGAGAGCCTTGGTAAAGAGGTCGGCGAGGTTGCAATCTGAGGCGATGTACCGTACCGTCAGCTGGTCACTCTGAACAAGATCTCGGATGAAGAAATGACAAAGTTCGATGTGCTTGGTGCGAGAGTGGAACACAGGATCCTTGGTGAGGTGAATGGCACTCTGGTTGTCACACCACAGGGTGGGCGACTGCTGGGGGTAGCCTAACTCAGCGAGGAGAAAGGAGAGCCAGCGTGCCTCTTGAGCAGCCATTGTGCCCGCGTAGAGCTCGGCCTCGCAGGACGACAGGGAGACTGTAGAGGACCGAGTGGAGCGCCAGCTGATGACTCCGCTACCAAGGGTGAAGCAGTACCCTTGGGAGGAGCGTCTGTCAGTCTGGTCATCGGCCCATGAGGAGTCTGTGTATCCCTCGAGCTTGACTGGAGAGGTACCACCAAGAGTGAGGATGTGAGACTTGGTGGCTTGTAGATAGCGGAGGACCCTCTTGGCTGCAGACCAATGCGAGACAGTGTAGCGTCCGGGGGAGACGTACCGAGAGAGGACACTAACTGGGTAAGCCAAGTCTGGTCGAGTGCACATCATGGCATACATGAGTGAACCGACTAGCTCAGGGTACGGGTCCTTGCAGGCGTCAGGAGAAGGAACTGGAGGGGCCGTGAGCTGATGCTGTAGTGGGAGTGGAGTGGAGACAGAGTTACTGGAGTCCATGTCGAACCGCTTGAGAAGGTTGTTGATGTAGGACAACTGGGAGAGGGTGATCGTGCAAGCCTAGCGGTCATGAGTGATCTCCATCCCCAGGTGCGAGGAGGACTTCCTTCACCTTATTGTGCCACTCACGAGGAGCCTGCTTGAGGCCATACATTGGGCACTTCAGCTTCCACACTGTGTTGGCAGGGTAAGTGCCAGGAAACCCCGGTGGGCGTTCCATGTGAACATCCTCCTTGAGCTGGCCTTGGAGAAAGGCGGAGGAGGCGTCCATGGACTTGATCTCGAAGTTGCCGCGAGCGGCTATATCAAGAAGAGCGCGCACAGTCGGGAGCTTGGCCGTGGGCGAGAATGTTTCGAAGAAGTCGAGATACTCCTTCTGGGTGAAACCCTTCGCCACGTATCGTGCCTTGAACAGTGGAGCTTCGCCTGGGAGTTGTTTGACTCGGAAGATCCATTTTCCGCTGACGATGTTGACACCGGATGGGGGAACAACATCGTCAAAGGTGTTGTTGCGAATGAACGCCTCGTTCTCCACATCCATTGCTGCCTTCCACTCCTTCTTATAAGGCCCCGAGAGAGCTTCCTCTTTTGTGCGAGGAGTCGGAATGGTCGGGTTCTCGGTGAAGTTGAGGGAAGGGCAGTCAGTAATGTCCGGGAAGATGTAAGAGAGAAATTGGCAGACCGCGTGAAGGTCAAACAGCTCCTCATGCCTGTCCTCCAGAAGTGCACGGAGGGGAATACGGATGGAGGGGACATCACCCCCGGCAGGAGGAGGCGGGGTGACTGAACACCGGATGGAGAAGGCGGCTGGTCCCCAGGCGAGAGGCGGAGCCGGTCCCTTGGAACGAGTGCGACTAGAGACCGGAGACGAAGGAGGCTGCGGTGGGACTGGAGGGACTGGGCGCCTCTGATAGGAGACTGGTGAGCCTGGCTCGGCGCGCGGGGAAG
This sequence comes from Closterium sp. NIES-67, assembly GCA_027943415.1. Lineage (NCBI taxonomy): Eukaryota > Viridiplantae > Streptophyta > Zygnematophyceae > Desmidiales > Closteriaceae > Closterium > Closterium sp. NIES-67. The sequence goes on along the minus strand of BQMB01000500.1, from coordinate 310,617 downwards.
GCGGAACAGGAGGAGGTGCCGCTGCGGAGGATACAGGGGAGGCTGGGTGAGACACGCCAGGCGGAGAAGGCCCCGGAGAAGGGGCAGCGGCCGGAGGTGGGGCATCAAAGTCTGCCCAAACAAGCGTCGGGGGAGGTGGAGGAGGCTCGCCCGTGGTCGCAGAGTGGAATGGGCGTGTCTCATCGAAGACGACATCACGGCTGCGAATCAGCTGTCTGGTGATGGGGTTGAGGAATAAGTAGTCTGGGGAGTCGGAGTTGTGCCCCAGGTACATGCAGGTCTGGGTTTTGGGACCAAGCTTGCCACCTTGCTTCCTGCGCGTGTGGGGGCTTAGCAACACATACGCGGTACACCCCCAGACGCGTAGAGAGCGGGCCGAAGGCGTGACCCCAAGCCAGAGAGCGGTAGGTGTGGTGTCAGGCCGGTGGGGATGCGGATAAAGATTGTAGAGGAGTGCCGCATGGAAGAGGGCATATCCCCAGAGTGACCGTGGTGCGTTGGCGTGACTGAGGAGGCAGCGAGCAAGCTGAACCAAGGTGTTCTCCTCCGCACAGCCCACACCTCTACCCGTAGACCATGGGCTCTCTGCTCCCGTTCCTGAGGAGCCAGTAGAGCCCAGTGGCCCCTACGCAGAGCTGGTGGGTTGCCTCATGTACCTGATGACTTGCACTCGCCCAGATCTCGCATACCCTCTCAGCATCCTGGCTCGCTTTGTGGCTACAGGCAGACACCGACCTCAGCACTGGTCTGCCGCTAAGAGGGTTTTGCGTTATCTTGCTAGTACATCAGGCATGGGGTTAGTGCTAGGAGGACGCAGGCCAGTGGTCCTTACTGGGCACACAGACGCTTCTTGGGCAGACGACTCTGAGACGCTCAGGTCGTCGCAGGGCTACTGTTTCAGCCTTGGTTCGGGTGCTATCTCTTGGAGATCCACTCGCTCGTCATCTGTGGCTCAGTCTAGCTGTGAGGCTGAGATCTACGCTGGTGCCATGGCGGCACAGGAGCTCCGCTGGCTGACCTTCTTGCTCACAGACTTAGGTGAGCGGCCTAGCTCTGCCCCGGTCCTGTACGCTGACAACAGGGCCATGATACTCCTGTGTCAGGAGCCTCGGCTTGAGGGCAGAGCGAAGCATATCCAGCTGCGGTACTTCCTCCTGCGCGAGCTACAGCAGCGCCGCCAGGCCCGCGTAGTTCACTTGGCCTCAGGTGCCAACACAGCTGATATCTTTACTAAGGCGCTTGCGCCTAAAGATCATCAGCGGCACTGTGTACAGCTTGGTCTTGTTCCTGTAGCTGCTCCCCTGTTAGGATCCTGATTGTGTACTCTCTATTATATATGCTTGTCAGACTGGCCTTGTGGCCTTACCTTCGGTGGCTGGACTAGTAGTGCCACCCTGGCTTGCTTCAGTTTTGGTTGTATTCTTGCTGACTGGTCTCCAGACCCCTGCCTCAGTGGTTGGACTAGTAGTGCCGCCCTGAGCTGTTTGCTTCTTGTTTAGTTTCACCCCTTGTCTAGCCTAGGGGGTGTGTCAACTTATACATATTATCTATGTAGAAGTTATAGGCTAGACTGAGGTATGCTTCTAGTGAGTACAACGAACTAGTATTTGTTCTAGGTTTCCACTTCTAGTAATCATTCGTTCTCACTTTAACATTCGGGTCCACGTATGTAGACAGGGGGGTACAAGAAAAATCTGGAGGTATCCCCCCTGTACAGAAACCGGGTGGTACAAAAGAAAACTCTGGCTAATCAGAGAAAACGTATTATCTCAAAAAATTTACCCAGAGGCATAAGGGTGGTACGTAAAATCAACTCTGAAAATCAGAGAATCAGAGTAATTTACTCGTGAAAAATAGGGACTGATGGCAAGCCAAGATATACCGTATTCCCCCGTATAAAGCACCCTAGGGTGGTCACCAAAATGCCTCTAAATTTTGAGGGGGGTGTAATTAGTGGCTAATTTTGTATAACGCCTGGGTGTTGTGGAACATGCGTATGTGATATTGTATTTCCTAAACAAAGTGCACTGTCGTACTCTGCTGTATTTTGTTTTTCCCCTCGGCATCGCGTACGGAAGTGGTGAAACACCAAACAGCCAATCCGTAGGAGGCATGGCACGATTTTCTTGGTGGGAAGGCGAGTGCGACCCGAAAGTCAAGCAGCATGTTGGAAATATCTCGAGGACTTAAGCGTTTCTGAAGTGTAACACTACACTCGAGGAAAGTCGTAACGGGTACGCGAGTCAACGGAGGTTACACGAGGAGATTGGACGAAAGAACACGAAAGGACGAAAAGGACTCGAAGGGTCGCAACCGGAGGTTGCGACTGACCGTTACAACTACAAGGGTGGTAACCGAATCGACAATCGAGTCGCTGTGCGACCCGATAACCGTTTCTTCAACTATATTCTACAACTGCTTTACTTTCGTATTTTCTATATATTGTTGTATGCTTGTTTCTTTTAATCAATCACTTGCTCTCACATACTAGTGCAAGGGTTCAACTACTCAATGCTTCCGCTGCACTACTCAAAACCTTGTACATGTGGGACTTAGTCTCTGGAAAGATCCTAAGGGCTTTTATCAGCCCAACATAGCGAACATTGAGTTACGAGGATTCAAGGGACCCACTTGTTCAGGCAGTCAAAATGGGTCTCGAATTTTTCTGTGTCACACCTCTTGAACCGCGCTGTATACGGTAAGTTTCCCACTAGCTCTCACGCTCAGGTGATGGCACAGCAGCAGTGGTAAAAAAAGAGGGTATCTCTCGTCTATGCTACTCAAACTCAAAAGTGATGTTGAAAGTTTCGGGGGGGTGTTCAAATATTTGCAGGCAAAAAAAACGGGTGGCCGTCTTGGCCGTAAACGTGTCGTCCTTGGCCGTCGATACGATTCCGATGGCTCAAAATCTTCGAAGGTTCGATGGTCGTCTCTGTTGGTGGCCATACATCTGGAACCAATCGCTGTCGGGCGATGTCCGATGTGTCGGGTACGAAAGGTCGCAACATGCTCACATGGAACTTGTTGTGAATACGCCAATCGGCAGGTAGGCGCAACTGGGCGGTCACCGCTGTCACCATCTTCATGATCTTGAATGGACCACAGAATCGTGGTCGTAGTTTCGTCGGTAGTGGTCGTCATAAATTCTTGGTGTCCAAAAGGACTAGTTGCCCTGCTGCCATTGTTATATCCCGTCGATGTAAATCCGCATACAGTCGGGCAGTAGCGTTCGCCTTGCGAATAAGTTCGACAGCTTTGTCTCGGGCAGTCTGTAATTCTTCGACGAACTGCTGCGACCGTGGTACTTGACACTCGACATTGGTGGAGATAGGTACTGTGGGGTCCATCCCGTAATTGAGGTAAAACGGGGAGTGATTAGTCGTGGCTGAGGGCGCGTTGTTGTAGGAGAATTCTAACATGGGAAGCGCGTCCTCCCATTTGTTTCGGTCGGGGCAGTTTGTCCGAATCAGCTGCTCCATCGTTTGGTTTGTCCTCCCTGTCTGACCGTCCGTTTGGGGATGATCAGCGGATGAGAACTGCAGGCGCGTGCCATACCGAGCCCACGTGTCTTGCCAAAATTTCGACGTGAACTTCGGGTCTCGATCGCTAATGATGGCTGCTGGTATCCCGTGTAGGCGAACAACGGTCGAGATGAGCAGTCCCGCGGTTTCTTCGGCTGTAATGGTTGTACAACATGGTGCGAAATGCGCCATTTTCGTCAATCGGTCGACGACAACCAATACATCGTGACCCGTGACGAAATCCATCGTCACGTGTTGCCATGGGCGTTGAGGTGGCTCGAGGGGCTGCAACAGTCCTGTCGGTCGTTGATGTGATGATTTCATTCGCTGGCAGATCGGACACGCGGCCACGTAACGCTGCACGTCCGTCACCATATCTGGCCAGTAATAGAACCGCTGCAACGCCTTCAAAGTTTAATCAACCCCGAAATGTCCCAATAAATTCGAATCGTAAACTTCTTGGATTAATAATTCGCAAAGTAGACGATAGCTTGGGACCCAAATCCGATCCGTCCCGCTTCGTACGTAATAGATGCCTTAACGTGTAGTGATTGGGAGATGGCCGTCGTTTACGAAGAAGGGGTCAGTCGAATACCCGTGGGTAAATAGTCCACACAGTAGCGGGTTGCTCTGGGCCACTAGTACTGCTGCGAGTTGGGCAGACGGTATGGAAAGGGCGTCTGCAATATTATTGGCACCCTTTTCGTACGTGATTTTGTACGTGAAGTTGGACTCCAGATAGTCTAGCCAGCGTATCTGCCAAGGGTTGAGATTCGGCTGCGCTCTCAGGTACTGTAGAGATTTATGATCGGTTCGCACTGTCACGTCTGCTCCAGTCAGGTAGCACCTCCAGATTTTGAACGCGTGGACAATCGCCAGCATCTCCTTGTCGTGTACCGGGTAGTTGCGCTCAGCTGATTGCATTTTGCGAGACTTGTACACGATTGGTTGAAGGCCATTGCCAAAATCTTGCACGAGCACAGCTCCGATGGCGATGTCACTTGCGTCGGTGATGATTTCGAAGGGCCGTTCCAGGTCAGCGATGCGAAGTACCGGTGGCGACATTAAAAGAGTTTTTAATGCCTCGAACGCAGCTTGCTGCTTCTCCCCCCACTCGTAAAAAGTCCCCTTCTGCAGTAGATTGGTTAGAGGTCAAGTTAACCCCGCCATGTTGGGTATAAAGCACCGCACATAATTAACAAAACCCAGAAAGGATTGCAGCTGCTGCAGGTTTGTTGGCGGTTTCCACTCCTGAATAGCCCTGAGTTTTTTCGGGTCTATATGAATCCCCTCTGTGGAGATTACATGCCCCAAGAACTTCAGTTCTTGTTGTAAAAACTCGCACTTGGAGCCCTTGGTGATGAGACGATGCTGCTGCAGCCACTGAAAAACTGCTTCCAGGTCCTTCAAATGTTGCTCCCGGGTCTTGCTGTAAATCAGGATGTTGTCCAGGTAAATTATCACGCATTTGTCGATTAGATCGCGGAACACCCCGTTCATGGTGAGTTGGAATGTCGAGGGGGCGTTCGTTAATCCAAACGGCATCACCGTGTATTCGTAACTCCTGTAGCGAGTACAAAACGCGGTCTTGTGGTAGTCGTCAGCGAACACCCGAATTTGATGGTAACCGCCACGAAGGTCGATCTTCGAAAATTAGCGAGCTCCGCGAAGGTTGTCAATCAGCTCGTCCGTGCGTGGGATAGGGTAGCGTGATTTTATCGTTATCCGATTAAGGGCACGATAATCCGTACACATGCGAAGTCCGCCGTCCTTCTTTGGGGTGAAAAGGATCGGCGCTGCGAACGTGGACGTGCTCGGCCGAATAAACCCTTTTGCCAGCAAGTAGTCCAGCTGGTTCCGTAATTCGTGTAGCTCGGGTTGAGTCACGTGCCATTGAGTTCGTACAATAGGTTGCGTGCCGGGCTCCAGCTCGATTTTGTGGTCCTGGGGTCGTTCGGGTGGCAGTCCACTTGGCAAGTCGTCCGGGAAAATTTCGGGATATTCGCGAATGATTTTTGCCAAGTCATCCGGGATCGAAGCGCAGAGTTTGTTGATGTCGGTCGCCTCGTTCTGCTCCGTTGATTCGGTTAGATGGACGGCGTATAAATCCGCTCCATTCTTGACCGCTCGTTTGAGGCACACCGCGTTGACTCGTGTCGATGTTGTCTCTGCTTCCGGCCACGTGGGTAATTTTTGCCAGCCCTTTTTGCACTTCACTGTGCACTCGCCTGTCGTCCAATTGATCTGCGGATTGAATCTTCGCAGCCAATCGCGTCCCAACAGTACATCGTAGCTGTCGAGTGTTGTCGCCTGCATTGGCGCGCTGAAACCGAAATCTTCGCCACACTTCATTCGAACGACGGGTACTTTGTCAAGGATCGCCAGCGGGTTGCCATTGACCAGTCGTGCGTCGATTTCGGGCAGACACCACTCCAGCGATAAGTGTAGTCTTCGTGCTGTCTCTCAATTTATCAGGCTGTGACTCGCCCCTCCGTCGATAAATATTTTTATTTTTCTTCCATTGAGTCGTCCCTCCGCCAGTACAGGGTGGTCCACTGGGTCATCCCCCTTATTCAGTCGGGAGCGGTTGATAGCATATATCGGAACCACTACCCGGTGGGGATGGTGTTTCTCGGGCGATGAGGCCTAGGGGCCCGACCGCTACTGACGCTTGGCGTTTTCCGACCTGCCTTCGTCGTTCTTCTTTATCTGCTTCTTTCGGAGGCAATCGTGAGATTGGTGACCCGGCTGGGGCAGTTGAAATAGTGTCCCTTGCAAAAATCTTCCATTTGCTCCTTCGCCACTATGCCGTGAATTGTGGGCCGTGGATTCTGGCCACGAAAACGATTTCCCTCCCGGGAACCCGCTCTCGCATACGTCCGATGTGCGTCGAAAGTGTCTGCGATCCAGACGGCTTCGTGAAACGTCGCTGGTAGTCGCAGTCAGACCTCGCATTTAATGTCCTGCTTCAAACCCGAAATGAATCGATCTTTCTTCTCGTAGTCATGCATGTCTGTGATTTGATTGCATAACGTCATGAAGACCGACGCGTAATCTTGGACAGAACTCCACTGGCGCCAGTTGTCCAGCTTCGTATGTGCGTTGTCCGAGGCGGAAATGGGCTCGAACCGTTCATGCAGAGCTGTACCCCACGCCTTCCACGTGCGAATCTTGGTCGATCCGAAAATCGCATTGACCCTTGCGCAGCAGACCCAAAGTTTCCGAAAAACCCCTGTGTGTCGCCTGTCGAAAACTCCCCCTCCTGTAGTGTATATCGCCACCAATCTAGCGCAGGTCCCCGTAGTAATGATACAGCCAGCCGGATTTTTAAATTGTTAGCAGTGATCCCAGCGGCATTAAAATAAAGTTCCGCAGAAAATAACCAGCCCGTAACCGTAGTATTCTTATCTGTGGGGTCGAACAGGGGGGGCATCGTCGGTTTAATCATCGCTGTCGTCACTATCGGCACGAATGCCGATGCGGCTACAGTAACGGCTGCTTCTGACCGGGTGGCTGCTGCTGCTTTGGCTGCTGCCCGTGCTGCCACGTCAGCTGCGGCGGCGGCTTCGCTGTCCTTGTGCTCCTGAGACACCTCACGTGCGATTTCGTCCAAAACGGTTTCGATACGTCCGGTGTTGGCGACCTCCTCTTGGGCGGCAGTTTTCTGGCGCGAATCCGTTCGCGCCTGGCGTAACTCGGCAACTTCTGCACGAAGTCGCTCGTTGTCCTCCAGCACTGTAGCCATGCGTGTGTTCATGGCGTTGAACTGCTCCCGAAGCTCGTTGAACTGAGCTTGGTCCATTTGGCGAATGCTCCGCCGGGGCAGGGGGAAATCCGTAGTGTGCCTGTACTCAGGTAAGCGCAAACGCTATCGTAGTTGGGCGAATTAATCGATCGAATTTGTGAACAACCGCTTTGCAGCTTACGTGAGGGACTTTACCCCCCCCAAAAAAATCAACTCACGAAAATGGGTGAGCGAGGAAAGTGGCTCTGAATACCAGGTGTTATGAATGAACAAGCAGAGTAGCGCGGAAATGAATAACGAAGTGTTCAATCACTGAATGACGATACAAGGAATGGCAAGCCAAGATATAGGAACACAAGAGCTAGTGTAACCCTGAGATGTGAAGGTTCGGGAAAGAGATCGAAGGGTCTCGAAGTGACGAAGCGGGGCCCGGAGAACTCCCGAAGGTCGAACTAGAAGGTCTGGAGAAGCCGAGGCGGTTCTGTAAGAAAGGTCCGGAACTGTCCCGAGGCTTCGGGTGTGTTCGAGCGTACGCGATAGCAGTACCGCTCGGTAAGGAATGGAAAATTCCTTACACCCAGAAAGCTTGTGTAGCTACCGTCAATAAACTGGTGTATGTACACTTTAAACAAGTGTTTATACCTTGTTGTTCTTGGAAATAATGAAGATCTGTAAGGAAATCAAACATTTCCTTAGCACGGGTTTCATTGCGTAAAGTGTACACCGCTATAATGGGTTCCCGTGCTTTTTATTACATCCATACAATCCACGCTGCTCAATGTGGCATATCCCGAGTCGACCATGTCCAAGAGGCGATGGATGAGGAGATGCTGACGTTCCTCGAGCAGGAGACTTGGGAACTCGTATCACCACAACCCGGGGTTAACATCATCAAGAACCGCTGGATCCTGAACACCAAGTATCGACCAGATGGGCGCCTGGAGAGAGAAAAGGTGAGGCTGGTGGTCAAGGGGTTCACTCAAGTGGCAGGAGTGGACTATGAGGAGACCTATGCACCTGTGGAGAGTTACGTGACAGTACGCATACTGCCGGCAGTGGCAACTGTTTTGATACAGCTGGATGTGAAGAACACATTTCTTCATGGCGTGCTGGACAGAGATCTCTACATGGAACAACCCAAGTATTACGAGGATGGGACTCCTCGTGTCTGCAAGCTGCTGAAGAACCTGTACGGACTCAAGCAAAGCCCGATGCTATGGAATGAGGCATTGGATGGGGTGCTACTTGGGGCTGGATGTTGCTGTCAAGCATATCTTTGTATGTTGTTATAGACTACATAGGGTTGTGCCTTAGTGAGTACAACCCACTAGGTTATATTCCCTTGTATCCCACCTTTCTAGTTATTCGTTAACTTTGATATGGTATCATGAGTAGGTTAGGTCTCTCCTGCCCACTAGCGCTTCCGCCTAGGTCCTAGCCGCCCCGTTCCCCCTCTCGCCCGTGCTGGCCCGTCCCCTAGTGGCCCCCGTTGCCTAGCCGGCCTGGTCGTCTAGCCGGCCCCGTCGCCTAGCCGGCCCCGTAGCCCAGCCGGCCCTGCCTTCTAGCCAGCCCCGATGCCTAGCAGGCCACGTCGCCTAGCCGGCCCCGTCACCCAGTCGGCCCCGTTGCCTAGCCGGCCCCGTAGCCCAGCCGGCCCCGCCTTCTAGCCGGCCCCGTCGCCTAGCAGGCCCCGTCGCCTAGCCGGCCCCGTTGCCCAGCCGACCCCGCCGCCTAGCCGGCCCCGTAGCCCAACCGGCCCCGCTTCCAAGCTGACCCTGTCGCCTAGCCGGTCTCCTCACCCAGCTGGCCCCGTCGCCCAGCAGGTCCCGTAGCTCAGCCGGCGCTGCCTCCTAGCCGGCCCCGTCACCCAGCTGGCCTCATTGCCTAGCCGACCCCGTCGCCCAGCCGGCCCCGTCGCCCAGCCGGCCCTGTCGCCTAGCCGGCATCGTTGCCCAGCCGGCCCCATCGCCCAGCGGCCCCTTCGCCTAGTCGGCCCCGTCGCCTAGCCGGCCCCGTCGCCTACCAGGCCCCGTCGCCTAGCCGGCCCCGACGCCCAGCCGGTTCCGTCGCCTAGTCGGCCCCGTCGCCCAGCTGGCCCTGTCGCCCAGCCGGCCTCGTCGCCTAGCAGGCCCCGTCGCCTCGCTGGCCCAGCCGCCTTCTAGCCGGCCCCGTTGCCTTGCCGGCCCCGTCACCTCCTCGCCTAGCCAGCCCCATCGCCTAGCCGCCCGGGGCCCCGTCTCCTAGCTGCCCTTGCGGCCCCCCACCTCCCTTCATCGGCCCCCTCCACCGCAATGCACCGCACTGTACCACACTGCACTACACTGCACCGCACTGCACTACACTGCATCGCACCCTACCATACTGCACCTCCATCTACCGACATCTACCGCACTGTCCAGCACCGCACCGCACACCACTACTTCCGGCTGCACCCTGTCGCTCGGTACAGCCAGTACCGCCTTTCTGCAGCTGCAGCGACCATGATGGCGGACTCCGTCCTGCGCTTTGATGCGGAGGGGCAGCCGGTTGAGTTCGACTCGTGGCTCGTCGACCTCCGCCGCCACCTAACTGGTCAGCGGCAGGACGGCCACTCCCTGGCCGTCCACATCGACGGTATGCTCCCCTGCCCTGACCCCTCTGCTGCTCTACCCACTGACCCCATGTCTACTGACAGTGAGTCCGCTGCCGCTGCTGCGGCTTGCCCGTGCTGTCTGGTTGTCGCGTGACGCTGTCGCACAGATCGCGATTAGTCATGACCACCCTGTCTGAGCGCCCCCCCTTTAGGTCGGTCAGGACTGCACAGGAGTTCCTAGAGGCTGTTGTCACGCGCTATTCCACCCCGCCCTTTGCCTCTGTCGGTCGCCTCATCCTGCCCATGCTCCTTCCGGATCTTGCGTCTTTCTCTACGGTCGCTGACCTGGCCGCCCACCTGCGCATGCTAGACACAATCTGGTGCGCTGCCTGCACTGAGGCCCAGCTTCATGTGTTTGAGCCCCCCATCTGCTCTACCCTCTACCTGCTTGCCACCCGCCTCCCTGACCGCCTTGCCACTGCCCGCGATCCCTTCCTCAGTCTCCACTCTGCTGACCTCACCCTCACTAACTTTGGCGACACCCTGTCTGCCATAGAGACTCGTCAGCGCTCTATCGCCCAGTCTAGTGGTACCGTGCCGGTCTCTATCTTTCAGGGCTGTGCCCTTACTCAGTGCACTTACTCTGACGGTTCTGCTGCTGTTGCTGAGACAGCTCCTGCTGCAGAGACAGCCGCCGCAGCGCAGTTTCGTCCGGGGTAAGGGTCGCCGCCCAAGGTTGGCGCGGCGGAGGGGATGGTGGCGGTGGTGGAAGTGGCTCGCCCGCTGGTAGTCCTAACAGGAGGCTGGGGCTGGTGCCTCGGAGCAGCAACCCCAGCAGCAGCAGCAGCAGGCGCCACAGCTAGACCAGCAGCAGCAGCAGCAGCCGCCGCAGCAGCATCAGCAGTAGCCGCGGGTCGGCCGTCTCCCGCCGGGTGGCCTGGCGTCGGCAGTGGCGGTGGTCACAGTGGTCCTTCGCATGGCGTGGTGTCGGGTGGTGGTCAGAGTGAGGAGCGCTGCCAGTACCAGCTCCAGACTGGTCCTCGCCGCGGCCTCGTGTGCAGTAAGATCGGCCATAGCCCCACTCGTTGCTTCAGTCACCTCGACGACCTGTTTCATCTCTGCTTCGGCCGTCGCCCGACCTCCCCGACAGGCACAGTCTGCTCCGCCGTGGTGTTAGGATCTTTCATATGGACATGGATGAGATTAGCTCTGCTTTGTATGTGCTGTATGTCGATGACTCTAGTGTGACTGGTTCCTATTACCCTGGATTGCCTAGTGTAGTTTGTAAGAAATAGAGTTGAAATGATTGATTAGGTAAGGGAGCCCAAGGCTCTATAAGTATATGGCAAGGTGAGAGTGAATGGATGAAGGGGGAATTGGAGGGAATCCTCATTGGGATCTCCAGAATTTCCAATTGGGTAATTGGAGATTGGGGGATCACAATTGGGTGAGGTTGGATTTGTGAGTACACCCCAACCCACTAGAACATTCATAGCCTAAACTAGGATATAAAAGTACAAATACAAAAGTGGTATTTGCAGTCTATTTTCTAACACACCCCCATAGACTGCAAACCGATCAAGGAGCACATAGCCCCATGGAACGGAGAAGGCGATGGTGGTCAGCCTTGCCGAGAGGCCTTGTAAAGAGGTCGGCGAGGTTGCAATCTGAGGCGATGTACCGTACCGTCAGCTGGTCACTCTGAACAAGATCTCGGATGAAGAAATGACAAAGTTCGATGTGCTTGGTGCGAGAGTGGACACAGGATCCTTGGTGAGGTGAATGGCACTCTGGTTGTCACACCACAGGTGGGCGACTGCTGGGGGTAGCCTAACTCAGCGAGGAGAAAGGAGAGCCAGCGTGCCTCTTGAGCAGCCATTGTGCCCGCGTAGAGCTCGGGCCTCGCAGGACGACAGGGAGACTGTAGGAGGACCGAGTGGAAGCGCCAGCTGATGACTCCGCTACCAAGGGTGAAGCAGTACCCTTGGGAGGAGCGTCTGTCAGTCTGGTCATCGGCCCATGAGGAGTCTGTGTATCCCTCGAGCTTGACTGGAGAGGTACCACCAAGAGTGAGGATGTGAGACTTGGTGGCTTGTAGATAGCGGAGGACCCTCTTGGCTGCAGACCATGCGAGACAGTGTAGCGTCCGGGGGAGACGTACCGAGAGAGGACACTAACTGGGTAAGCCAAGTCTGGTCGAGTGCACATCATGGCATACATGAGTGAAACCGACTAGCTCAGGGTACGGGTCCTTGCAGGCGTCAGAGAAGGAATGGAGGGCCGTGAGCTGATGTGTAGTGGGAGTGGAGTGGAGACAGAGTTACTGGAGTCCATGTCGAACCGCTTGAGAGGTTGTTTGATGTAGGACAACTGGGAGAGGGTGATCGTGCAAGCCTAGCGGTCATGAGTGATCTCCATCCCAGGTGCGAGGAGGACTTCCTTCACCTTATTGTGCCACTCACAGAGGAGCCTGCTTGAGGCCATACATTGGGCACTTCAGCTTCCACACTGTGTTGGCAGGGTAAGTGCCAGGAAACCCCGGTGGGCGTTCCATGTGAACATCCTCCTTGAGCTGGCCTTGGAGAAAGGCGGAGGAGGCGTCCATGGACTTGATCTCGAAGTTGCCGCGAGCGGCTATATCAAAAGAGCGCGCACAGTCGGGAGCTTGGCCGTGGGCGAGAATGTTTCGAAGAAGTCGAGATACTCCTTCTGGTGAAACCCTTCGCCACGTATCGTGCCTTGAACAGTGGAGCTTCGCCTGGGAGTTGTTTGACTCGGAAGATCCATTTTCCGCTGACGATGTTGACACCGGAAGGGGGAACAACATCGTCAAAGGTGTTGTTGCGAATGAACGCCTCGTTCTCCACATCCATTGCTGCCTTCCACTCCTTCTTATAAGGCCCGAGAGAGCTTCCTCTTTTGTGCGAGGAGTCGGAATGGTCGGGTTCTCGGTGAAGTTGAGGGAAGGGCAGTCAGTAATGTCCGGGAAGATGTAGAGAGAAATTGGCAGACCGCGTGAAGGTCAAACAGCTCCTCATGCCTGTCCTCCAGAAGTGCACGGGGGGAATACGGATGGAGGGGACATCACCCCGGCAGGAGGAGGCGGGGTGACCGAACACCGGATGGAGAAGGCGGCTGGTCCCCAGGCGAGAGGCGGAGCCGGTCCCTTGGAACGAGTGCGACTAGAGACCGGAGACGAAGGGCTGCGGTGGGACCGGAGGGACTGGGCGCCTCCGATAGGAGACTGGTGAGCCGGCTCGACGCGCGGGGAAGGCGGAAGGAGGAGGTGCCGCTGCGGAGGATACTGGGGAGGCCGGGTGAGACACGCCGGACGGAGAAGGCCCCGGAGAAGGGGCAGCGGCCGGAGGTGGGGCATCAAAGTCTGCCCAAACAAGCGTCGGGGGAGGTGGAGGAGGCTCGCCCGTGGTCGCAGAGTGGAATGGGCGTGTCTCATCGAAGACGACATCACGGCTGCGAATCAGCTGTCTGGTGATTGGGTTGAGGAATAAGTAGTCTGGGGAGTCGGAGTTGTGCCCCAGGTACATGCAGGTCTGGGTTTTGGGACCAAGCTTGCCACCTTGCTTCCTGCGCGTGTGGGGGCTTAGCAACACATACGCGGTACACCCCCAGACGCGTAGAGAGCGGGCCGAAGGCGTGACCCCAAGCCAGAGAGCGGTAGGTGTGGTGTCAGGCCGGTGGGGATGCGGATAAAGATTGTAGAGGAGTGCCGCATGGAAGAGGGCATATCCAGAGTGACCGTGGTGCGTTGGCGTGACTGAGGAGCAGCGAGCAAGCTGAACCAAGGTGTTCTCCTCCGCACAGCCCACACTCTACCCGTAGACCATGGGCTTCTGCTCCTTCCTGAGGAGCCAGTAGAGCCCAGTGGCCCCTACGCAGAGCTGGTGGGTTGCCTCATGTACCTGATGACTTCACTCGCCCAGATCTCGCATACCCTCTCAGCATCCTGGCTCGCTTTGTGGCTACAGGCAGACACGACCTCAGCACTGGTCTGCCGCTAAGAGGGTTTTGCGTTATCTTGCTAGTAATCAGGCATGGGGTTAGTGCTAGGAGGACGCAGGCCAGTGTCCTTACTGGGCACACAGACGCTTCTTGGGCAGACGACTCTGAGACGCTCAGGTCGTCGCAGGGCTACTGTTTCAGCCTTGGTTCGGGTGCTATCTCTTGGAGATCCACTCGCTCGTCATCTGTGGCTCAGTCTAGCTGTGAGGCTGAGATCTACGCTGGTGCCATGGCGGCACAGGAGCTCGCTGGCTGACCTTCTTGCTCACAGACTTAGGTGAGCGCCTAGCTCTGCCCCGGTCCTGTACGCTGACAACAGGGCCATGATACTCCTGTGTCAGGAGCCTCGGCTTGAGGGCAGAGCGAAGCATATCCAGCTGCGGTACTTCCTCCTGCGCGAGCTACAGCAGCGCCGCAGGCCCGCGTAGTTCACTTGGCCTCAGGTGCCAAACAGCTGATATCTTTACTAAGGCGCTTGGCCTAAAGATCATCAGCGGCACTGTGTACAGCTTGGTCTTGTTCCTGTAGCTGCTCCCCTGTTAGGATCCTGATTGTGTACTCTCTATTATATATGCTTGTCAGACTGGCCTTGTGGCCTTACCTTCGGTGCTGGACTAGTAGTGCCACCTGGCTTGCTTCAGTTTTGGTTGTATTTTGCTGACTGGTCTCCAGACCCCTGCCTCAGTGGTTGGACTAGTAGTGCCGCCCTGAGCTGTTTGCTTCTTGTTTAGTTTCACCCTTGTCTAGCCTAGGGGGTGTGTCAACTTATACAATTATCTATGTAGAAGTTATAGGCTAGACTGAGGTATGCTTCTAGTGAGTACAACGAACTAGTATTTGTTCTAGGTTTCCACTTCTAGTAATCATTCGTTCTCACTTTAACATTCGGGTCCACGTATGTAGACAGGGGGTACAAGAAAAATCTGGAGGTATCCCCCTGTACAGAACCGGGTGGTAAAAAGAAAACTCTGGCTAATCAGAGAAAACGTATTACTCAAAAAATTTACCCAGAGGCATAAGGGTGGTACGTAAAATCAATCTGAAAATCAGAGAATCAGAGTAATTTACTCGTGAAAAATAGGGACTGATGGCAAGCCAAGAATACCGTATTCCCCGTATAAAGCACCCTAGGGTGGTCACCAAAATGCCTCTAAATTTTGAGGGGGGTAATTTAGTGGCTAATTTTGTATAACGCCTGGGTGTTGTGGAACATGCGTATGTGATATTGTATTTCCTAAACAAAGTGCACTGTCGTACTCTGCTGTATTTTGTTTTTTCCGGCATCGCGTACGGAAGTGGTGAAACACCAAACAGCCAATCCGTAGGAGGCATGGCAACGATTTCTTGGTGGGAAGGCGAGTGCGACCCGAAATCAAGCAGCATGTTGGAAATATTCGAGGACTTAGCGTTTCTGAAGTGTAACACTACACTCGAGGAAAGTCGTAACGGGTACGCGAGTCAACGGAGGTTTACACGAGGAGATTGGACGAAAGAAACGAAAGGACGAAAAGGACTCGAAGGGTCGCAACCGGAGGTTGCGACTGACCGTTACAACTACAAGGGTGGTAACCGAATCGACAATCGAGTCGCTGTGCGACCGATAAACGTTTCTTCAACTATATTCTACACTGCTTTACTTTCGTATTTTCTATATATTGTTGTATGCTTGTTTCTTTTAATCAATCACTTGCTCTCACATACTAGTGCAAGGGTTCAACTACTCAATGCTTCCGCTGCACTACTCAAACCTTGTACATGTGGGACTTAGTCTCTGGAAAGATCCTAAGGGCTTTTATCAGCCCAACATAGCGAACATTGAGTTACGAGGATTCAAGGGACCCACTTGTTCAGGCAGTCAAAATGGGTCTCGAATTTTTCTGTGTCACACCTCTTGAACCGCGCTGTATACGGTAAGTTTCCCACTAGCTCTCACGCTCAGGTGATGGCACAGCAGCAGTGGTAAAAAAAGAGGGTATCTCTCGTCTATGCTACTCAAACTCAAAAGTGATGTTGAAAGTTTCGGGGGGGTGTTCAAATATTTGCAGGCAAAAAAAACGGGTGGCCGTCTTGGCCGTAAACGTGTCGTCCTTGGCCGTCGATACGATTCCGATGGCTCAAAATCTTCGAAGGTTCGATGGTCGTCTCTGTTGGTGGCCATACATCTGGAACCAATCGCTGTCGGGCGATGTCCGATGTGTCGGGTACGAAAGGTCGCAACATGCTCACATGGAACTTGTTGTGAATACGCCAATCGGCAGGTAGGCGCAACTGGGCGGTCACCGCTGTCACCATCTTCATGATCTTGAATGGACCACAGAATCGTGGTCGTAGTTTCGTCGGTAGTGGTCGTCATAAATTCTTGGTGTCCAAAAGGACTAGTTGCCCTGCTGCCATTGTTATATCCCGTCGATGTAAATCCGCATACAGTCGGGCAGTAGCGTTCGCCTTGCGAATAAGTTCGACAGCTTTGTCTCGGGCAGTCTGTAATTCTTCGACGAACTGCTGCGACCGTGGTACTTGACACTCGACATTGGTGGAGATAGGTACTGTGGGGTCCATCCCGTAATTGAGGTAAAACGGGGAGTGATTAGTCGTGGCTGAGGGCGCGTTGTTGTAGGAGAATTCTAACATGGGAAGCGCGTCCTCCCATTTGTTTCGGTCGGGGCAGTTTGTCCGAATCAGCTGCTCCATCGTTTGGTTTGTCCTCCCTGTCTGACCGTCCGTTTGGGGATGATCAGCGGATGAGAACTGCAGGCGCGTGCCATACCGAGCCCACGTGTCTTGCCAAAATTTCGACGTGAACTTCGGGTCTCGATCGCTAATGATGGCTGCTGGTATCCCGTGTAGGCGAACAACGGTCGAGATGAGCAGTCCCGCGGTTTCTTCGGCTGTAATGGTTGTACAACATGGTGCGAAATGCGCCATTTTCGTCAATCGGTCGACGACAACCAATACATCGTGACCCGTGACGAAATCCATCGTCACGTGTTGCCATGGGCGTTGAGGTGGCTCGAGGGGCTGCAACAGTCCTGTCGGTCGTTGATGTGATGATTTCATTCGCTGGCAGATCGGACACGCGGCCACGTAACGCTGCACGTCCGTCACCATATCTGGCCAGTAATAGAACCGCTGCAACGCCTTCAAAGTTTAATCAACCCCGAAATGTCCCAATAAATTCGAATCGTAAACTTCTTGGATTAATAATTCGCAAAGTAGACGATAGCTTGGGACCCAAATCCGATCCGTCCCGCTTCGTACGTAATAGATGCCTTAACGTGTAGTGATTGGGAGATGGCCGTCGTTTACGAAGAAGGGGTCAGTCGAATACCCGTGGGTAAATAGTCCACACAGTAGCGGGTTGCTCTGGGCCACTAGTACTGCTGCGAGTTGGGCAGACGGTATGGAAAGGGCGTCTGCAATATTATTGGCACCCTTTTCGTACGTGATTTTGTACGTGAAGTTGGACTCCAGATAGTCTAGCCAGCGTATCTGCCAAGGGTTGAGATTCGGCTGCGCTCTCAGGTACTGTAGAGATTTATGATCGGTTCGCACTGTCACGTCTGCTCCAGTCAGGTAGCACCTCCAGATTTTGAACGCGTGGACAATCGCCAGCATCTCCTTGTCGTGTACCGGGTAGTTGCGCTCAGCTGATTGCATTTTGCGAGACTTGTACACGATTGGTTGAAGGCCATTGCCAAAATCTTGCACGAGCACAGCTCCGATGGCGATGTCACTTGCGTCGGTGATGATTTCGAAGGGCCGTTCCAGGTCAGCGATGCGAAGTACCGGTGGCGACATTAAAAGAGTTTTTAATGCCTCGAACGCAGCTTGCTGCTTCTCCCCCCACTCGTAAAAAGTCCCCTTCTGCAGTAGATTGGTTAGAGGTCAAGTTAACCCCGCCATGTTGGGTATAAAGCACCGCACATAATTAACAAAACCCAGAAAGGATTGCAGCTGCTGCAGGTTTGTTGGCGGTTTCCACTCCTGAATAGCCCTGAGTTTTTTCGGGTCTATATGAATCCCCTCTGTGGAGATTACATGCCCCAAGAACTTCAGTTCTTGTTGTAAAAACTCGCACTTGGAGCCCTTGGTGATGAGACGATGCTGCTGCAGCCACTGAAAAACTGCTTCCAGGTCCTTCAAATGTTGCTCCCGGGTCTTGCTGTAAATCAGGATGTTGTCCAGGTAAATTATCACGCATTTGTCGATTAGATCGCGGAACACCCCGTTCATGGTGAGTTGGAATGTCGAGGGGGCGTTCGTTAATCCAAACGGCATCACCGTGTATTCGTAACTCCTGTAGCGAGTACAAAACGCGGTCTTGTGGTAGTCGTCAGCGAACACCCGAATTTGATGGTAACCGCCACGAAGGTCGATCTTCGAAAATTAGCGAGCTCCGCGAAGGTTGTCAATCAGCTCGTCCGTGCGTGGGATAGGGTAGCGTGATTTTATCGTTATCCGATTAAGGGCACGATAATCCGTACACATGCGAAGTCCGCCGTCCTTCTTTGGGGTGAAAAGGATCGGCGCTGCGAACGTGGACGTGCTCGGCCGAATAAACCCTTTTGCCAGCAAGTAGTCCAGCTGGTTCCGTAATTCGTGTAGCTCGGGTTGAGTCACGTGCCATTGAGTTCGTACAATAGGTTGCGTGCCGGGCTCCAGCTCGATTTTGTGGTCCTGGGGTCGTTCGGGTGGCAGTCCACTTGGCAAGTCGTCCGGGAAAATTTCGGGATATTCGCGAATGATTTTTGCCAAGTCATCCGGGATCGAAGCGCAGAGTTTGTTGATGTCGGTCGCCTCGTTCTGCTCCGTTGATTCGGTTAGATGGACGGCGTATAAATCCGCTCCATTCTTGACCGCTCGTTTGAGGCACACCGCGTTGACTCGTGTCGATGTTGTCTCTGCTTCCGGCCACGTGGGTAATTTTTGCCAGCCCTTTTTGCACTTCACTGTGCACTCGCCTGTCGTCCAATTGATCTGCGGATTGAATCTTCGCAGCCAATCGCGTCCCAACAGTACATCGTAGCTGTCGAGTGTTGTCGCCTGCATTGGCGCGCTGAAACCGAAATCTTCGCCACACTTCATTCGAACGACGGGTACTTTGTCAAGGATCGCCAGCGGGTTGCCATTGACCAGTCGTGCGTCGATTTCGGGCAGACACCACTCCAGCGATAAGTGTAGTCTTCGTGCTGTCTCTCAATTTATCAGGCTGTGACTCGCCCCTCCGTCGATAAATATTTTTATTTTTCTTCCATTGAGTCGTCCCTCCGCCAGTACAGGGTGGTCCACTGGGTCATCCCCCTTATTCAGTCGGGAGCGGTTGATAGCATATATCGGAACCACTACCCGGTGGGGATGGTGTTTCTCGGGCGATGAGGCCTAGGGGCCCGACCGCTACTGACGCTTGGCGTTTTCCGACCTGCCTTCGTCGTTCTTCTTTATCTGCTTCTTTCGGAGGCAATCGTGAGATTGGTGACCCGGCTGGGGCAGTTGAAATAGTGTCCCTTGCAAAAATCTTCCATTTGCTCCTTCGCCACTATGCCGTGAATTGTGGGCCGTGGATTCTGGCCACGAAAACGATTTCCCTCCCGGGAACCCGCTCTCGCATACGTCCGATGTGCGTCGAAAGTGTCTGCGATCCAGACGGCTTCGTGAAACGTCGCTGGTAGTCGCAGTCAGACCTCGCATTTAATGTCCTGCTTCAAACCCGAAATGAATCGATCTTTCTTCTCGTAGTCATGCATGTCTGTGATTTGATTGCATAACGTCATGAAGACCGACGCGTAATCTTGGACAGAACTCCACTGGCGCCAGTTGTCCAGCTTCGTATGTGCGTTGTCCGAGGCGGAAATGGGCTCGAACCGTTCATGCAGAGCTGTACCCCACGCCTTCCACGTGCGAATCTTGGTCGATCCGAAAATCGCATTGACCCTTGCGCAGCAGACCCAAAGTTTCCGAAAAACCCCTGTGTGTCGCCTGTCGAAAACTCCCCCTCCTGTAGTGTATATCGCCACCAATCTAGCGCAGGTCCCCGTAGTAATGATACAGCCAGCCGGATTTTTAAATTGTTAGCAGTGATCCCAGCGGCATTAAAATAAAGTTCCGCAGAAAATAACCAGCCCGTAACCGTAGTATTCTTATCTGTGGGGTCGAACAGGGGGGGCATCGTCGGTTTAATCATCGCTGTCGTCACTATCGGCACGAATGCCGATGCGGCTACAGTAACGGCTGCTTCTGACCGGGTGGCTGCTGCTGCTTTGGCTGCTGCCCGTGCTGCCACGTCAGCTGCGGCGGCGGCTTCGCTGTCCTTGTGCTCCTGAGACACCTCACGTGCGATTTCGTCCAAAACGGTTTCGATACGTCCGGTGTTGGCGACCTCCTCTTGGGCGGCAGTTTTCTGGCGCGAATCCGTTCGCGCCTGGCGTAACTCGGCAACTTCTGCACGAAGTCGCTCGTTGTCCTCCAGCACTGTAGCCATGCGTGTGTTCATGGCGTTGAACTGCTCCCGAAGCTCGTTGAACTGAGCTTGGTCCATTTGGCGAATGCTCCGCCGGGGCAGGGGGAAATCCGTAGTGTGCCTGTACTCAGGTAAGCGCAAACGCTATCGTAGTTGGGCGAATTAATCGATCGAATTTGTGAACAACCGCTTTGCAGCTTACGTGAGGGACTTTACCCCCCCAAAAAAATCAACTCACGAAAATGGGTGAGCGAGGAAAGTGGCTCTGAATACCAGGTGTTATGAATGAACAAGCAGAGTAGCGCGGAAATGAATAACGAAGTGTTCAATCACTGAATGACGATACAAGGAATGGCAAGCCAAGATATAGGAACACAAGAGCTAGTGTAACCCTGAGATGTGAAGGTTCGGGAAAGAGATCGAAGGGTCTCGAAGTGACGAAGCGGGGCCCGGAGAACTCCCGAAGGTCGAACTAGAAGGTCTGGAGAAGCCGAGGCGGTTCTGTAAGAAAGGTCCGGAACTGTCCCGAGGCTTCGGGTGTGTTCGAGCGTACGCGATAGCAGTACCGCTCGGTAAGGAATGGAAAATTCCTTACACCCAGAAAGCTTGTGTAGCTACCGTCAATAAACTGGTGTATGTACACTTTAAACAAGTGTTTATACCTTGTTGTTCTTGGAAATAATGAAGATCTGTAAGGAAATCAAACATTTCCTTAGCACGGGTTTCATTGCGTAAAGTGTACACCGCTATAATGGGTTCCCGTGCTTTTTATTACATCCATACAATCCACGCTGCTCAATGTGGCATATCCCGAGTCGACCATGTCCAAGAGGCGATGGATGAGGAGATGCTGACGTTCCTCGAGCAGGAGACTTGGGAACTCGTATCACCACAACCCGGGGTTAACATCATCAAGAACCGCTGGATCCTGAACACCAAGTATCGACCAGATGGGCGCCTGGAGAGAGAAAAGGTGAGGCTGGTGGTCAAGGGGTTCACTCAAGTGGCAGGAGTGGACTATGAGGAGACCTATGCACCTGTGGAGAGTTACGTGACAGTACGCATACTGCCGGCAGTGGCAACTGTTTTGATACAGCTGGATGTGAAGAACACATTTCTTCATGGCGTGCTGGACAGAGATCTCTACATGGAACAACCCAAGTATTACGAGGATGGGACTCCTCGTGTCTGCAAGCTGCTGAAGAACCTGTACGGACTCAAGCAAAGCCCGATGCTATGGAATGAGGCATTGGATGGGGTGCTACTTGGGGCTGGATGTTGCTGTCAAGCATATCTTTGTATGTTGTTATAGACTACATAGGGTTGTGCCTTAGTGAGTACAACCCACTAGGTTATATTCCCTTGTATCCCACCTTTCTAGTTATTCGTTAACTTTGATATGGTATCATGAGTAGGTTAGGTCTCTCCTGCCCACTAGCGCTTCCGCCCTAGGTCCTAGCCGCCCCGTTCCCCCTCTCGCCCGTGCTGGCCCGTCCCCTAGTGGCCCCCGTTGCCTAGCCGGCCTGGTCGTCTAGCCGGCCCCGTCGCCTAGCCGGCCCCGTAGCCCAGCCGGCCCTGCCTTCTAGCCAGCCCCGATGCCTAGCAGGCCACGTCGCCTAGCCGGCCCCGTCACCCAGTCGGCCCCGTTGCCTAGCCGGCCCCGTAGCCCAGCCGGCCCCGCCTTCTAGCCGGCCCCGTCGCCTAGCAGGCCCCGTCGCCTAGCCGGCCCCGTTGCCCAGCCGACCCCGCCGCCTAGCCGGCCCCGTAGCCCAACCGGCCCCGCTTCCAAGCTGACCCTGTCGCCTAGCCGGTCTCCTCACCCAGCTGGCCCCGTCGCCCAGCAGGTCCCGTAGCTCAGCCGGCGCTGCCTCCTAGCCGGCCCCGTCACCCAGCTGGCCTCATTGCCTAGCCGACCCCGTCGCCCAGCCGGCCCCGTCGCCCAGCCGGCCCTGTCGCCTAGCCGGCATCGTTGCCCAGCCGGCCCCATCGCCCAGCCGGCCCCTTCGCCTAGTCGGCCCCGTCGCCTAGCCGGCCCCGTCGCCTACCAGGCCCCGTCGCCTAGCCGGCCCCGACGCCCAGCCGGTTCCGTCGCCTAGTCGGCCCCGTCGCCCAGCTGGCCCTGTCGCCCAGCCGGCCTCGTCGCCTAGCAGGCCCCGTCGCCTCGCTGGCCCAGCCGCCTTCTAGCCGGCCCCGTTGCCTTGCCGGCCCCGTCACCTCCTCGCCTAGCCAGCCCCATCGCCTAGCCGCCCGGGGCCCCGTCTCCTAGCTGCCCTTGCGGCCCCCCACCTCCCTTCATCGGCCCCCTCCACCGCAATGCACCGCACTGTACCACACTGCACTACACTGCACCGCACTGCACTACACTGCATCGCACCCTACCATACTGCACCTCCATCTACCGACATCTACCGCACTGTCCAGCACCGCACCGCACACCACTACTTCCGGCTGCACCCTGTCGCTCGGTACAGCCAGTACCGCCTTTCTGCAGCTGCAGCGACCATGATGGCGGACTCCGTCCTGCGCTTTGATGCGGAGGGGCAGCCGGTTGAGTTCGACTCGTGGCTCGTCGACCTCCGCCGCCACCTAACTGGTCAGCGGCAGGACGGCCACTCCCTGGCCGTCCACATCGACGGTATGCTCCCCTACCCTGACCCCTCTGCTGCTCTACCCACTGACCCCATGTCTACTGACAGTGAGTCCGCTGCCGCTGCTGCGCTTGCCCGTGCTGTCTGGTTGTCGCGTGACGCTGTCGCACAGATCGCGATTAGTCATGACCACCCTGTCTGAGCGCCCCCCCTTTAGGTCGGTCAGGACTGCACAGGAGTTCCTAGAGGCTGTTGTCACGCGCTATTCCACCCCGCCCTTTGCCTCTGTCGGTCGCCTCATCCTGCCCATGCTCCTTCCGGATCTTGCGTCTTTCTCTACGGTCGCTGACCTGGCCGCCCACCTGCGCATGCTAGACACAATCTGGTGCGCTGCCTGCACTGAGGCCCAGCTTCATGTGTTTGAGCCCCCCATCTGCTCTACCCTCTACCTGCTTGCCACCCGCCTCCCTGACCGCCTTGCCACTGCCCGCGATCCCTTCCTCAGTCTCCACTCTGCTGACCTCACCCTCACTAACTTTGGCGACACCCTGTCTGCCATAGAGACTCGTCAGCGCTCTATCGCCCAGTCTAGTGGTACCGTGCCGGTCTCTATCTTTCAGGGCTGTGCCCTTACTCAGTGCACTTACTCTGACGGTTCTGCTGCTGTTGCTGAGACAGCTCCTGCTGCAGAGACAGCCGCCGCAGCGCAGTTTCGTCCGGGTAAGGGTCGCCGCCCCAAGGTTGGGCGCGGCGGAGGGGATGGTGGCGGTGGTGGAAGTGGCTCGCCCGCTGGTAGTCCTAACCAGGAGGCTGGGGCTGGTGCCTCGGAGCAGCAACCCCAGCAGCAGCAGCAGCAGGCGCCACAGCTAGACCAGCAGCAGCAGCAGCAGCCGCCGCAGCAGCATCAGCAGTAGCCGCGGGTCGGCCGTCTCCCGCCCGGGTGGCCTGGCGTCGGCAGTGGCGGTGGTCACAGTGGTCCTTCGCATGGCGTGGTGTCGGGTGGTGGTCAGAGTGAGGAGCGCTGCCAGTACCAGCTCCAGACTGGTCCTCGCCGCGGCCTCGTGTGCAGTAAGATCGGCCATAGCCCCACTCGTTGCTTCAGTCACCTCGACGACCTGTTTCATCTCTGCTTCGGCCCGTCGCCCGACCTCCCCGACAGGCACAGTCTGCTCCGCCGTGGTGTTAGGATCTTTCATATGGACATGGATGAGATTAGCTCTGCTTTGTATGTGCTGTATGTCGATGACTCTAGTGTGACTGGTTCCTATTACCCTGGATTGCCTAGTGTAGTTTGTAAGAAATAGAGTTGAAATGATTGATTAGGTAAGGAGCCCAAGGCTCTATAAGTATATGGCAAGGTGAGAGTGAATGGATGAAGGGGGAATTGGAGGGAATCCCCATTGGGATCTCCAGAATTTCCAATTGGGTAATTGGAGATTGGGGGGATCACAATTGGGTGAGGTTGGGATTTGTGAGTACACCCCAACCCACTAGAACATTCATAGCCTAAACTAGGATATAAAAGTACAAATACAAAAGTGGTATTTGCAGTCTATTTCTAACACACCCCCATAGACTGCAAACCCGATCAAGGAGCACATAGCCCCATGGAACGGAGAAGGCGATGGTGGTCAGCCTTGCCGAGAGCCTTGGTAAAGAGGTCGGCGAGGTTGCAATCTGAGGCGATGTACCGTACCGTCAGCTGGTCACTCTGAACAAAATCTCGGATGAAGAAATGACAAAGTTCGATGTGCTTGGTGCGAGAGTGGAACACAGGATCCTTGGTGAGGTGAATGGCACTCTGGTTGTCACACCACAGGGTGGGCGACTGCTGGGGGTAGCCTAACTCAGCAAGGAGAAAGGAGAGCCAGCGTGCCTCTTGAGCAGCCATTGTGCCCGCGTAGAGCTCGGCCTCGCAGGACGACAGGGAGACTGTAGAGGACCGAGTGGAGCGCCAGCTGATGACTCCGCTACCAAGGGTGAAGCAGTACCCTTGGGAGGAGCGTCTGTCAGTCTGGTCATCGGCCCATGAGGAGTCTGTGTATCCCTCGAGCTTGACTGGAGAGGTACCACCAAGAGTGAGGATGTGAGACTTGGTGGCTTGTAGATAGCGGAGGACCCTCTTGGCTGCAGACCAATGCGAGACAGTGTAGCGTCCGGGGGAGACGTACCGAGAGAGGACACTAACTGGGTAAGCCAAGTCTGGTCGAGTGCACATCATGGCATACATGAGTGAACCGACTAGCTCAGGGTACGGGTCCTTGCAGGCGTCAGGAGAAGGAACTGGAGGGGCCGTGAGCTGATGCTGTAGTGGGAGTGGAGTGGAGACAGAGTTACTGGAGTCCATGTCGAACCGCTTGAGAAGGTTGTTGATGTAGGACAACTGGGAGAGGGTGATCGTGCAAGCCTAGCGGTCACGAGTGATCTCCATCCCCAGGTGCGAGGAGGACTTCCTTCACCTTATTGTGCCACTCACGAGGAGCCTGCTTGAGGCCATACATTGGGCACTTCAGCTTCCACACTATGTTGGCAGGGTAAGTGCCAGGAAACCCCGGTGGGCGTTCCATGTGAACATCCTCCTTGAGCTGGCCTTGGAGAAAGGCGGAGGAGGCGTCCATGGACTTGATCTCGAAGTTGCCGCGAGCGGCTATATCAAGAAGAGCGCGCACAGTCGGGAGCTTGGCCGTGGGCGAGAATGTTTCGAAGAAGTCGAGATACTCCTTCTGGGTGAAACCCTTCGCCACGTATCGTGCCTTGAACAGTGGAGCTTCGCCTGGGAGTTGTTTGACTCGGAAGATCCATTTTCCGCTGACGATGTTGACACCGGATGGGGGAACAACATCGTCAAAGGTGTTGTTGCGAATGAACGCCTCGTTCTCCACATCCATTGCTGCCTTCCACTCCTTCTTATAAGGCCCCGAGAGAGCTTCCTCTTTTGTGCGAGGAGTCGGAATGGTCGGGTTCTCGGTGAAGTTGAGGGAAGGGCAGTCAGTAATGTCCGGGAAGATGTAAGAGAGAAATTGGCAGACCGCGTGAAGGTCAAACAGCTCCTCATGCCTGTCCTCCAGAAGTGCACGGAGGGGAATACGGATGGAGGGGACATCACCCCCGGCAGGAGGAGGCGGGGTGACTGAACACCGGATGGAGAAGGCGGCTGGTCCCCAGGCGAGAGGCGGAGCCGGTCCCTTGGAACGAGTGCGACTAGAGACCGGAGACGAAGGAGGCTGCGGTGGGACTGGAGGGACTGGGCGCCTCCGATAGGAGACTGGTGAGCCTGGCTCGACGCGCGGGGAAGGCGGAACAGGAGGAGGTGCCGCTGCGGAGGATACAGGGGAGGCTGGGTGAGACACGCCAGGCGGAGAAGGCCCCTGAGAAGGGGCAGCGGCCGGAGGTGGGGCATCAAAGTCTGCCCAAACAAGCGTCGGGGGAGGTGGAGGAGGCTCGCCCGTGGTCGCAGAGTGGAATGGGCGTGTCTCATCGAAGACGACATCACGGCTGCGAATCAGCTGTCTGGTGATGGGGTTGAGGAATAAGTAGTCTGGGGAGTCGGAGTTGTGCCCCAGGTACATGCAGGTCTGGGTTTTGGGACCAAGCTTGCCACCTTGCTTCCTGCGCGTGTGGGGGCTTAGCAACACATACGCGGTACACCCCCAGACGCGTAGAGAGCGGGCGGAAGGCGTGACCCCAAGCCAGAGAGCGGTAGGTGTGGTGTCAGGCCGGTGGGGATGCGGATAAAGATTGTAGAGGAGTGCCGCATGGAAGAGGGCATATCCCCAGAGTGACCGTGGTGCGTTGGCGTGACTGAGGAGGCAGCGAGCGATCTGAACCAAGGTGTGGTTGCGGCTCTCTGCAATGCCATTCTGCTGCGGGCTTTCGGGGAGCGTGAAGGTTTGCCGAATCCCTTGGGCCGCACAGAAGTTATCGAGTTTGCCATTGCGAAATTCTCCCCCGCCATCAGAATGGAGGCACTTCAGAGGAGTGCCGAACGTGACTTGAGCCTGGCGCACCCACGCCATGATGACATCAGGTGCCTCCGCCTTGGTATGCAGGAGGTGCACAGAAACATACCGCGAGTGGTCATCGACTAGTGTAAGAAAGTACCGATGACCGCCTCGGGAGGAGACTGGAGCTGGGCCCCAGACATCCATGTGCACTAGGTCCAGCGGAGCAGCTGCGACGGATGGGGAGGAAGGGTGCGGCTGCTGCCTGAGCTTGCTCTTGGTGCAGTCCAGGCAGGTGGGTGCAGGTGAGTCTGTTGGTGGAGGAAGCGCCGACGGGAGGCCAAGAAGAAGTTTCTTGGAAGCGATGTCGGCAAGTGTACGGAAGTTGGGGTGACCCAAGCGATGGTGGTAGAGGATGGTTGGGTTGGCGAAGCTGCGACACGAACACGGAGTGGTGCTGGCAGCTTGCACTTGGGAGAGGGCGGCTAGAGGTGCAAGTGAACGCAGCATGTAGAGCTTGCTACTGTTGAGTGTGAAGCGTGCTAGGAGCTTGTTGGACTTAGGGTCGAAGAGGTCACAGTGATCCGAGTGTGCTGGGAAGATCGTGGTGACGCCTGCCCGTTGGAGCTCGTGTTGGGCCACGAGATTGTGGCGTAGTGTGGGAACACACATGCCACTCACACTGCCCGAAGGAAAAGCTGGGCACGGAACTGTGGAGGAGCCCTTGGCGTGTGTTGTGAAACTGGAGTCTGCTCCTAGTAGACGGATTGGTGTCTCGTATGGCTTGAAGGAGTGTTCTTCCTTGAGAACCGTGTGAGTGGCCCCACTGTCGAGGGTGAACTCTATTGTGGCTGAGGTGCTTTGCGAGCCAGGATACTACGAAATCGTCTCATTAATCAGGGCAGTGCCAGGGAACAACATGTTGAGGCGCACATCAGCAGGTGCAGCCACAGCAGCCTGCACGGATTCCTGCGCTTCGACTTGATTGACCTTGCGAGGAGCACGATTGACCATCCAGCTTGGCAGTTTCGAGGCGGTCCCATTGACGGCATACCACTCGTCATCCTTCTTCTTAAAGCAGGAGGCAAGGCCATGGTTGGTGCCGCCACACACCTGGCCAGCATGAGGGCCGCGCTTGATGACATAGGGACACGGGGGGAAGCGGTTGCGCTGGAATGGCACCGAAGCGGCATAGGCTTGAGGCACGGGAGCGCGGATTGCATTGGCCTTGGCTTGAGCGCTGTTGTCCTTTCCGGCAGAAAGGAGCGCGGATGAGACCTTGGCAAATGTGAGGTCTGCAGGAGCAAGGCCCAAGAGCATCTTGCGTGTGACTTCGTATGCCGGAGTGAGGCCGACTAGGAGAGCGGCTGCAGGGGCTTGCTCGGGGAAGACTATCCCCAACTGTTTGAGTTCACCATGAATGGACTGCACCTTGGTGACATAGTCCGCCATGCCTGGCGAGTCCTCGAGCCGCACTTGGAACATGCTGGGGATGAGTATAGCAACTCCCACTGCAGTCTTGTTCAGAAAGCGGTATTCGAGGTAGAGCCAAATGGCGTTGGCAAACGGGTATTTGTGGTAGGTTTCGACGAGTTCGGGAGGAGTGGTGCCCATGAAGACACTAATGACCGCACCATCGGCCTTCTCCCAATTCTTGTACTTGAGCAGTGCAGCAGCATAAACTGCTTCGGCGGCGGCATTAGCTGGATCGGCGGACCTCTCGGGTTTAGGAGGCTCTTTGCCGTCACCGATGTTGAGAAGGACGTCAGTGAGCTCGAGCCCCTTCACCTCGCGACTGAGGAGGTGCTTGTCGACACCATTGCGCCAAGCCTTGTAGTTGGAGCATGTACCATCCGACTCGAGATGAAGGAGCGGGATCGGGTTGGCGAGTGAAGTGGTTGAGTAAGCCATTGTCGGTGTGCAGCGCGGCACTTCTGGAAATTGGTCGACGAGAATTGCTGAAAATCACTCTGACGGCTGTATCAAAATGCCGCTAAGTAGGAAATGGCGTCGGCGAAAATTCGTTAAAACGCCGATTTGAAACTGAATCTGAGCCTATGTCTAACCCCGGACCCACACACCCCCCCACACACCCCCAGGCCCTGTCCCGCAGCTACACAGCTCCGCAACCAGCTCCGCAACCAGCTCCGCTCCGCTTCAACCTGTGTACCTGCTCTTGATTTGACGCGAGACGTTCGTGGAGGCGATTTCGCGAGGGGAGTTCGCCTATTCTGGCGGGGTCTGAGGGGAAACTCGAGAACGAGTTTTAAGAGATGGTCGAAATTGAGATTCGACCAAGGAGAACCGAGGAGGAAATCGACGATGAGAAGCGTGAAAGCTTCAGAGATGAGAAATTCAACGAGGTCGAGCGCGAAGGTGGTCGACAATGAGAGGCGCGAGTGCAGAGTGGAGCACGTCGAAATTCCGACGACTCGAAACAAATGTCGCGACGATGAAGTGCGCGTAGCGCGGGCACGTTCAGATTAGGACCTTCATCCGCGTGTGCGGATAGGTCGCTCTGATACCATGTAAGAAATATAGTTGAAATGATTGATTAGGTAAGGAGCCCAAAGCTCTATAAGTACATGGCAAGGTGAGAGTGAATGGATGAAGGGGGAATTGGAGGGAATCCCCATTGGGATCTCCGGAATCTCCAATTGGGTAATTGGAGATTGGGGGGATCACAATTGGGTGAGGTTGGGATTTGTGAGTACACCCCAACCCACTAGAACATTCATAACCTAAACTAGGATATAAAAGTACAAATACAAAAGTGGTATTTGTAGTCTATTTCTAACATAGTTGTGCCCAGTGTGCCTAGTTGAGGCTCCACTGCTGCGTCAGGAGTAGGATCCTCTGCCTTGTTTAGTCTTGGGTCCTCCCTTGCTCCTCTGACCCCTATTGCCACTGCCACGCGCTCCTTCACCCTGGACTCCGGCGCTTCCTGGTGTTTCTTTCGGCACTCCACTACGCTTACGCCGCTTGCCGCTCCCACTGTAGTTGCTCTTGCAGACTCTTCCTTTAGTCCTGTAGTCTTCCGTAGCTCCACCATCCTTCCCTGTTCGGCGGTTCCCTCGAGCTTCCTTACAGGCCTGCACATCCCCTTGTTCTCTAGGAACCTAGTTGGTGTCGGCTGTTTCCAGGACCTCGCCATCACCACTATGTTCCCTGGTCACAAGCAGTACGCTGTCTGTGCCGAGACCGCCTCAGATGCCCCCCTCGCGATGTTCCCCCGGGACCCGGTGTCTGGCCTATTCACGCTGGACATTGCGTCCTCCCCGGTTGGGATGCCTCGCCAGGTGGCAGCGTCTACCCAGGTTGCTGCGGCTGGCTTGTATCAGTCGCTTACTCACCCATCGTTTCTGTGGCACCACCGTCTATCACCCCGCTCTCACCCGTCTCTGTCACATGTCCGAGCATGGTCTTGTCTTAGGTCTCCTTGATTCGTTCCCTATGCTCCCCTCTTCCGCAGCGCCTCCGTGCACGCCCTGCGTCAAGGGTCAGCTCCGCCGTGCCCCTCACTCCTCCAAATTCCCCCCACCGGCGCACCGCTGCAAACCCTGCACATGGACGTCTGGCGCCCCGCCCCCGTCCATGGGCCGCGTCGCGAGCGCTACTTCCTAGTGCTTGTCGACGACTACACGCGCTACACCATTGTGTTTCCCCTGGAGCAGAAGGCCGACGTGCCTGACGTTGCTATCCCATAGCTTGTCTCTGCGCGTGTGCACCGAGGTCTTCCTCTGTTGCGTCTTCACTCTGACCGCGGTGGCGAGTTCGCCTCTGGTTGCCTTGGTCGTTTTTGTCGTGCGGAGGGCATCACCCAGACGTTCACCCTGCCGGACTCCCTGCAGCAGAATGGGGTCGCTGAGCGACGCATTGGTTTGGTCATGGAGGTTGCTCATACCTCCATGATCCATGCCCGTGCACCCCATTTTCTGTGGCCGTTCACCATTCACTACGCCGCTCACCAGCTAAACCTGTAGCCGCACCCTCAGCGGCCGCACGTTTCGTCGACACTCCTCTGGACCGGGTTACCTGGTGCCACGTCTGCGTTCCACGTCTGGGGCTGCCTTGCTCACGTTCGTGCCTCTGGCACGGACAAGCTCACTGCCCGCACCGTCCCCTGAGTCTTTCTAGGTTTCCCCCTTGACTCGTCTGACTGGCACTTCTACCACCCGCTGTCTCACCGCTTCTTTCATTCCCGTGACGTCACTTTTGACGAGTCAGTCTCCTTTTACCACCGCTTTCCCCACTGTGGTCCCCCGGTTACCCCCCACCCTGTTCTTGGTTCCCCCTCCCCCTATTGCCCTGGCTCGGCCCCCTCCCCACCCTGCCCCGTCTGGTGTGTCTCACGTCACCCCTCTCCCATCGGGTGTCCCTGCCAAGGAGTCTGCTGACTGTCGTGGCTCTGCGGAGTCCCTCCCCCTGCCCCTCCCAGCCCCAGTCTCACCTTCCCCGTCACCGCCGCAGCCGTCTCTGTCGCTGCCGTCGCCGCCGCGGCCGCAGCTGCCGTCGTTATCGCCGCTTGGGTTCGTGCGTTCTGTGGGTGCTGGGGAGCGTGCTGGGGTGGGTGCTGGAGCTGGTTCCCGTTCAGGGGGTGCTGGCGTGGATCTTCTTGGAGGGAGCCGTGCTATCGCTGGAGGTCCTGGTGTTGGAGTCCAGCAGCAGCCGCAGCAGTCGCCATTGGTGTACGCTCTTCTCCTCCTAGGTCTTCCTTCCCCTGCTCGCCTGCCAGTGCCTCCTCTGTCGCCGCCATCACCTCCTCCGCAGGTCTACGGCCAGGTGTTTCCTACTCCCGACTCCTCTCCAGCTCGTTTCCATCCCCGTTCTCCTCCTGTGTCCCCCCCCCCCTCTCTCCTGACCCGAGTCCTCTGTATCACGTCTGGTCTCGTTGTCCATCTCGTGCTCGTCCTACCTCCCCTGTTCCGCGTTCTCACCCTAAGTTACTTTGCTTTGATGCGTCCCATGCTCCTCCTCTCCTCCCCTCTCCTCCCCCGTCGTCGCTTGTTGTGGTCCCCCCTCCGATCTCAAACTTCCTCCGTGTAGCACGTCCCCTTCTCCCTCGTGTCCTTTTCCTCTTGTTACCGACCCGTCCGTTCGTGTATCGAGTCTGTCGGCTCTTGTTGCTGCTGTCACTGACTTCGCCGCTACCCACAGACTGAACTACACCATCGCTCTGGTCTCTGACCCTGCCTGCCCTCCGTCCGTCGGGGGTGTGGGTGCCCTTGGCATTGACGTCCTAGAGGACAGGCAGTTCGAGCTCGCTTTCCTGTCTGAGGCCGCTCCCCATCTCTGTTCCATGCCACTAGTCCCTGAGGGTGACCCAGACGCCCTTGACATCCCGACCCCTCGCACCTACGCTAAGGCCACCTTGGGACACTGGGCCTCTCAGTGGGTAGCTGCCATGGACGCGGAGATGGCATCTTGTAGATCCACCGATACCTTCGTCGACGCATTTCCCCCACCTGGGGTGAACGTAGTCGATGGCCGATGGCTCTTCAAGGTGAAGCGCCCTCCTGGAGAGCTGCATGTCTTTAAGGCGCGCTATGTTGCTCGAGGCTTCACTCAGCGTGAGGGGGTTGACTTCTTCCAGACGTTCGCCCCGACCCCGAAGATGACTACTCTTCGGGCCCTGCTACACGTAGTAGTAAGCGCGATTACGAGCTGCACTCCATCAACTTCTCTACAGCTTTCCTCCAGGGCTATGCACACCAGCAGGTTTACCTGCACCATCCCCAGGGCTTCTCTTGTACCTTCCCCTCTGGTACCGAGTGGCTCCTCCGGCGCCCTGTCTACGGCTTGCGACAGGCGCCCCGTAAGTGGCACGACACGCTGCATGCTACACTTGCTGACCTACAGTTCTTCCCGTCATCTCCAGACCCCTCGCTCTTCGTCCGTTCCGGCCAGACTTCGTTCTACATCCTTGTCTATGTAGACAACCTGGTCTTTGCTACTGCATACGGAGACGCGCTGGCCTCCGTGAAGGCCGAGCTGCTGAGGAGACACACCTGCACTGACCTAGGAGAGCTGCGCCGCTACCTCGGCTTGCAGATCTCCAGGGACCAAGCAGCGTGCACCATCACTCTCTCACAGTCACACTTGGTGCGTCCGGTCCTCCATAGGTTCGGCCTTCAGTTCTCTTCCGCACAGCCCACCCCTCTGCCAGTAGACCACAGACCCTCTGCTCCATTCCCGGAGGAGGCTGTAGAGCCTAGTGGCCCCTACGCAGAGCTGGTGGGCAGCCTCATGTACGTGATGACTTGCACTCGTCCAGCATCCGGCTCGCTTTGTGGCCACCGGCAGATACCGACCACAGCACTGGTCGGCAGCTAAGAGGGTTTTGCGTTATCTAGCAAGTACATCGGGCTTGGGGCTAGTGCTAGGAGGACGCAGACTAGTGGTCCTTACCGGGCACACCGATGCTTCTTGGGCCGACGACGCTGAGACTCTCTAGTCCTCCCAGGGCTACTGCTTTAGCCTTGCTGCAGGTGCTGTCTCGTGGCGGTCCACCCGTTCGTCGTCTGTTGCCCAGTCTAGCTGTGAGGCTGAGATTGACGCTAGTGCCATGGCGGCACAGGAGCTCCGTTGGCTGAATTTCTTGCTCACAGACTTAGGTGGGCGGCCTAGCACTGCCCCAGTCCTGTATGCTGACAAGAAGGCCTTGATCCTCCTGTGTCAGGAGCCCAGACTCGAGGGAAGAGCAAAGCACATCCAGCTGCGGTACTTCCTCCAGCGGGAGCTACAGCGACCCAGGCTCGCGTAGTACACCTGGCCTCCGGTGCCAACACAGCTGATATCTTTACGAAGTCGTTTGCGCCTAAAGATCGTCAGCGGCACTATGTACAGCTTGGTCTTTTTCCTGTAGCCTCTCATTTGCTAGGACCATTATTATGTACAGACCTTTATATATATCTATTACCCTGACTGGCCTTGTGGCCTATTCCCAGTGGCTGGACTAGTAGTGCCACCGTGGTTCTGTTCTTGCCATGTCTGTACTCGTTTGACTGGTCTTCAGACCCTTGTCTCAGAGGTTGGACTAGTAGTGCCACCCTGAGCTGCTTGTCTCTCACCTGGCACTGCCCCTATCCAGTCTAAGGGGGGGTGTCAAACATATCTTTGTATGTTGTTATAAACTACATAGGGTTGTGCCTTAGAGAGTACAACCCACTAGGTTATATTCCCTTCTGTCCCACCTTTCTAGTTATTCATTAACTTTGATAGTTGCATCAGCCAAGTGGATGAGGCTCTCTACTTCATGAGTAGTGATGGGGGTGAGGTGTGCTGGCTGCTTGTGTATATGGATGACCTGCTGGCGACCAGCTGTAGTACGGACCTGCTTGGGGAGCTGCGTGAGCTGCTGCAGGGCGCATTTCAGCTGAGAGAGATTGACCCCATCAAGAAATACTTGGGGTTACAACTAATACATAACAGGCTCTCACGCAAGTTGTGGCTGCACCAGTCAGCCTACGTGGAGAAATTGCAGCGGTGCTTTTTGGCAGGGGAGCAGCCTCAGCGCACGCCGCAGACCCCTCTCTCCTCCGACCCATTCAGTGATCTGATGTTTGGGGATTGTTGGTGCAACCCTATGGCTTGCACTCGGCTTGTCTTGTTTGTGTGTATGCATGCATGGCATGGAATGTTTTGTGAGTCCATGTCGTTGCTATCTATTGCTTGTGTGTGTGCTTGAATGGTGTATCACAATGTGGTTTGTGCCGGTCAAGACATTAGCGAATTTTTACTAATTGCATGTCAAGTGTGAAGTGTCCATTGCGTTTAAGGTGTGTGCAGCAAGCCCGAATTAGCTCAAGAAGACTGTATCTTGCAGAACCAAGACCAAGAGCTCAAGATTTCAAGCCCAAGAGATGTGGATAAATTTTTGAATTGTGAAAATAGTAATGCTACTTCATGCAGTGGTACACTTCATTCGGTGTAGCCCCTTTGTTGGGTTTGTTTCGAGTCTCTTCGTGGTTGGGGACTTTATGGTGGTGTGCCATGAACCTGGACCTCGGCTCTTGGGATTTGTAGAGGATGGGAACCATCTCAATCTCAATTCTTCTTGCTGAGTTTGTACTTCTAAGACTATAGTGGCTGCTATACCTCTTGCCAGTCGAACCACCATAGCTTCGTCAAATCTTCATGAAATTTTGTGATTCAACTTGCTCTGATAGAGGACAGTAACACGCTCTAGATCCATTTTACAGATCACCATTTGAAACACAGAGCAGACCGGCATCAATATTTGAAACGGTCTGATGGAAATCTGACTGTACACTCTATTTTTCAATTTTGGCACATCTAAGCCTAGTGTGCTTATAAGAAGGATGAGGGGTGGCAATCGAGGCAGGAGGAAGAGTACAGACAGAAAGTGGGATCTTTGCAGTTTACTGCCTGTACAACACGCCCTGACGTCGCCTTCCCATGTAGTAAACTAGGGTCAGGACAGACAGTGCGCAGTGACCAGCAATGGAAGGAGTTAGACCGATGCTTGACCTACTTGGTGGGGACCAAGGATGCGGCCTTGGAATACAGCGGGGGTCCAGCGTCTTTGGAGCTGATAGGGTATGCAGACGCTGATGATGCTGGAGACAAGCAGCACAGGAGGTTACGTCTTTGTCTTTGGTGGTGCTGCTGTTGCTTGGGCGAGTCAGAGGATTCGTTGTGTCACTCTCTCCTCGACTGAGTCAAAGTATATTGTGGGAGTTGAAGCAGGGAAGGAGGCTCGCAGACTGCGCTTCCTTCTGGCAGAGTTTTAGTTGCTCAAGTGTGAGGAGCCTACGACACTCTTTGTCGATAATTCGCCTGCGATTGCTGTGGCAGGTGCCATGGGGCTTAAGGGAAGCCTCAAGCACATGGAGCGGCGTCACATGTGGCTGCAGCACATGGTCAAGCGCAGGAAGCTGGATCTGCAGTACATCCCTACCTGCGAACAACCTGCTGACTATCTCACTAAAGCGTTACATTTCCCAGCCTTTTCCCATTGCTTTGATACAGTGGGACAAGTGAGGACGCATGCGATGGCTTTCTCTTCAAGCCCTTTCCATATTCTGTGTCATGGTGCTGGTCCAAGGAAGCGGATGAAGAGCATGAGGCGTGGAAGGAAGGAGGAAGGCTGGGGCGAGTACGACGAACGCGTATTGGCAGCATTCCGTGACTATGAGCGTATCTGTGCATACGCTTCTGCCTCTACGTAGTTTTCTGCTTGTGATGGTGCCATGGCCTATCCATGGCTGGTTTTTTTTTTTTTTTTTTTTTTTTTTTTTTTTTTTGGGCTTTAAGAAGATCCCAGGAGGAAACCATGGCCTATCCATGGCTGGTGCGGTGTGTGTTTCAGATGGAGTAACCTTGCAAGCATATTGGTGATGCATAGGACTCTTGCATGTATGCTTTGTGCTCCTTTTGCTTTGTATGCTTGTGTGTGTGTGCCCTGTGATTATAAAGGACCTTGCTGTAGAAGTGCAGGGGAGTCTTCGAGGCCCTACTACAGCTGCGGGCAGCCAGGCATTGACTGGCTTGTGTCGGCACCAACCATTAGGTGACGGCGCGCCAAATGCCTAGCAGCTGCGGGTTGCTGTAACCTAGAGACTCGGACTGGTCCTAGCAACCTAACACTTTTCTAGGCTATGTTTGACTACTTCAGAGATGTGTACGATGACATGCGACTCTGACGAGTCTTGGGTGGTCACAACCAGCGCGAGGGACTTCCATGCAGAGCAAGGCGGATTTGCCTTGCTGGTTGGGGGTTGCGTACACGGCAATCCCAACCTTGCTGAATTGGGATTGGGGACTTTTGCGAGGTGCGTTTGCTCAACCCTTCGGCAATTTCGGGGTGGTTGGTTACACCTGCAGCGCCACGCAACTCTGGTTGGATATCGCTTG
Source organism: Closterium sp. NIES-67 (assembly GCA_027943415.1). Lineage (NCBI taxonomy): Eukaryota > Viridiplantae > Streptophyta > Zygnematophyceae > Desmidiales > Closteriaceae > Closterium > Closterium sp. NIES-67. The sequence continues at coordinate 273,897 of BQMB01000500.1, read as the reverse complement.
CATATATATTTGCTTGCTTGGTTGTACTTTATACATAATTTTCTAGTGAACTTCAACTCTACTCGAATTTCGACCAAGTGCTTGAAGTTGAACTATGCCCAAATACCACCGGTGCCTAGCACGCTGTTCCTATACCGTTACTCTGCCAGAATCGCTCTACACTTTACTAGCGCTTTCGCCTTAGTATTCCTTCTATGAAAGATTCTTCCGATAAGTGTCATCTGCTCCGAATATGTATGTCGCGTAGTCGTCTGCAAATATCATGTATGCCATTGCTTCTTCCCCTTGTTGCATTTGAATCGTTGTCAGTTGCGCCATGAGTCGACTCTGTGTCACGCTGTCCGACGCCTGGTAAACACTTTTGAGTTGCCAAATCCTCTGTGTGTCCTGATATTCTGTTGCTCTGTTGGTGACAGGTTTCGAAGAAGGATCGTGTACGCTATCAGTAATTGATACGCGTAAACTTCTTTCTCATCGGTGCTGTTGCTTGGATATTCGTAGGTGCTCGTGAAGAGGGCTCAAGATTTGAGCGCCCTCCATCATGAGCTCAAATTCGAATCTCCATGTGTAGAAGTCATTCTCGTTGAAGAGTAACAAAGTCAGCAGCTTCAAGAAGTTGGCAAACTGCGCTTGCATTCCCAGGACTTCGTTCGGTCAGTCACTTGGTGTGATGGTGCCGTAGGTTGTCGCATCTGTAGGAAGCTGAAGAATCCTGGTGCCGATTGCTAAGGTAGGTGTTGAGTAGGTTGATCATTGCCTCTTGCGAATGATGACCTGCCAATGCTCATTGACAACACACCAGTGTTGACATCGTTCGTGTTGTTGTTGCCGTTTGTTGATTAAGCAGGTGCCGAAGGATGCTCGTAGAGTGACATGAAGGAGAAGAGCTTCATTTTTGGGTTAATGGCCAAAGGGGGAGCCACTTGGCTCGTAGATCCGCTTGCTGTTATGCCTTCAGTTGCAATTGCATCTGTCTACAACTCAGAGATTGGTGGTGCAGATGCCTTAATGCCGGGAGATCCAGAGGAGGATCCCTCGTTCTTAGTTGTTGCCATGTCGTTGTATTCTATTGTTGAAAATTGAATAATGCTTCATGAGTGAGAGTCTGGTAGTAGTGTTAGAAACTCAATCGAAGGAACTTGTAACGCTCTCCTACCATCTTGGTCTGAGAAAAGCCTAGGAATCTTTTGGCTGAGACAAAGTCCTTTTTAAGTAGAGTGCTTATTAGCACAGCAGAAGTCTGCATTGAACCCTTGTACAAATGCGTGAGAACAAGTGATTGATTGTAGCAAGGAGATACGAGGGCTGATAAAGCTAACTACCCATATTAAGCTAGCAAGGAGAATACAAAGTGTCTAACTATGCACTTCATAGGGGGTGCATACTCTTTACAACCCAATAAGCACGACTCGCGTAACCACCTGTACTGTTATACCAGGACGGTTATGTGTCTTTGCTGTCATGCAGATATTTCGACCCTTGCACTTCTGACTGCTGGGTTACAAGGTCAACGGCAACCTCCGTCGTGTGTCACCAGACTGCGTCAACTGTTAAGAGGTACTGTAGCTTGGTTGACGCATCAGTTCTTGATGTTGCCTTACTCGTATTTTGCATGATTCGCGAAATTCGTGAAATGCTTAAGTCTCTTCCTTATCCTTTCCAAGAACGTCTGGATTGTTGCTCAGGGTTGGCTGCAAAACCACATCAAATGCTCGCATTGCGTCACGAGGCCTGCCGACGTGGCAGCCTTCTGATACAAGTCCCAACTGGACTGCAGCAGTTGCTGCGGCGGCGACGGCGGCTGCTGCTTTGGCTGCAACGATGGCGGCTGCTGCAGCGGCGACGGCGGCTGCTGCTGCGGCAGCGGAGGAGACACAGGGGTGGAGACAGGCGGCGAAACCTGAGCCGCAGGGTCCCCAGAGTCAGCCGACTCCTCCACCGGGACAACCGACGGGAGGGGAGTGACCTGAGACACACTAGACGGGGCAATACAAGGAGGGAGAGGAGCAAGGGCTACCCGTGGAGTGGGGACCAGGAACAGGGCCGAGGTAGCCAGGAGACCTCGGTGGGGAAAGTCGGTGTAGAAAGAGATAAACTCGTCAAAGGTGACATCACGAGAGTGAATGAAGCGGTGAGACGGCGGGTGGTAAAAGTGCTAGTTGGACGCATTGAGGGGGAAGCCAAGGAAGACACAAGGGAGCGAGGCAGCCCCAGATGTGGAATGCTGACGCGTCACCAGGGAACCTGGTCCAGAGGAGGGTTGGCGAAACCTGCGGCCGCTGGGAGTGCAGCGACAGGTTAAGCTGGTGAGCGGCGTAGCGAACAGCGAACGGCCACAGAAAATGGGGTGCATTGGCATGGATCATGGAGGTACGAGCCACTGCTCGTGTCTAGGGAAGGTAGTGGTAATGCCGAGGTCCTGAAGACAGCCGACACCAACTAGGTTCCTGGAGAACGAGTGGTTGTGCAATCCTGTAAGGGAGCCCGAGTGTCATAGGATCGAATATGCTATGCGTAGTGCGAGGGAGAATATAACTATAGAATGAATATTCAATGACACTCCCAATGAAGAACACAACTTATAGGCGAGCACTCGCGAGGTCCTTCGAGCGAGGCACGAGACTAGCTAAACCGTGAATGTTCCAGAAAGGAACCATTTCCCTCTAGAAGCAACTATTCTAAAAGCACTAGGGGATTCGTCGAAATACGGTGAACACTCGATGCACGCAAAAGTGAATCTAGATAACACATACACTTATAATATCCAAGAATAATCCAAATAACCACTTTGGATATAATAATCCGAGAGATTAAAAGGAGTATTCTAGGTAATCAGTAGTGTCATAGAAATAATAGAAATAGTCCTTTCTCCTAGAAAACCTATCCTGCTCTCACACCGAGGGAACTGCGGGACAAGGAAGGGTGGTGGAGCTACGGGCTACTACCCGACCGAAGGAGGGGTCCGCAAGCGTGACAGCAGTGGGGGCGCCAAGCGCGTGAGAGCGGTGTGGTCGCAAAAGAAGCAGGCGGACGCACCAGAGTCTAGCGTGAAAGAGTGCGCGGCGGTAGCGGCAGCCGGCGGAGGGGCTAGGGAGGAGCCTAGGCTAAACAAAGTTGGAGGTCCTACGCCTGACGCACCAGGGGAGCCTAGACTACACAAAGGGGCACACCTACACTAGGCAACACAGGGTAATAAGGTCCAATCACACTAGAGCATACATGGCATACAAAGTAGAGCGAATTTGATCCATATCCATCTCAAAGAGCGGCACACGGCAACGTACCAGGCTGTACGAGTCTGGGGGCTCCTGTGCAGGGCCGAAGCGGAGACGAAAATGGTCGTCGAGGCGGCGGTAGCAGCGAGTGGCGGTGTGACCGGGACGGTCGCAGACGGTGCCGCGACGGGGGCCGGTCTGAAGCTGGTACTGGCAGGTCACCGAACCGGAGCCGCCACCCGACACGGAGCTGCGGGAGCCGCCGCCACGACCTCCGCCACCAAAACCGCCAGGCCACCACGGCGACGGGGGTCCCCATGGTCGCTACTGCTGCTGCTGCGACTGCTGTTGCTGTTGCTGCTGCTCCTGCTGCTCCGCCGGTGCATCAGCCCCGGTCCTCTCGTCATTGGAAGGAGACGGCCGGCAGAGGCAGAGGAGGGAGTAGAATAGCACGCAATGATGACATCTAAGTAGTCCTTCGCAGTCTCTACAGCCCGGTAGCAGGGGTGCTCAGACAAGGGGAGGGCATGACAGATAGCAAGCTCCGCAACTGCGTCACGCGACTCCCAGACAGAGCGGGCGAGCTCAGCAGCTGCAAAGGCCTCACGCTCAGCAGGCATGGGGGCGTCAGAGAGGGCAGCATGCGGGTCGGGTCAAGGGATCTTACTGTTGCCATGGACGGCCAGGGCCTGGCCATCTTGACACTGACCTCTCAGCAAGCGGCGGAGGTCGGAAAGCCACGCCTCAAAGTCGATCGCCCGACCCTCCTCGTCCAGGCGGAGCGCAGCGTCCGCCATCACCACGGCTGCAGTAGCTGACAACCGCTAGAGGAGGAGGAGGAGAGTGCGGTGGAGAGTGGTAGAGGGTGGTGGAGAGCGGTGGAGAGCGGTGGAGCAGCAGTGGAGACGGCCGGCGGGAGCGCCGGCGCAGAGGGGGAGCCAAGGCTGGCGGGTAGGGGCGGCTCGGTAGCACGGCGGCATAGCAGCACAGCGGCACGGCGAGATGGTGGCGCGGCGTCTCGGTGGAACGGTGGCGCGACGACGTGACGGCTCGGCGGCTCTGCGGCTCGGCGGCTCGGCGGCTCGGTGGCTCAGCGGCTTGGCGGGAGCTCGGGCTGGCGGCGGCTGGGGCCGGTACGTACCGGGGCCGGCGCGGACTGGGGCCGGTGCGGACAGGAGCCGGCGCGTGGGACAGGGCCGGCGCAGACGTGAGGCCTGCACGCATGGGGCCAGCGAGCGCGGGCTGGCGGGGCTGGCGTGAAGTGGCGGGGCCGGCGTGCGCGGGGCCGCGACGAGAGCAGGCGGGGCCGACGGCGGGCTAGGAGCCGCGCGGCACACTCTCGGGGGGGGGGGGCTAGGGCGCGGGCTAGGGCGTGGGCGCAGGCTAGGGTTAGGGCATGGCTAGGACACGGGCTAGGGCTAGGGCTAGGGCTAGGGCTAGGGGCGGAAGCGTAAGGTGGGAGGGAGACCTAACCTAGCGTGATACCATCTCAGAATAACGCAATGAAGTAGAATGTGGCATACAGGGAGTGCTATGGTTTTGTACTTTCTATGAGCATGCACCTATCTAGCATGTAACAATATATAAATATATGTTGACACAAATTGGCGAGAATCGTGTGGAATTTTCCAGAGAAAATGCTCTCCGAAGATGCTGCCGAACTTGCTAATTCAATCACCGAATAGGAATCCTGCTATGCGTGTGCAGATTCGGCGATTTTGTTTGGGCCCGTTCTTACAACATGTCAGATTCAACCTCGCGTCAGTTTCGCGACGAAACGAGCCACGCCACATTGAATGGTAAAATTGAATGTGACCCAAGCTTTTTTAACGTGAGGTTTTCTGACGTGGGGTCATAGGTGTGTGTGTGCGCATTCGGAAGAAATGCTCTATGAGCTGTCTGAGAAGGATTTCGCGGAATGAGGACAAACGCACTTGGCAAAAGCTATGTGGTCATTCGGTATAAAAATAATATTAGTCTCGTACACTCCTAGGGGCTTAAATGACGAAGTGCTCTCCAAAGGGGGATGGGCTTATAATCAAATAATGCGCATAAGTCCCATTAGCAGATAAAAGGACCCAGGGTCCTATCTTCCGGGGGGGCGCCTATCCGGGTGGATACGGTATATGTGTGTGCGTGCGTGCGTGCATGCGTGCATATGTGTGTGTGTGTGTGTGTGTATGTATGTGTGTGTGTGTCTATGTGTGTGTGTGTGTGGAGAATATATGAACCATAAGCTAGCTAGGTGCATTTTGTATAGGGTACAATGCTTAGGTACATTCCCTGTGCTTGCCATGCCCTAGTCCAAACTTTTCTCCTCGTAACCTGTTATCGAATAGGTTTCGCTCCTAGCCATCACGCTTCCCCTCTAGGCGCTACTCACTAGTGCTGATCTTTGGTTTTTCACGACTCTGAAATCTGGAAGTGACTTTCACCACTACTCTGAAAATCAGAGTGGTCGTCCACATTTTCCCTGAGGCATCAGGGGTTGCCCTTGAGATCCTCGGGAAAGGGTCACAGGGCAGAGCCTGGGGGGTTATGGGCGCACTTAACAAGCCCTTCTAACTCAGTGGTTAGTGACCGAGTTCTGACACATATTCCACATTCCCAGCTTGCCTACAGTACAAAATGCGCCTTCACTTGTCCACGATCTGCAGCCAGTCCATGTCATAGTCTAGCATGGTGATTGTCATCAAGTCACCAAGGGTGGCATCGCACAAGCTTGTACGATGCCATCCCTTGATAACGTTCTGCCTCGAGAACCCACGCTCGCACTCGATAGTGCTCAAGAGCAACACCGCCAGCGCCTGCAATACCTTCATCAGGTTCGGGTAGGACTTGGACCAGTCCTTCGCCTTCATCATGTTGGCCAAGCCCTGGGTGAAGTCGTCGTCCTTGAGGTGAGTCTTCATGATGTGGCAGAAGGTCTTCAGCTCCAGCTCCATTGCTCGCAGTTCGACTCGTGTTGGCGGGGGAGGGGGGGAGGGGGGGGGGGACATGGCAAAAAAAGAAACGCAGTACTTGAGTTAACAAAGGAGGCATCCAACTAGATTCAGGATTCACGAAAGCAATGAGCACTTAAAGAGAAACTCACCTGGCAGCTTGTTGTCAAACATCGCCATGTTCTGCTCGGCCCACTTGCGGCACCGGCGCTCGCGCACCTTGGTCTTCTTGGGCCACTAGTCCACCTTGTAGAGCTTCAACCCCTCCATCCGCTTCATGACCCACAGTCGCCCCTCCAAGCACTGCTCGGTCTCCTTGGCAAACGCCGAGCAGAGGTCTTCGCAATCGACCGGAGTGCCGCCGGACGCATGTCCCGTGATACGCGGTGTTGTGAGCTCAAACTTGTGCATGCAGGGAGCGCCATCCGCCACGATGCCGACGACCTCGAGCAACCCGTTGCGTTCGAGGAACTTGTCCAGCGTCTTGCTGAACCCGCCGCTGAACCACTCCCCGTACTCGATGTATCGGTGCTTGACGTAGGTGACAGTGTGGTCGACCTCCTGGGTGACGAGTGTGATGTCCACCTGACGGTCAGGGTGGGAGAGCAAGGGCAAGAAAGAAAAGCACGGATGTTAGAACAAGATACCCGATACACACGCACCTAAGACATTAATGACTAAAACGTGCTTGTTTTTTGGAACACCGACGAATCAACTTACCATGCGGTGCTGGAAAAACCTGTTCAGAGTGTTGAGCTCAGCCAAGATGTCTGCCAAGAAGTAGAGGCAGAAGTGAAACTTGAAGGATTTCAGCAACGCGTCGTGCTTGTGCTTGTACTCGAGGAATACGACAACGACTGCACCAAGAATCTTGCACAGCCGCTGCACAGCATCACCATGCGCAAGCCACCTGATGGCGTAGAGTCCCTGATGTTTGAGGTTTGTGTCGGGGATGACAATTTCCAGAGCCTTGAACCTCTCATACCATGGGGTCGAGCGACTGACGATCTCTCCAAAGGCGCGGATGATGACATCGACGATGAACAGGTCTGGGAAGGCTTTGGAAGCGTCTTTGATCGCTAGCGCTTCTCTGTGATGAGACATGGCACAGAAAGAATCTCATAAATAAGCAAGGATAATCAAGGGCAGGGATATAATGAAATATAAACAATTTCTGTACCGATGTGCGATGAAGTGGCATGCGACAAAGTGGGGAATGCGCAGGCGGAGATGAGAGACGAGCATGTTATGCTTGTCGGTCATCACCAAGGCCCTCTCGGTGCTGATGCCGGTGATATTTTGCAGTTCGATACCGCTTCCCTAAAGGTGCCCCAGCAGAACAGATTGGAGGGAGTCAGCATCGCACTTGTCGATGAAAAGCAGGCTCAGAAATTCCGTGACAACGTGCTGCTTCTTGAGATACATGCTGAAAACGATAAGTTGCTTGCCGCGGGTTCGGTCGATACTCTCCCTACTCACCGATTAGGTATATTCCCTGTGCGTCCAAACTTTTCTCCTCGTAACATCCGAGCCCATTTTCCCGCCACATGCCCGAGCCCTGCCGAGCCCCACCTAGCTAGGATACACTAACACATATATCCTAACTAGCAAATATATGTTTGTTAGTTGACACTGTTAGAAACAGAAATGTTGAGTTTATTGATCAAGCAAAGGCATTACATAGGAAGAGAGAGATGAGCTAGGAAGGGAAGGTTGGAAGGGAAGGGGGGGTTAGGACCAATCACAAGGGAGGGAGGATCCTTCCAAATGTGGTTGACCACAAGTGGGAGGTGGTCCAAGTATGGTGGACCACAAGTGGCTTAGGCAACCCACTTGTGGTGCCCCCACAATTGTGGTCCTTGTGTTTGGGGGCTCCAACCACAATTGGGTTGGATTGACACCCCAACACAGGTGTACACCCAACTAGGGATGTAAACACAATATACAGAACTAGCATAGCATGGTGTATTCTAACACAACCCCATAGCATGCAAAGCTAGTGTATATATAATGGACAACCCCAGAATCAGGAAGGGGGGCGGGGCCCAAGGCCGAGAAGGTGGAGAAGGGCAGAGTGCGCGGTCTTCGGGAGGGCCTTCGTGAAGATGTCGGCCAAGTTGGCCTCTGCAGCGATCTTGCGGACCACCAAGTGACCTTGCTGGACCAACTCCCGAACGAAGAAGTAGCAGAGTTCAATGCGCTTGGAGCGGCCATGGAAGACAGGGTCCTTTGTGAGATGGATGGTGCTGGCATTGTCGCACCAGAGGGTGGGACAGTGCTGAGGAGCACCGATCTCAGCAAGGAGGAAGGTGAGCCAGCGAGCCTCCTGAGCGGCCATGGTGCAAGCATAGAGCTCAGCCTCGCAGGATGAGAGGGCGATGGAGGAGGAGCGAGTGGAGCGCCAGCTGATGAGGCCGCTGCCAAGGGTGAAGCCGTAGCCTTGAGAGGAGCGGCGATCCGGCTGGGAGTCAGCCTAGGAGGAGTTACTGAAGCCAGAGAGGAGGGGAGGAGAAGAGCCTCCGAGGGTGAGGACATAGTCCTTGGTACCACGGAGGTAGCGGAGTACCCGCTTTGCTGCAGCCCAGTGCTCATCAGTGTGACGACTGGTACCGACGAAGCGAGCAAGAACGCTGATGGGGTAGGCAAGGTCGGGGCGGGTGCACATCATAGCGTACATCAGCGAACCGACGAGCTCAGCGTAAGGATGGTCAGAGGAGGAGGGAGCAGGAGGAGGGGCAAGCTGGTGGTCAGTCTGCAGGGGAGTGGTAACCGGCTTGGCCTGTGCCATGTCGAACCGCTGCAAGACTTGGTCGATGTAGAAGGACTGAGAGAGGGTAATGGTGCGCGATGCGCGGTCCCGGGTGATGGTCATGCCCAGATAGTGCTTGAGCTCACCCAGGTCCTTGCACTTGAGGCGAGCATGCAGGGCGTCCTTCACTTGCTGCATGACGGCAGCATCGTCAGCGAACAGGATCATGTCGTCGACATACACCAGGATGAAGAAGCGGGTGGGAGAGGAGCGAAGGAAAAGGCTGGCATCAGACTGAGAGGCATGGAACCCCAGGGACTGCAGAGTGGCGGCCAGCTTGTTGTGCCACTCGCGAGGAGCCTGCTTGAGGCCATAAACCGGGTGGCGCAGCTCCCAGACTGTGTTGGGAGGGAAGGCTGTATGAAAGCCTGGAGGTCGCCGCAAGAGGACCCGCTCCTGGAGCTCGCCTTGCAGGAAGGCGTTGGAGACATCCATCGAGGCAATCTCCATGCCAATGCGAACAGCATAGTCGAGGATGGCACGGAGAGTTGGGAGCTTGGCAGTGGGAGAGAATGTCAACCAGTAGTCGATGCCATGGGTCTGGGTGAAGCCCTTGGCACAATACCGGGCCTTATAGACCGGCTCCTCACCTGGCAACTGCTTCACTCGGAACACCCACAGGCCTTCAACAATGACGTCGTCTGGAGAGGGGACAATGTCAATGAATGAGGCATTGCGGATGAAGGCCTCGCATTCAGCAAAGATAGCCTGGATCCACTTGGCAGCATCGGGGCAGGTGATGGCCTCAAGGAAGTTGGACGAGGTGAATATGGTGGGAGCGGTAGCGATGCCAAGGATGAGGAGGCCAAGGAAGCCCGGGTAGAGAGGCGTGAGGGAAGGTGTTTGTTGCTGAACGCCAATGAGCTCCTCATGGGAGTCCTCAATGAAGGGAAGGGAGGGTGGGGGTGGCGTTGGCCAACCCCATGGATGGCCTATGAGTGGGCCATGAGAGCGAAGAGGTGGTGCAGCGATGCCGATGAGGTTGCTGCTGTGGTTGTTGCTGATGCTGCTACTGTGGCTGCTGCTGCTGCTGCTGCTCCTTCTCCAGCTGCTGCTGCTGCTGCACCTCCTGCTGCGGCTGCTGTTGCTGCACTGCCTGCGGTTGCTGCTGCTGCTGCTGCTCCATCCGCTGCTGCTGCTGCACCTCCTCTTGCTCCTGCTGCTGCTGTTGCTGCTGCTGCCGCTGCTGCTCCATCCGCTGCTGCTGCTGCACTTGCTGTAAGAAATAGAGTTGAAATGATTGATTAGGTAAGGAGCCCAAGGCTCTATAAGTACATGGCAAGGTGAGAGTGAATGAATGAAGGGGGAATTGGAGGGAATCCCCATTGGGATCTCCGGAATCTCCAATTGGGTAATTGGAGATTGGGGGGATCACAATTGGGTGAGGTTGGGATTTGTGAGTACACCCCAACCAACTAGAACATTCATAACCTAAACTAGGATATAAAAGTACAAATACAAAAATGGTATTTGCAGTCTATTTCTAACACACCCCCATAGACTGCAAACCCGATCAAGGAGCACATAGCCCCATGGAACGGAGAAGGCGATGGTGGTCAGCCTTGCCGAGAGCCTTGGTAAAGAGGTCGGCGAGGTTGCAATCTGAGGCAATGTATCGTACCGTCAGCTGGTCACTCTGAACAAGATCTCGGATGAAGAAATGACGAAGTTCGATGTGCTTGGTGCGAGAGTGGAACACAGGATCCTTGGTGAGATGAATGGCACTCTGGTTGTCACACCACAGGGTGGGCGACTGCTGGGGGTAGCCTAACTCAGCGAGGAGAAAGGAGAGCCAGCGTGCCTCTTGAGCAGCCATTGTGCCCGCGTAGAGCTCGGCCTCGCAGGACGACAGGGAGACTGCAGAGGACCGAGTGGAGCGCCAGCTGATGACTCTGTTAGGATTAAGGACGGAGTCTAGGTGAACTTAGGAGCTAGAATTACTCAAAATATAAATCCGAAATTCTGGACAGAAAAGTCGTCTTCACAAGAAACGACGTCGACAAACAACTAGCCGTTGGAATGTCGCGAAACTTGGATATGTTGTAGCTCTTAATCTCAGCTACCGTTCCCAATTTGAATCATGTTGATTGATAAAGTATTCGCGACGCTATGGCTTTCGACGCACTAGGGGGTAAGCTGTAGGAGGAGAACTTAACTCAATCTCAAAGGTTCAATCAAAGTTCAAGAATCTCACAAGGAATTAGAAGGAGCAAGAGAAAGGTTGGGATAGGAAGAGAGGGATGAGAGGGAAGGTCCCAAGAGAGTCCCCAACCAAGGAAACCCCATAAGCACAAAGATTCCCTCCCTATAGGAACCCCAACTTTGACATTTGTCCCTTCCCAACCAATCCATCCAAGTTGGCCACCCTTGCCAACCTAGCTTGGTTGTTCCCAACCAATTTGCAGCTGTTACAGTGAGTGACAAATTTCCCAAACCCCCAAAGGTCCCAACTCCATATAGAGTCACCCCACAACTTCACTTTGTAACCGCCGCAATTGTAACGCAAGCTCATGAACTTTGAATCTTCATAGCTTTCGCGTTCTTGCTCCGATTGAAGGGATTCTCGTTGCGTCGGAAAGATCTTCTCAAGATCTATCATCACAAAAAACCTGCTCAAACAAAATAACACAAAACACATTCCCAAACTCCAGAACACATCACACACAAATTCTTGCACACGTTCAAACCACACATGCAAGTTGAAAAAATATGGGATGGGAGGCAGACAGAATGTGATAGCATATGATGACATCACACAACAATCTCCCCCTCTGGCTGCCAACCATCATCCACCATACCAACATCTCAAGCATGCATACTCAATGCACACTCATCCCAGCAAGCTTCATGCCCTTCCAATGATCCGCCTCCGCCAGACGCTTGGTGAAAATATCTGCTGCCTGCTGATGGGTCTTCACTATCTCCAGCCGCACCTCCTTATCAAGGAGTCTCCTCACCCAATGCCACTTAGGCCTTATGTGTTTTGTCAGCCCATGCAGACAAGCATTCTTGGCGAGCTTCACAGCGGACTCATTGTCACAAAACACAACTGTCGGCTTCTCCTGACCAACTCCCAACTCCTCCAACAAACGCCTTAGCCACACTACTTCCTTGGCCCCATGGTGTAAGGCCATGTACTCAGTCTCACATGAGGACAATCCCACCTCATTCTGCTTCTTGCTGCGCCAGCTCACAGCACCACCTCCTAGCAAGCACACATAACCCCCAATGCTGGTGCCATCCGCTTTCACTGAGTTGAAGCTAGCGTCAGTATAGCAACTCAAGAGCATCTCTCCACTCTTCACATCTGCAGCACCTCTCTGCAACCGCTGCCTCACTCCACTGTACTCCAATCCCACTGATGCCGTAGCGCTCACATAGCGGACCAACCTCTTGGCCGCTTCCAGCTGCTCATGACTAGGGCGTGAGACCACACTAGCCAATCGTGATGTAGCAAATGCAATGTCAGGCCGTGTATGATTTGCAGCATAATTCAGCGACCCAACCATCGAATGAAACAGCTTCCTGTCACTATCACCCACTACCTCCTCATCAGCACATGGCTCCACAGTAAACCCTGAAGGTAGTGGTGTTGCTGGCTTTCCCCCATCTTGCAGCCCATACTTCTCAGCCAGCCCCTCACAGTACTTCCTCTGGTGCAACCTCAGCACACCCTTTTCCACATCTCTCTCCACGTGCATCCCCAAGTAGTACTTCACCTCACCCATCTTGGAGCACTTGAACTGCATCTCCAGCATCTGCTCTGCGCTGTCCAGCAAAGCAGTTGATGCAGAAAAGAGAAGGATATCATCCACATACACCAAGAGCATGAGGATTTCATCCTTCTCCTGCAGCAGGAACAGGCTGGGGTCACACTCACTCTTCTTGAAACCCCCAGCCAACAGCGCCTCCTCCAACTTGTGATACCATGCACGAGGCGCCTGCTTAAGGCCATAGATGGCCTTCTTCAGCCTGCAGACCCTGCCGCTCCCGTCATCCAGCCCCTCTGGCTGCTTCATGTACACCTCCTCCATAATGATCCCATTCAGAAAAGCAGTCACAATGTCCATCTGCCGTATCTTCCATCCCAGGAGTGCAGCTATCGCTAACAGCACCCTCAGTGTTGTTCCTTTCCCCACAGGAGCAAACACCTCATCATAGTCCTTCCCTTTTGTCTGCTGAAACCCCCTTGCCACAAGCCTGGACTTGTAGCGGGTCAGCTCCCCTTCAGGTCCATACTTGTGCCTGTAGATCATCTTGGAAGTGATTGCCTTCTTTCCAGGAGGCAAGTCACACAGGTCCCATGTCTCGTTCTCAATTAGGGACCCGAACTCCTCATCCTCACTCGCCTTCCACTTCTCCCCATTTGGTCCATTCAAAGCCTCCTCTCGAGTCTTGGGCTCAGGGATTGGTGCCCAGTAGCAGTGAGCGATCTCATCTTCCTCAATCTGCTCAACCACACTCCCAGCCTGCACCACATTTGGCTTGCCTCTTCCCCCATAGGTCAGCCTCACTGGAGGGCGCACATCCCTCCTAGGACGCTCAGGCGGGTGTGGAACTCGAGGTGGAGACTCATGCTGCTGCTGCTGCTGCTCTACTTCAGCTGCTCCCCCTTCCTCAGTCACCCCAGACATCTCCTCCTCTGACACTGCAACCTCCACCTGTCTTGAAGGGTGCTGCACCTCATCTGCCTCCACAATGAGCGGTGTAGATGGAAGCTTCTGTTGCTGCTGCTTCCATTCCTTGTAGTACAGGGACTCAAGAAACTTCACATCCCTTGACACTGTCAACTTCTGGGTGGTCAAGTCCCATAGCAGCCACCCCTTGTGATCCTTTGCAATCCCCAAGTGCACACCCCATCTTCCAGAAGCCTCCAACTTCCCCCTTTTCTCCTTGGGCACATGAAACACCACCATGCACCCAAATGCCCTCAGCATGTTCACCGCTGGAGCACTCCCATACCACTTGGCATATGGGATCCACTCCTTATCTCCAACTGTAGCCAGCACCCTATTCTTCACAAGGGCGACCTGCCTCAGTGCAGACACCCAAAACGGATCAGGCAGCCCTGCACGCCCAAGGAGAGTGCGTGCCCCCTCCTGCAGGGTCCTGTTGAACCTCTCAGCCACGCCATTCTGCTGCGGGTTGTAGGGCACTGTCAGTTGATGCTGGATCCCCTTCCTCTTCAACTCCCCCTCAAAATCAGCTCCAATGAACTCCCCACCATTGTCACTGCGGATCACCTTCACCTTGTGTCCGCATTCCCTCTGAGCTCTAGGCATCCACTCCTTAAGGACAGCCGCTGCCACCTCCCCCTTGCTCTTCAAAGGGTAAACCCACACTGCCCGAGTGTGGTCATCCACAATTGTCAAGAAATAGCGGCTGCCTGAGAGGGAAGGGGCTCTTGTGGGCCCCACCACATCCATGTGCACAAGTGCAAGTGGGGTCTTGGCTGGTCCTGTAGTGCTGTTGAAGGGGAACTTGGAGAACTTGGTCTCCAAGCATGTAGGGCAGCTCCCAATCTCCTTCACTCCCCCTTTCACCTCCAAGCCCTTCAGGCTCCCATCCTTCACCAACTTCTGCAGCATAGGGAAGTTCACATGACACAGCCTCTCATGCCATGTCTCCCAATCGGCCTCTCCACTCCTTGATGAAGCCTTAGCCCATGCCGCACTCGCATCCACACCAGCAAGCACCTCACCATGTGTCTGCTGCTGCTGCACTTTCTTGACTGCTTCCAGGACCCCATCAGTTGGTGCAGTTGCATCTCCTCCTGCTGTTGCCTTTGCCGCTGCTGCCGTTGCTGCTGTTGGAGTCTTCCCATTCCATGGGATGATGGGCAGCTGCCACAGGTCCTTGATGCAGCTGGTCTCCTCTTCCAGACTCCACAGCACCTTCTTCCCAAGCTTAGCACGGCAGCTGGTTGGTCCAAAGGTCACTTCGGCCTTACTCTTCTGCAGTCGCCGCACAGAGAGAAGGTTAGCAGACAAGCCTTTAACCAGCAGAACATTCCCAAGCCCCACAAGCTCCCCATTAGCTCCCTTAACCTTGGCATTCCCAACACCAATCACGGGGAGCAAAGCACCTGACGCTGCTGCCACATACTTAATCTTCCCAGGGGGTTTTACCTCATCAAGCAAATCTGCCCGTGGAGTCATGTGACTGGTGCAACCCGAATCAATCACCCAGTGCGTGAGAGGGTGCATCACAACCTTTCCCACAGATCCCACATCACCCTCATGCCCATGCACATCCTCAACCATAACAAACAAACCAGGATAGGCATTACCTTGTGCACCTTCACCTTGTGCACCTGAGCCTTGCACAGCGCCACCTTGTGCGCGTTCACCACTGGGCGGCTTCATGCCTGGAGGTGCCCATCCCTCCAGCCTGCTGAAGCACTTGAACCAAGGATGCCCAACCTTCTTGCAGTACCAGCACGTGCCCTCCATTCTGGTACTCCCCCTGCCACTAGAGCTCCCATGCCCCTCATTATAGTCACCTCGGCCTCTACCTCTGCCAAAGCTCCTCCCACGGCCTCGGCCTTTCCAACCCCCTCTTCCTCTGCTGCGCCCTGCAGCTCCATACCCCTCAGCAGTCTTAGTGGCAGCACCGCCTCCCACATGGCGTCTGCGGAAGTCCTCCTGCAGAATCTGCTGCCTTAGCCACTCAGGTGTCCATTGATCTTGCTGAGAGTTGAGGGTGGGGATGAGGTTGTCCCAAGAGTTGTCCAACACCGAGATGATCTTGGTGCACTGCTGCAGCTGAGATACACTGCTGCCCGCTGCTGCCATCCTTGCATAGGTGTCCTTGATCTTGTCAAGGACCGGCTTCACATCGTCCCCTGGTCGCATGGAGATGGCAGCAAGTTCCTTCTCGAGCACGATCACCATCGGGAGAGTGTTGGGCTGAACCACATCACGTAGTAGTTTCCACGCCCTTGGACCCGAATCATCCGCTTCCACAAGATCCTTGATGTGCTCGAACATCTCCTTGTTGACCGATTGAAGAATGAGGTCGAAAAGCACCGCGCTTTTCTCAATCCACCGTTCACGTGCTTCGCCTTCTTCCGGCATCTTCTCTTCCCCAACAGCAATCTTCAGGAGCTTGTAGCGTTTGAAGGCACTCCTCATCCGTCCGCTCCATTCCTCATAGTTGGAGCCATCCAAAGCTTCAACTTTTGATGGCGGCGGCTCACTTGTCTTCTCAGCTACAGCTCCTCTTCCATTAGCATCTCCTCCTCTCTCATTCATCTTCTCCTTGAGAAATGACGAATTTCAGCTCCCCTTTGCTGTCCACACTCAGCTCCCTCGATATTTTCACAAGTGTCGGCGTCCACGAAATTTCGGCAGAGTTTCCCCTTAGCGGAAGACACATCCAACCTTTAGAACACCACTTAGGCACACCCACAGGCCATGGTGGGTCTAGAAGGGTCTTCACACTTCTGTAGACTCCTCTCAATGTCCTTAATATCGCTCTGATGCCACTTGTTAGGATTAAGGACGGAGTCTAGGTGAACTTAGGAGCTAGAATTACTCAAAATATAAATCCGAAATTCTGGACAGAAAAGTCGTCTTCACAAGAAACGACGTCGACAAACAACTAGCCGTTGGAATGTCGCGAAACTTGGATATGTTGTAGCTCTTAATCTCAGCTACCGTTCCCAATTTGAATCATGTTGATTGATAAAGTATTCGCGACGCTATGGCTTTCGACGCACTAGGGGGTAAGCTGTAGGAGGAGAACTTAACTCAATCTCAAAGGTTCAATCAAAGTTCAAGAATCTCACAAGGAATTAGAAGGAGCAAGAGAAAGGTTGGGATAGGAAGAGAGGGATGAGAGGGAAGGTCCCAAGAGAGTCCCCAACCAAGGAAACCCCATAAGCACAAAGATTCCCTCCCTATAGGAACCCCAACTTTGACATTTGTCCCTTCCCAACCAATCCATCCAAGTTGGCCACCCTTGCCAACCTAGCTTGGTTGTTCCCAACCAATTTGCAGCTGTTACAGTGAGTGACAAATTTCCCAAACCCCCAAAGGTCCCAACTCCATATAGAGTCACCCCACAACTTCACTTTGTAACCGCCGCAATTGTAACGCAAGCTCATGAACTTTGAATCTTCATAGCTTTCGCGTTCTTGCTCCGATTGAAGGGATTCTCGTTGCGTCGGAAAGATCTTCTCAAGATCTATCATCACAAAAAACCTGCTCAAACAAAATAACACAAAACACATTCCCAAACTCCAGAACACATCACACACAAATTCTTGCACACGTTCAAACCACACATGCAAGTTGAAAAAATATGGGATGGGAGGCAGACAGAATGTGATAGCATATGATGACATCACACAACAGACTCCGCTACCAAGGGTAAAGCAGTACCCTTGGTTGGAGCGTCTATCAGTCTGGTCATCGGCCCATGAGGAGTCTGTGTATCCCTCGAGCTTGACTGGAGAGGTACCACCAAGAGTGAGGATGTGAGACTTGGTGGCTTGTAGATAGCGCAGGACCCTTTTGGCTGCAGACCAATGCGAGGCAGTGTAGCGTCCGGGGGAGACGTACCGAGAGAGGACACTAACCGGGTAAGCCAAGTCTGGTCGAGTGCACATGGCATACATGAGTGAACCGACTAGCTCAGGGTACGGGTCCTTGCAGGCGTCAGGAGAAGGAACTGGAGGGGCCGTGAGCTGATGCTGCAGTGGGAGTGGAGTGGAGACAGAGTTACTGGAGTCCATGTCGAACCGCTTGAGAAGGTTGTCGATGTAGGACTCCTGGGAGAGGGCGATCGTGCAAGCCTGGCAGTCACGAATGATCTCCATCCACAGGTAGTTCTTGACGTGTGTTGTGAAACTGGAGTCTGCTCCTAGTTGACGGATTGGTGTCTCGTATGGCTTGAAGGGGTGTTCTTCCTTGAGAACCGTGTGAGTGGCCCCACTATCGAGGGTGAACTCTATTGTGGCTGAGGTGCTTTGTGAGCCAGGACACTGTGAAATTGTCTCATTAATGATGGGAGTGCCAGGAAAACAACATGTGGAGGCGCACATCGGCAGTGGGAACTACAGCAGCCTGCGCGGATTCCTGCGCTTCGACTTGATTGACCTTGCGAGGAGCACGATTGACCATCCAGCTTGGCGGCTTCGAGGCGGTCCCATTGACGGCATACCAATCGTCATCCTTTTTCTTGAAGCAGGAGGTAGGGGCGTGGTTGGTGCCGCCACACACCTGGCCGGCACGAGGGCCGCGCTTGATGACATAGGGACACGGGGGGAAGCAGTTGCGCTGGAATGGTGCCGAAGCGGCATAGGCTTGAGGCACGGGAGCGCGGATTGCATTGGCCTTGGCTTGAGCGCTGTTGTCCTTTTCGTCAGAAAGGAGCGCGGATGAGACCTTGGCAAATGTGAGGTCTGCAGGAGAAAGGCCCAAGAGTATCTTGCGTGTGACTTCGTATGCCGGAGTGAGGCCGACTAGGAGAGCGGCTGCAGGGGCTTGCTCAAGGAAGACTATCCCCAACTGTTTGAGTTCACCATGAATGGACTGCACCTTGGTGACATAGTCCGCCATGCCTGGCGAGTCCTCGAGCCGCACTTGGAACATGCTGGGGATGAGTATAGCAACTCCCACTGCAGTCTTGTTCAGGAAGCGATCCTTGAGGTAGAGCCAAATGGCGTTGGCAGACGGGTAGTTGTGGTAGGTTTCGACGAGTTCGGGAGGAGTGGTGCCCATGAAGACACTAATGACCGCACCATCGGCCTTCTCCCAATTCTTGTACTTGAGCAGTGCAGCAGCATAAACTGCTTCGGCGGCGGCATTAGCTGGATCGGCGGACCTCTCGGGTTTAGGAGGCTCTTTGCCGTCACCGATGTTGAGAAGGATGTCGGTGAGCTCGAGCCCCTTCACCTCGCAACTGAGGAGGTGCTTGTCGACACCATTGCGCCAAGCCTTGTAGTTGGAGCATGTACCGTCCGGCTCGAGACGAAGGAGCAGGATCGGCTTGGCGAGTGAAGTGGTTGAGTAAGCCATTGTCGGTGTGCAGCGCGGCACTTCTGGAAATTGGTCGACGAGAATTGCTGAAAATCACTCTGACGGCTTTATCAAAATGCCGCTAAGTAGGAAATGGCGTCGGCGAAAATTCGTTAAAACGCCGACTTGAAACTGAATCTGAGCCTATGTCTAACCCCGGACCCACACACCCCCTCACACACCCCCAGGCCCTGTCCCGCAGCTACACAGCTCCGCAACCAGCTCCGCAACCAGCTCCGCAACCAGCTCCGCAACCAGCTTCACAACCAGCTCCGCAACCAGCTCCGATCCGCTTCAACCTGTGTACTTGCTCTTGATTTGACGCGAGACGTTCGTGGAGGCGATTTCGCAAGGGGAGTTCGCCTATTCTGGCGGGGTCTGAGGGGAAATTCGAGAACGAGTTTTAAGAGATGGTCGAAATTGAGATTAGATCAAGGAGAACTGAGGAGAAAATTGACGATGAGAAGCGTGAAAGCTTCAGAGATGAGAAATTCAACGAGGTCGAGCGCAAAGGCAGTCGACGATGAGAGGCGCGACTGTAGAGTGGAGCACGTCGAAATTCAGACGACTCGAAACGAATGTCGCGACGATGAAGTGCGCGTAGCTCGGGCACGTTAAGATTAGGACCTTGATCTGCGTGTGCGGATAGGTCGCTCTGATACCATGTAAGAAATAGAGTTGAAATGATTGATTAGGTAAGGAGCCCAAGGCTCTATAAGTACATGGCAAGGTGAGAGTGAATGGATGAAGGGGGAATTGGAGGGAATCCCCATTGGGATCTCCGGAATCTCCAATTGGTTAATTGGAGATTGGGGGGATGACAATTGAGTGAGGTTGGGATTTGTGAGTACACCCCAAGCCACTAGAACATTCCTAACCTAAACTAGGATATAAAAGTACAAATACAAAAGTGGTATTTGCAGTCTATTGCTAACAATGTCCCAACAGAGTTGAAATGATTGATTAGGTAAGGAGCCCAAGGCTCTATAAGTACATGGCAAGGTGAGAGAGAATGGATGAAGGGGGAATAGGAGGGAATCCCCATTGGGATCTCCGGAATCTCCAATTGGGTAATTGGAGATTGGGGGGATCACAATTGAGTGAGGTTGGGATTTGTGAGTACACCGCAACCCACTAGAACATTCATAACCTAAACTTGGATATAAAAGTATAAATACAAAAGTGGTATTTGCAGTCTATTGCTAACAATGTCCCAACAGAGTTGAAATGATTGATTAGATAAGGAGCCCAAGGCTCTATAAGTACATGGCAAGGTGAGAGAGAATGGATGAAGGGGGAATTGGAGGGAATCCCCATTGGGATCTGCGGAATCTCCAATTGGGTAATTGGAGATTGGGGGGATCACAATTGAGTGAGGTTGGGATTTGTGAGTACACCGCAACCCACTAGAACATTCATAACCTAAACTTGGATATAAAAGCATAAATACAAAAGTGGTATTTGCAGTCTATTGCTAACAATGTCCCAACAGACTTGAAATGATTGATTAGGTAAGGAGCCCAAGGCTCTATAGGTACATGGCAAGGTGAGAGAGAATGGATGAAGGGGGAATTGGAGGGAATCCCCATTGGGATCTCCGGAATCTCCAATTGGGTAATCGGAGATTGTGGGGATCACAATTGGGTGAGGTTGGGATTTGTGAGTACACCCCAACCCACTAGAACATTCACAACCTAAACTAGGATATAAAAGTACAAATACTAAAATGGTGTTTGTAGTCTATTTCTAACACAACCCCATAGATTGCAAGCCCGGTCAAGGAGCACATAGCCCCATGGAACGGAGAAGGCAATGGTGGTCAGCCTTGTTGAGAGCCTTGGTAAAGAGGTCGGCGAGGTTGCAATCGGAGGCGATGTACCGTACCGTCAGCTGCTCACTCTGAACAAGATCTCGGATGAAGAAATGACGAAGTTCGATGTGCTTGGTGCGAGAGTGGAACACAGGATCCTTGGTGAGATGAATGGCACTCTGGTTGTCACACCACAGGGTGGGCGACTGCTGGGGGTAGCCTAACTCAGCGAGGAGAAAGGAGAGCCAGCGTGCCTCTTGAGCAGCCATTGTGCCCGCGTAGAGCTCGGCCTCGCAGAACGACAGGGAGACTGCAGAGGACCGAGTGGAGCGCCAGCTGATGACTCCGCTACCAAGGGTGAAGCAGTACCCTTGGGAGGAGCGTCTGTCAGTCTGGTCATCGGCCCATGAGGAGTCTGTGTATCCCTCGAGCTTGACTGGAGAGGTACCACCAAGAGTGAGGATGTGAGACTTGGTGGCTTGTAGATAGCGGAGGACCCTCTTGGCTGCAGACCAATGCGAGGCAGTGTAGCGTCCTGGGGAGACGTACCGAGAGAGGACACTAACCGGGTAAGCCAAGTCTGGTCGAGTGCACATCATGGCATACATGAGTGAACCGACTAGCTCAGGGTACGGGTCCTTGCAGGCGTCAGGAGAAGGAACTGGAGGGGCCGTGAGCTGATGCTGTAGTGGGAGTGGAGTGGAGACAGAGTTACTGGAGTCCATGTCGAACCGCTTGAGAAGGTTGTCGATGTAGGACTCCTGGGAGAGGGTGATCGTGCAAGCCTGGCGGTCACGAGTGATCTCCATCCCCAGGTAGTTCTTGAGGTCACCAAGATCCTTCATGAGAAGGGCGGAGCTGAGAGTAGACTAGACAGCTGCCATGTCGGCTGGATCTCTGGCAGCAAGAATGAAGTCGTCGACGTAGACGAGGATGTAGAAGGGCTCAGAGGAGTGACGAACAAAGAGACTGGAATCTGAGGCAGAGGGATGGAAGTCAAGTGCGAGGAGGACTTCCTTCACCTTGTTGTGCCACTCACGAGGAGCCTGCTTGAGGCCATACACTGGGCGCTTCAGCTTCCACACTGTGTTGGCAGGGTAAGTGCCAGGAAACCCCGGTGGGCGTTCCATGTGAACATCCTCCTTGAGCTGGCCTTGGAGAAAGGCGGAGGAGGCGTCCATGGACTTGATCTCGAAGTTGCCGCGAGCGGCTATAGTCAAGAAGAGCGCGCACAGTCGGGAGCTTGGCCGTGGGCGAGAATGTTTCGAAGAAGTCGAGATACTCCTTCTGGGTGAAACCCTTCGCCACGTATCGTGCCTTGAATAGTGGAGCTTTGCCTGGGAGTTGTTTGACTCGGAAGATCCATTTTCCGCCGACGATGTTGACACCGGAAGGGGGAACAACATCGTCAAAGCTGTTGTTGCGAATGAACGCCTCGTTCTCCACATTCATTGCTGCCTTCCACTCCTTCTTATAAGGCCCCGAGAGAGCTTCCTCTTTTGTGCGAGGAGTCGGAATGGTCGGGTTCTCGGTGAAGTTGAGGGAAGGGCAGTCAGTAATGTCCGGGAAGATGTGAGAGAGAAATTGGCAGACCGCGTGAAGGTCAAACAGCTCCTCATGCCTGTCCTCCAGAAGTGCACGGGGGGGGAATACGGACGGAGGGGACATCACCCCCGGTAGGAGGAGGCGGGGTGACCGAACACCGGATGGAGAAGGCGGCTGGTCCCCAGGCAAGAGGCGGAGCCGGTCCTTTGGAACGAGTGCGACTAGAGACCGGAGACGAAGGCGGCTGCGGTGGGACCGGAGGGACTGGGCGCCTCCGGTAGGAGACTGGTGAGCCGGGCTCGAAGCGCGGGGAAGGCGGAGCAGGAGGAGGTGCCGCTGCGGAGGATACTGGGGAGGCCAGGTGAGACACGCCAGACGGAGAAGGCCCCGGAGAAGGGGCAGCGGCCGGAGGTGGGGCATCGAAGTCTGCCCAAACAAGCGTCGGGGGAGGTGGAGGAGGCTCGCCCATGGTCGCAGAGTGGAATGGGCGTGTCTCATCGAAGACGACATCACGGCTGCGAATCAGCTGTCTGGTGATTGGGTTGAGGAATAAGTAGTCTGGGGAGTCGGAGTTGTGCCCCAGGTACATGCAGGTCTGGGTTTTGGGACCAAGCTTGCCACCTTGCTTCCTGCGCATGTGGGGGCTTAGCAACACATACGCGGTACACCCCCAGACGCGTAGAGAGCGGGCGGAAGGCGTGACCCAAAGCCAGAGAGCGGTAGGTGTGGTGTCGGGCCGGTGGGGATGCGGATAAAGATTGTAGAGGAGTGTCGCATGGAAGAGGGCATATCCCCAGAGTGACCGTGGTGCGTTGGCGTGACTGAGGAGGCAGCGAGCGATCTGAACCAAGGTGTGGTTGCGGCTCTCTGCAATGCCGTTCTGCTGCGGGCTTTCGGGGAGCGTGAAGGTTTGCCGAATCCCTTGGGCCGCACAGAAGTTATCGAGTTTGCCATTGCAAAATTCTCCCCCGCCATCAGAATGGAGGCACTTCAGAGGAGTGCCGAACGTGACTTGAGCCTGGCGCACCCACGCCATGATGACATCAGGTGCCTCCGCCTTGGTATGCAGGAGGTGCACAGAAACATACCGCGAGTGGTCATCGACTAGTGTAAGAAAGTACCGATGACCACCTCGGGATGCGACTGGAGCTGGGCCCCAGACATCCATGTGCACTAGGTCTAGCGGAGAAGCTGCAAAGGATGGGGAGGAAGAGTGCGGCTGCTGCCTGAGCTTGCTCTTGGTGCAGTCCAGGCAGGTGGGTGCAGGTGAGTCTGTTGGTGGAGGAAGCGCCGACGGGAGGCCAAGAAGAAGTTTCTTGGAAGCGATGTCGGTAAGTGTACGGAAGTTGGGGTGACCCAAGCGATGGTGGTAGAGGATGGTTGGGTTGGCGAAGCTGCGACACGAACACGGAGTGGTGCTGGCAGCTTGCGCTTGGGAGAGAGCGGCGAGAGGTGCAGGTGAACGCAGCGTGAAGAGCTTGCTACTGTTGAGTGTGAAGCGTGCTAGGAGCTTGTTGGACTCAGGGTCGAAGAGGTCACAGTGATCCGAGTGTGCTGGGAAGATCGTGGTGACGCCTGCCCGTTGGAGCTCGTGTTGGGCCACGAGATTGTGGCGTAGTGTGGGAACACATATGCCGGTGACACTGCCCGAAGGAAAAGCTGGGCACGGAACTGTGGAGGAGCCCTTGGCGTGTGTTGTGAAACTGGAGTCTGCTCCTAGTAAACGGATTGGTGTCTTGTATGGCTTGAAGGAGTGTTCTTCCTTGAGAACCGTGTGAGTGGCCCCACTGTCGAGGGTGAACTCTATTCTGGCTGAGGTGCTTTGTGAGCCGGGACACTGCAAAATTGTCTCATCAGTCATGGCACTGCCAAGGAACAACATGTGGAGGCGCACATCAGCAGTAGGAGCTACAGCAGCCTGCACGGATTCCTGCGCTTCGACTTGATTGACCTTGCGAGGAGCACGATTGACCATCCAGCTTGGCAGTTTCGAGGCGGTCCCATTGACGGCATACCACTCGTCATCCTTCTTCTTAAAGCAGGAGGCAAGGCCGTGGTTGGTGCCGCCACACACCTGGCCAGCATGAGGGCCGCGCTTGATGACATAGGGACACGGGGGGAAGCGGTTGCGCTGGAATGGCACCGAAGCGGCATAGGCTTGAGGCACGGGAGCGCGGATTGCATTGGCCTTGGCTTGAGCGCTGTTGTTCTTTTCGGCAGAAAGGAGCGCGGATGAGACCTTGGCAAATGTGAGGTCTGCAGGAACAAGGCCCAAGAGCATCTTGCGTGTGACTTCGTATGCCGGAGTGAGGCCGACTAGGAGAGCGGCTGCAGGGGCTTGCTCGGGGAAGACTATCCCCAACTGTTTGAGTTCACCATGAATGGACTGCACTTTGGTGACATAGTCCGCCATGCCTGGCGAGTCCTCGAGCCGCACTTGGAACATGCTGGGGATGAGTATAGCAACTCCCACTGCAGTTTTGTTCAGAAAGCGGTATTCGAGGTAGAGCCAAATGGCGTTGGCAAACGGGTATTTGTGGTAGGTTTCGACGAGTTCGGGAGGAGTGGTGCCCATGAAGACACTAATGACCGCACCATCGGCCTTCTCCCAATTCTTGTACTTGAGCAGTGCAGCAGCATAAACTGCTTCGGCGGCGGCATTAGCTGGATCGGCGGACCTCTCGGGTTTAGGAGGCTCTTTGCCGTCACCGATGTTGAGAAGGACGAGACGCTTCACCTCGCGACTGAGGAGGTGCTTGTCGACACCATAGCGCCAAGCCTTGTAGTTAGAGCATGTGCCGTCCGTCTCGAGACGAAGGAGCGGGATCAGGTTGGCGAGTGAAGTTGTTGAGTAAGCCATTGTCGGTGTGCAGCGCGGCACTTCTGGAAATTGGTCGACGAGAATTGCTGAAAATCACTCTGACGGCTTTATCAAAATGCCGCTAAGTAGGAAATGGCGTCGGCGAAAATTCGTTAAAACACCGACTTGAAACTGAATCTGAGCCTATGTCTAACCCCGGACCCACACACCCCCCCACACACCCCCAGGCCCTGTCCCGCAGCTACACAGCTCCGCAACCAGCTCCGCAACCAGCTCCGCAACCAGCTCCGCTCCGCTTCAACCTGTGTACCTGCTCTTGCTTGACGCGAGACGTTCGTGGAGGCTATTTCGCGAGGGGAGTTCGCCTATTCTGGCGGGGTCTGAGGGGAAACTCGAGAACGAGTTTTAAGAGATGGTCGAAATTGAGATTCGACCAAGGAGAACCGAGGAGGAAATCGACGACGAGAAGCGTGAACGCTTCAGAGATGAGAAATTCCACGAGGTCGAGCGCGAAGGCGGTCGACGATGAGAGGCGCGACTGCAGAGTGGAGCACGTCAAAATTCCGACGACTCGAAACGAATGTCGCGACGATGAAGTGCGCGTAGCGCGGGCACGTTGAGATTAGGACCTTGATCCGCGTGTGCGGATAGGTCGCTCTGATACCATGTAAGAAATAGAATTGAAATGATTGATTAGGTAAGGAGCCCAAGGCTCTATAAGTACATGGCAAGGTGAGAGTGAATGGATGAAGGGGGAATTGGAGGGAATCCCCATTGGGATCTCCGGAATCTCCAATTGGGTAATTGGAGATTGGGGGGATCACAATTGGGTGAGGTTGGGATTTGTGAGTACACCCCAACCCACTAGAACATTCATAACCTAAACTAGGATATAAAAGTACAAATACAAAAGTGGTGTTTGCAGTCTATTTCTAACAGAAGGGACTCGAAACAAACTCAACAAGGGTCTAGACCAAGTGAAATTAACACTACATGAAGTAGCATCACTATTTTAATATTTATCCACTTCCCTTGGGCTTGAAATCTTGAGCTGTTGGTCTTGATTCTGCAAGATAAATTCTTCTTGAGTTGATGAAGGTTTGCTGCACACATCTGTAACGCGATGGACACTTCATACTCGACAAAATAGAAAAACACATGCGACACGCAAACGACGACTTGACATGCGAGTTGTGAAAACTCGCGAATGTCTTGACCGACACAAACCACATGGTGATACACAATTCATGTTGTTTAGAGAAGGCTATAAGCAGATGATTCAATGGCTCCTTGGAAATTTCTGCAGCACTTCGTTATGATGCCCAGAAAACTCGCGACCTTCGAAAAGCTATATCCAAAACTCCAATTGGTGAAACAATCTGAAAATCGGATCTATTGTAGCGTGCAGCAACAGCTTTCTAATGAAATTTTAGTCACTCGATTCCGTAGCTTAACGAGTGAGCTATGGCGTTTGGCGCACTGGGGGGTAATCTGCCCTAGGAGAAGTTGACAGTCCTCAGAGTCACTATCATTGAAGCTTACAAGTTCAGAGGCATGATGGAAAAGGCATTGAAGCACAGTTGGAAGGTGGGGATGGAAGGGAAGGATGAAAGGGAAGGACCCTGGAGGCCCATTGTCAAGAACATGACAAGAGTCAAAGTCTTGACTCCCCATCCTCAGGTTCAACCAGCCTGGCAAGACAAAATTCACACTGTGCCAGGTTGGCCTCCAACCCCCAAATGCTGCAGCTGCAAGGTGAGGACAAAAGTCCCACACATGCTGGTCCCTCCTCGTTATAGGGCTCTCCAACTTTGGTGTAGCAGCTGCCAAGGACTTCCAATGAGTTGTAACAAATCCATCAAACATTTCTTCGTAACTTCTTCATATGTGCTCCGATTCCAACAATTCTTGGCTCGTTGAAATGTGCTCGATGTCATGCACAATCCAAGCACATCTGCACAAGCACAAGATGAATATGCAAAGACATGCAAACCCAATAAACCACACAAACAACGTAGCACACAAAACACATGCAACAAAATGATGCGAACAGACGACAGGATGACGTGCAAACGAATATGCACCAAGAATTCAAACACACATACAAGCACTAGATAGCAATGACATAGACTCACAAGTCTATGCTTTGGCCCTGCGTTGGACCCCTCCGACTGGTACAGCCTGGTGCGTCGACGTGTGCCTGTCTTTGAGCTGGATATGGATCAGATTAGGTCTACTATGTATGACATGTATGCATATGACTCTTGTGTGACTGGACCCTATTACCTTGTGTTGCCTAGTATAGGTGTGTCCACTATGTGTAGCCTAGGTTCCCCTGCTGCGTCAGGCATAGGACCACCTGCCTTGTTTAGCCTCGGCTCCCCTCTAGCTCCTTTGCCTTCGGACGCCACCGCCACGTTCTATTTCACGCTAGACTCGGGTGCGTCCGCCTGCTTCTTTCATGACCTTCATTCTTCCTAAAGTTTGCAGCATAGGCCTCCAAGTACTTCATTTGATGCACTCGCATCCAACGCTTCTCCACATCTCGCTCAATGTGAAGCCCAAGGTAGTGGTTGACGTCACCAAGGGTCTTGCACTTGAACTTGTCTTGAAGCTTCAGCATCACCTCCTTCACAAGGTCAGAGGAGGGTGAGAATATGAGGATGAGGATTTCCCGCAGCTTGATGTACCATTGCCTAGAGGCTTGCTTGGGGCCATAGAGTGCTTTCTTCAGCTTCCACACTCTGCCACTCCCATCATTGTACCTCTCTGGCTGCTCCGTGACGGTCTCTTCCTCCAAAACTCCGTTGAGGAAGGCCGTTACTATATCCATTTACTTCACGACCCATCCGTTGATGGCCGCCGCGGCGAAGAGAGTTCGAAGGGTTGTACCCTTCACAACAGGAGCATATACTTCATTGTAGTCCTTCTTCTCCTGCTGCTGGTACTCCTTGGCTACAAGTCTGCTCTTGTAGCGCTCAATGTTGCCATCGGCATCGGTCTTGCACTTGAAAAGCCACTTGGAAGAAATCGCCTTACGCCCCGGAGGTAGGTTCACCAAGTCAAACGCGTCGTTCTCTATGATGCTCCCCATTTCTTCATCTGAGGCCTTCTTCCACTCCTTCCCATTGGGGCCTTCCCAAGACTCCTTGGGATTCGTAGGCACCCCCGGCATCTCCACCGGAGAGAAGAAGGCAAAAGCGCACTCCTCGCTTTCATCTTCCGCATCATCGCCTAGCATGAGAGCCGAACCGGTCAAGGTTGAGTTGACTGGTCTTCCAAGCCGGTCATAGCTCAACCTATTGGGGGGCTGAGTCTTCGTTCTCCCCCTTCCTTCCTCCTCTGCGGCAGGGACTTGGATGCTCTCATGGCGTTGCTGCAAATCTGGTCGGTTCCTACGAGCACTTGTAGCACGAGGCGGAAGTGACGGTGCACGCTCATCATCTTGCTGCACCTCCTCCTCCTCTTCTCCCCCATTCATTTGAAGAGATTGCCTTGTGATTGTGCTGCTGCTACTCAGCTCCAAGGGCAGCTCCACATGCTCCAAGCTGGTTCTCTGCTCCTCTCCAAGCCGCACACCAATCTTCGCTTGGTTCTCCGCCTTCCACTTCTTGTACGGTAAGTTGTCCATGTACTTGCAATCTCTGCTCACCAAGAACTTCTTGGTAAATGGGTCCCAAAGAAGCCATCCCTTGCTGTTTTGAGTCATGCCTAGGTGCACGGCCCATGTTGCCTTGGCATCAAGCTTGTTGTGCCGAAGTTTCTTAGGCACAAGTGCCATGCATATCCACCTTCGGCTTCCTTCCAATCCACTCCACATAGGGCACCCATTTGTCTTCTCCCACGTGAGTCAAGGCTCTGTTCTTGGCCACACAAGCATGCCGCACCGCATCCGGCCAAAAGTAATTGGGAAGTCCCCGAGCCGTCTCCGTGAGTGTCCGATTCGCACGCTCGGCGATGCCGTTCATTGCAGGAGAGTAGGGCATGGTAAGAGAGTGCCTTATGCCCTGCTTCTTCAGCCAGGTTGAGAAGTCCTTGCTCAGGAACTCTCCCCCACGGTCAGTGCGAATCGCCTTCACAAGCCGGTCTTGTTGCCGCTCCACCATCGGCAACCAATCGGTCTTCACCGTTTCAGCTACGTCACTCTTCTTGGGCAGCACATACACCCAAGTCATGCGAGTGTAGACATCCACTTTAGTGAGGAAGTACTCAGCTCCAGCAGCTCCAAGCTTGAAGGGGCCCACCACATCCATCACCACCTCATCTAGTGGTGCCTTCGCCGTTGTCTCCGAGCTATGGAACGGATAGCGGTTGAACTTGGCTTGCATGCATGTTGGACAGCCAAGCACCTCATTGGGCTCCCCCTTGACACGTATCCCACTGACCATCTCTTGCTTAACTATCTGCTGCAAAATAGGCAATGCCACATGCCCGATTCGCCGATGCAAGGTCAGCCAATCACACTCTCCCGTAGCGGAAGTCGGGTTGGAGAAAACGGCACTCGCAATTGTGCCACACAAGCTCTCTCCATTCTCCTTCCCCTCCGGAGTGGTCACCGGTCTCCACATTCCCTCCCTTCATCGCCTCCCATTTTGCCCTCGCTCTCATCAGTACATCCTCAGCACACCGCGCCCCTCCTCATGCCACGTGACCACTCGTGCAGGCACCTCCACTCTCCCCCCTCCCCTTCCTCTAGAGCCACCTTCCTCCAACTCCACCTCCCCCCCATGCTCTTGTCGCGCACTGTCCCACCCCGCTGTTCTCATCCACCATCGCCTTGGTCATATGAATTTTTCCACACTTCGTAAAGCCGTCTCCTCCCGCTTGCTTGACGGTCTTCCCCCCACTCTTCCTCCCCTCCCGTCCTCTTCCGCTCCCCCATGCGCCAAATGCATTCATGGAAAGCTCAAACAACAACCTCACCTCAGTCATCCTTCCTTTGCTGCTGCCCCCCTTGACCTCGTCCACATGGACCTCTGGGGCCCTAACCCTTCCCCTTCCCGCCAAGGGCACCGGTACATGCTTTTCCTAGTCGACGACCACAGCAGGTACTCCTCGGTGTTCCTTCTCCACACAAAGGCCGAGGCCCCTGCTCTCATCGTTACCTGGGCCGAGCAGTGCCGTGTCCACTTTGGTCGCCCCATCCGCCGCCTCCATTCCGACGGCGGTGGTGAGTTTCTAAACCGCACCCTCTCCTCCTACTGCTCAACCCATGGCATCCGGCAGACTCATACCCTTCCCCACTCCCCTCAGAAGAACGGTGTTGCTAAGAGTCGAATTCGTAAGATCACCAAGACGGCCCGCTGCCTCCTCACTCATGCCTCCACGCCCCCTTCTCTTTGGAGCTATGCCCTTGTCCATGCTGCTCTCCTCACTAATCTTTACCCACATCCTCAACGCCAGTCCGTCACTCCAACAGAGCTCTGGGCTAGCACCAAGCCAGATGCTGCCATTCTCCGTATCTGGGGTTGCAAGGAAAATGTCCTCATCCCCCCACCTGACCGCTCTAGGCAGGCAGGAAAGCTCGCCTCCACGGCCATTGAGTGTGTCTACCTTTGCCACGCTCGCTCTGCCCCTGGTTACCTCTTCCTTCACCCGTCCTCAGGCCGCCTCCTACAGAGCCGTGACGTGGTGTTCGATGAGAGCATCCCCTTCTATCATTCTGTTCCGCCTACCGACCCACTTCCTCCTCTCTCCCACCCCCTCACCTGGGCTGATGGTGTCATTCCCCCACTCCTTCCCAAGGCTCCCCTCCTTCCTCCAAATCCTGCTCCTACCCCTCCTCCTTCCTCAGGTGACATTTACGACCCAGCTGTCCCTGACTCCCCTGCTCACTCTGCCTCATCGCACGAGCACCAGCAGCAGCAGCAGCAGCAGCAGCAGCAGCAGCAGCAGCAGCAGCAGCAGCAGCAGCAGAAGGAGCAGCAGCAGCAGCAGCAGCAGCAGCAGGTGCAGCAGCAGCAGCGGATGGAGCAGCAGCGGCAGCAGCAGCAGCAGGAGGAGGCGCAGCAGCAGCAACGGATGGAGCAGCAGCAGCAGCAGCAACCGCAGGCAGTGCAGCAACAGCAGCCGCAGCAGGAGGTGCAGCAGCAGCGGCAGCAGCAGCCACAGCAGCATCAGCAGCAGCAACCACAGCAGCAACCTCATCCAAGTTTAGGTTGTGAATGTTCTAGTGGGTTGGGGTGTACTCACAAATCCCAACCTCACCCAATTGTGATCCCCCCAATCTCCAATTACCCAATCGGAGATTCTGGAGATCCCAATGGGGATTCCCTCCGATTCCCCCTTTATCCATTCTCCCTTACCTTGCCATATAGTTATAGAGCCTTGGGCTTCTTACCTAATCAATCATTTTCAACTCTATTTCTTACATGGTATCAGAGCGACCTATCCGCACACGCGGATCAAGGTCCTAATATGAACGTGCCCGCGCTACGCGCACCTCATCGTTGCGACATTCATCTCGAGTCGTCGGAATTTTCGACGAGCTCGACTCTGCAGTCGCGCCTCTCATCGTCGACCACCTTCGCGCTCGACCTCGTTGAATTTCTCATCTCTGAAGCTTTCACGCTTCTCATCGTCGATTTCCTCCTCGGTTCTCCTTGGTCAAATCTCAATTTCGACCATCTCTTAAAACTCGTTCTCGAATTTCCCCTCAGACCCCGCAAGAAAAGGCGAACTCCCATCTCAAAATCACCTCCACAAACGTCTCGCGTCAAGCAAGAGCAGGTACACAGGTTGAAGCGGAGCGGAGCTGGTTGCGGAGCTGGTTGCGGAGCTGTGTAGCTGCGGGACAGGGCCTGGGGTTGTGTGGGGGGGTGTGTGGGTCCGGGGTTAGACATAGTCTCGGATTCAGTTTCAAGTCGGCGTTTTAACGAATTTTCGCCGACGCCATTTCCTTCTTAGCGGCATTTTGATTTTCAGCAATTTTCGTCGACCAATTTCCAGAAGTGCCGCGCTGCACACCGACAATGGCTTATTCAACCACTTCACTCGCCAACCCGATCCCGCTCCTTCGTCTCGAGCCGGACGGTACATGCTCCAACTACAAGGCTTGGCGCTATGGTGTCGACAAGCACCTCCTCAGTCGCAAGGTGAAGGGGCTCGAGCTCACCGACGTCCTTCTCAATATCGGTGATGGCAAAGAGCCTCCTAAACCCGAGAGGTCCGCCGATCCAGCTAATGCCGCCGCCGAAGCAGTTTATGCTGCTGCACTGCTCAAGTACAAGAATTGGGAGAAGGCCGATGGTGCGGTCATTAGTGTCTTCATGGGCACCACTCCTCCCGAACTCGTCGAAACATACCACAACTACCCGTCTGCCAACGCCATTTGGCTCTACCTCGAAGACCGCTTCCTGAACAAGACTACAGTGGGAGTTGCTATACTCATCCCCAGCATGTTCCAAGTGCGGCTCGAGGACTCGCCAGGCATGGCGGACTATGTCACCAAGGTGCAGTCCATTCATGGTGAACTCAAACAGTTGGGGATAGTCTTCCCCGAGCAAGCCCCTGCAGTCGCTCTCCTAGTCGGCCTCACTCCGGCATACGAAGTCACACGCAAGATGCTCTTGGGCCTTGCTCCTGCAGACCTCACATTTGCCAAGGTCTCATCTGCGCTCCTTTCTGCCGAAAAGGACAACAGCGAGCGCTCAAGCCAAGGCCAATGCAATCCGCGCTCCCGTGCCTCAAGCCTATGCCGCTTCGGCGCCGTTCCAGCGCAACCGCTTCCCCCCGTGTCCCTACGTCATCAAGCGCGGCCCTCGTGCCGGCCAGGTGTGTGGCGGCACCAACCACGCCCTTGCCTCCTGCTTTAAGAAGAAGGAGGACGAGTGGTATGCCGTCAATGGGACGGCCTCCAAGCCGCCAAGCTGGATGGTCAATCGTGCTCCTCGCAAGGTCACTCAAGTCGAAGCGCAGGAATCCGTGCAGGCTGCTGTTGCTCCACCTGCTGATGTGCGCCTCAACATGTTGTTCCCTGGCACTGCCATGATTAATGAAACGATTTCGCAGTATCCTGGCTTACAAAGCACCTCAGCCACAATAGAGTTCACCCTCGACAGTGGGGCCACTCACACGGTTCTCAAGGAAGAACACTCCTTCAAGCCATACGAGACACCAATCCGTTTACTAGGAGCAGACTCCAGTTTCACAACACACGCCAAGGGCTCCTCCGCAGTTCCGTGCCCAGCTTTTCCTTCGGGCAGTGTGACTGGCATGTGTGTTCCCACACTACGCCACAATCTCGTGGCCCAACACAAGCTCCAACGGGCAGGCGTCACCACGATCTTCCCAGCACAATCGGATCACTGTGACCTCCTCGACCCTAAGTCCAAAAAGCTCCTAGCACGCTTCACACTCAAAAGCAGCAAGCTCTACACACTGCGCTCACCTGCACCTCTCGCCGCCCTCTCCCAAGCGCAAGCTGCCAGCACCACTCCGTGTTCGTGTCGCAGCTTCGCCAACCCAACCATCCTCTACCACCATCGCTTGGGTCACCCCAACTTCCGTACACTTGCCGACATGGCTTCCAAGAAACTTCTTCTTGGCCTCCCGTCGGCGCTTCCTCCACCAACAGACTCGCCTGCACCCACCTGCCTGGACTGCACCAAGAGCAAGCTCAGGCAGCAGCCGCACCCTTCCTCCCCATCCGTCGTAGCTGCCCCGCTGGACCTAGTGCACATGGATGTCTGGGGCCCAGCTCCAGTCGCATCCCGAGGTGGTCATCGGTACTTTCTTACACTAGTCGATGACCACTCGCGGTATGTTTCTGTGCACCTCCTGCATACCAAGGCGGAGGCACCTGATGTCATCATGGCGTGGGTGCGCCAGGCTCAAGTCACGTTCGGCACTCCTCTGAAGTGCCTCCATTCTGATGGCGGGGGAGAATTTCGCAATGGCAAACTCGATAACTTCTGTGCGGCCCAAGGGATTCGGCAAACCTTCACGCTCCCCGAAAGCCCGCAGCAGAATGGCATTGCAGAGAGCTGCAACCACACCTTGGTTCAGATCGCTCGCTGCCTCCTCAGTCACGCCAACGCATCACGGTCACTCTGGGGATATGCCCTCTTCCATGCGGCACTCCTCTACAATCTTTATCCGCATCCCCACCGGCCTGACACCACACCTACCGCTCTCTGGCTTGGGGTTACGCCTTCCGCCCGCTCTCTACGCGTCTGGGGGTGTACCGCGTATGTGTTGCTAAGCCCCCACACGCGCAGGAAGCAAGGTGGCAAGCTTGGTCCCAAAACCCAGACCTGCATGTACCTGGGGCACAACTCTGACTCCCCAGACTACTTATTCCTCAACCCCATCACCAGACAGCTGATTCGCAGCCGTGATGTCGTCTTCGATGAGACACGCCCATTCCACTCTGCGACCACGGGCGAGCCTCCTCCACCTCCCCCGACGCTTGTTTGGGCAGACTTCGATGCCCCACCTCCGGCCGCTGCCCCTTCTCCGGGGCCTTCTCCGTCTGGCGTGTCTCACCCGGCCTCCCCAGTATCCTCCGCAGCGGCACCTCCTCCTGCTCCGCCTTCCCCGCGCTTCGAGCCCGGCTCACCAGTCTCCTACCGGAGGCGCCCAGTCCCTCCGGTCCCACCGCAGCCGCCTTCGTCTCCGATCTCTAGTCGCACTCGTTCCAAGGGACCGGCTCCGCCTGGGGACCAGCCGCCTTCTCCATCCGGTGTTCGGTCACCCCGCCTCCTCCTACCGGGGGTGATGTCCCCTCCATCCGTATTCCCCCCCCGTGCACTTCTGGAGGACAGGCATGAGGAGCTGTTTGACCTTCACGCGGTCTGCCAATTTCTCTCTCACATCTTCCCGGACATTACTGACTGCCCTTCCCTCAACTTCACCGAGAACCCGACCATTCCGACTCCTCGCACAAAAGAGGAAGCTCTCTCGGGGCCTTATAAGAAGGAGTGGAAGGCAGCAATGAATGTGGAGAACGAGGCGTTCATTCGCAACAACAGCTTTGACGATGTTGTTCCCCCTTCCGGTGTCAACATCGTCGGCGGAAAATGGATCTTCCGAGTCAAACAACTCCCATGCAAAGCTCCACTGTTCAAGGCACGATACGTGGCGAAGGGTTTCACCCAGAATGAGTATCTCGACTTCTTCGAAACATTCTCGCCCACGGCCAAGCTCCCGACTGTGCGCGCTCTTCTTGATATAGCCGCTCGCGGCAACTTTGAGATCAAGTCCATGGACGCCTCCTCCGCCTTTCTCCAAGGCCAGCTCAAGGAGGATGTTCACATGGAACGCCCACCGGGGTTTCCTGGCACTTACCCTGCCAACACAGTGTGGAAGCTGAAGCGCCCAGTGTATGGCCTCAAGCAGGCTCCTCGTGAGTGGCACAACAAGGTGAAGGAAGTCCTCCTCGCACTTGACTTCCATCCCTCTGCCTCAGATTCCAGTCTCTTTGTTCGTCACTCCTCTGAGCCCTTCTACATCCTCGTCTACGTCGACGACTTCATTCTTGCTGCCAGAGATCCAGCCGACATGGCAGCTGTCCAGTCTGCTCTCAGCTCCGCCCTTCTCATGAAGGATCTTGGTGACCTCAAGAACTACCTGGGGATGGAGATCACTCGTGACCGCCAGGCTTGCACGATCACCCTCTCCCAGGAGTCCTACATCGACAACCTTCTCAAGCGGTTCGACATGGACTCCAGTAACTCTGTCTCCACTCCACTCCCACTACAGCATCAGCTCACGGCCCCTCCAGTTCCTTCTCCTGACGCCTGCAAGGACCCGTACCCTGAGCTAGTCGGTTCACTCATGTATGCCATGATGTGCACTCGACCAGACTTGGCTTACCCGGTTAGGTACGTCTCCCCCGGACGCTACACTGCCTCGCATTGGTCTGCAGCCAAGAGGGTCCTCCGCTATCTACAAGCCACCAAGTCTCACATCCTCACTCTTGGTGGTACCTCTCCAGTCAAGCTCGAGGGATACACAGACTCCTCATGGGCCGATGACCAGACTGACTGACGCTCCTCCCAAGGGTACTGCTTCACCCTTGGTAGCGGAGTCATCATTTGGCGCTCCACTCGGTCCTCTGCAGTCTCCTTGTCGTCCTGCGAGGCCGAGCTCTACGCGGGCACAATGGCTGCTCAAGAGGCACGCTGGCTCTCCTTTCTCCTCGCTGAGTTAGGCTACCCCCAGCAGTCGCCCACCCTGTGGTGTGACAACCAGAGTGCCTTTCATCTCACCAAGGATCCTGTGTTCCACTCTCGCATCAAGCACATCGAACTTCGTCATTTCTTCATCCGAGATCTTGTTCAGAGTGACCAGCTGACGGTACGATACATTGCCTCCGATTGCAACCTCGCCGACCTCTTTACCAAGGCTCTCGGCAAGGCTGACCACCATCGCCTTCTCCGTTCCATGGGGCTATGTGCTCCTTGATCGGGTTTGCAGTCTATGGGGGTGTGTTAGAAATAGACTGCAAATACCACTTTTGTATTTGTACTTTTATATCCTAGTTTAGGTTATGAATGTTCTAGTGGGTTGGGGTGTACTCACAAATCCCAACCTCACCCAATTGTGATCCCCCCAATCTCCAATTACCCAATTGGAGATTCTGGAGATCCCCATGGGGATTCCCTCCAATTCCCCCTTCATCCATTCTCTCTCACCTTGCCATGTACTTATAGAGCCTTGGGCTCCTTACCTAATCAATCATTTCAACTCTATTTCTTACAAGTACAGTAATCAGCTTCTGCTCAACTCAGTCAGAAGGGAATTGAAGTTCTCAAAGAGAAGGGGGAGCAGCTCAGAGAAGGAAATGTGTTCCTTTCCTGCTTCGCTGATGCCATATGGGCTTCTGAGCATAAGGATACATCGTCAGTTGGTGGATATATGTGCATGGTGGGAGGTTGGCCTATAAGCTGGAGGTCCGAGAAGCAGTCTGAATTAGCTCTATCTATAGTGGAATCTGAGTACATGGCGATGTTTCATGCGGCAAAAGAAATCATCTGGCTAAGGAGGCTCTTGAAGGAGATCGGCCATGAACAGACTTGTGCGACACCTCTGTTCAGTGACAGCAAGGGAGCCATTGCCATGGCACGCAATGCAGTTCTTCATGGGTTGAACAAGCACATGAGGATCAAGTGGCATTGGTTGCGGAAGGAGGTGAAGCTTGGAACACTGGATCCGATCTACGTGAAAACACAGCAACAGCCAGCCGACTTCCTTACCAAGCGGCTAGCTGAAGAGCCACACTGGCGCTGTGCGAGGATGGCGGGAATGTCCTTGAACTAGAGACGGCGAAACAAGCTGACAGTCTGAGGGGGAGTGTGTTGGTGCATATTCGTTTGCACGTCATCCTGTCGTCTGTTCGCATCATTTTGTTGCATATGTTTTGTGTGCTACATTGTTTGTATGGTTTGTTGGGTTTGCATGTCTTTGCATGTTCATCTTGTGCTTG
This sequence comes from Closterium sp. NIES-67, assembly GCA_027943415.1. Lineage (NCBI taxonomy): Eukaryota > Viridiplantae > Streptophyta > Zygnematophyceae > Desmidiales > Closteriaceae > Closterium > Closterium sp. NIES-67. The sequence continues at coordinate 236,306 of BQMB01000500.1, read as the reverse complement.
TGCAGATGTGCTTGGATTGTGCATGACATCGAGCACATTTCAACGAGCCAAGAATTGCTGGAATCGGAGCACATATGAAGAAGTTACGAAGAAATGTTTGATGGATTTGTTACAACTCATTGGAAGTCCTTGGCAGCTGCTACACCAAAGTTGGAGAGCCCTATAACGAGGAGGGACCAGCATGTGTGGGACTTTTGTCCTCACCTTGCAGCTGCAGCATTTGGGGGTTGGAGGCCAACCTGGCACAGTGTGAATTTTGTCTTGCCAGGCTGGTTGAACCTGAGGATGGGGAGTCAAGACTTTGACTCTTGTCATGTTCTTGACAATGGGCCTCCAGGGTCCTTCCCTTTCATCCTTCCCTTCCATCCCCACCTTCCAACTGTGCTTCAATGCCTTTTCTATCATGCCTTTGAACTTGTAAGCTTCAATGATAGTGACTCTGAGGATTGTCAACTTCTCCTAGGGCAGATTACCCCCCAGTGCGCCAAACGCCATAGCTCACTCGTTAAGCTACGGAATCGAGTGATTCAATATTCAGTGGAAAGCTGATGCTGCAAGCTACAACATATCCGATTTTCAGATCGTTTCACCGATTGGAGTTTTGGATATAGCTTTTCGAAGGTCGCGGGTTTTCTGGGCGTCATAACGAAGTGCTGCAGAAATTTCCGAGCCATTGAATCATCTGCTTATAGCCTTCTATAACCAACAGCTGGAAGCTGCGAAACTGCTGCAGCTCCTGGGGAGTTATGGGGTCAGCGATAGAGGAGGAGGAGGAGGAGGAGAGCTGAAGATGAGAAGGGAGGAAAGACGGAAGGGTTTTGACATCCTGGAGAGAGGGGCGGGGATCCATGGCAGACCAGCGTGGGGGTGTGCCAGTGTTGCCACGCTCGAACCAGGCGTCATCATACGCTTTGAAGCAGGTCGTTGGGGGATGGTTGGTTTGGGTGCAGCGCTCACCCGCCCTGGGACCAAAACGGCGAAGATAGGAACATGGGGGGAGAGTGCCAGGGCGGCCACCACGGCTACCAGATGAGCCACCACTGCCACCACCACCACCACTACTGCCACCCTCGACCCTGCCACCACCGCCGCCGGCTCCGTTGCCCCCACAACCGCCACCTCCACCCCCTCCCTGAGGGTTGGTGCGGCCGCCACGTGGGCGCCCTCCACGACTTGGCTGTGCAACTGCAAGCTGGGGGTTTGGGGACTCGGTGGAGTTCAAGCCGGAAGGGGGGGTTGAGAGGAGGCGGGCCTCAGCGTCAATGATCCACTGGACCACAGTGTCAAGGGAGGCACGGGGCTGAGCCTCAGTGAAGGGGATGACGCGCACTTCATATTGAGGGGAGAGGCCTTGGAGGAGACGGTAGATCTGGAGGTTGGAGGGGAGAGTAGTCTGGCGAGCCTCTAGGTGGGAGGCAAGGTCCAGGAGACGGCTGGTGTAGTCAACGGCGCCAGCACTATTTTCGATCGTGATGCTGAAGTATTCCTTGAAGAGCGGTCCAACAGTGTCGAAGTCGGTGCGTTTGAACATCGCCTCAAGCTCGAGCCAGATCTGGCGGGAGCCGATGCGACGTGCCTGGAAGTTGCGCATGAGCGCAGGCGGGATGGCAAGGAGAAGGGCACCAGTAGCACGGCTGTCCACCTCGAGCAAAGCGCGACTACGCTCGGCAAATCGCGCAGAGTCAGCGGCATAAGCGGCGGCAGTAGCGGCATGCTGGTTGCGGAGGGTGGCCGACCGCTCGTGTTCCTCCAAAGCGATCAGGTAATCAGTATGGAGCACGAGGAACTCACGACGCTGAGTAACAAAGAGCAGCTCAACCTCAGCGGTGGCAGCGCGAGTGCTGGTGCCAACGGGTACCACGGGGGGCAGAGGTTCCTCGCCGGGATGGGGAATGAGAGGGGGGGATCGCCAGGGTGAGGCGGCGGGTCCCCAAGGTCACCCTCTGGGAGACCAAGCATGATGTCCAAGAGGCGGAACGGCAGGACATATGCACTGCCAAGGACGCGGTGGAGGCTGCCGACGAAGGAATACCAGTTGGTTGCTGAGTTGTCGGCAGCGCGCACCAAATGATCGAGGGTCGAAATGTCGACAGGAGGGGGATAGGATGCCATTGGTGACATGGAGTGGGAGGAAGGCGACGGTGGGTGGACCCGCGGTGGCCTGGAGGGAGCGGCGGCGGGTGGACCCGCGGTGGCTCAAAGAGGAGGGGAGGATGGGGATGGCTGTAGCTACTGCTGCTGCTCCCACTGCTGCTGCTGCTGCTGCTGCTGCTGCCGCTGCTGCTGCTGCTGCTCCTTCTTCTGCTGCTGCTGCTGCTGCTCCTTCTTCTGCTGCTGCTGCTGCTGCTCCTTCTTCTGCTGCTGCTGCTGCTGCTGCTGTTGCTGCTGCTGCTGCTGCGGCTGCTGCTGCTGCTGCTGCTGCTGCTGCTGCAGCTGCTGCTGCTGCTGCTGCATCTGCTGCTCCTTCTGGTGCTGCTGCTGCTAGCTGATGGCAGTTAGCTGATGGGGAAAGATGGCAGTTAGCTGATGAAAGTAGGACTTGGTGGAAATTTCAGTAGCACTTCGTGATCACATCCAGGAAAATATGCAAACTTCGGAAAGCGATATCTGACAATCCTGTCGTCTGTTCGCATCATTTCGTTGCATGTGTTTTGTGTGCTACATTGTTTGTATGGTTTGTTGGGTTTGCATGTCTTTGCATGTTCATCTTGTGCTTGTGCAGATGTGCTTGGATTGTGCATGACATCGAGCACATTCCAACGAGCCAAGAATTGTTGGAATCGGAGCACATATGAAGAACTTACGAAGAAATGTTTGGTGGATTTGTTACAACTCATTGGAAGTCCTTGGCAGCTGCTACACCAAAGTTGGAGAGCCCTATAACGAGGAGGGACCAGCATGTATGGGACTTTTGTCCTCACCTTGCAGCTGCAGCATTTGGGGGTTGGAGGCCAACCTGGCACAGTGTGAATTTTGTCTTGCCAGGTTGGTTAATCTGAGGATGGGGAGTCAAGACTTTGACTCTTGTCATGTTCTTGACCATGGCCTCCAGGGTCCTTCCCTTTCATCCTTCCCTTCCTACCCCACCTTCCAACTGTGCTTCAATGCCTTTTCTATCATGCCTTTGAACTTGTAAGCTTCAATTATAGTGACTCTGAGGATTGTCAACTTCTCCTAGGGCAGATTACCCCCCAGTGCGCCAAACGCCATAGCTCCTCGTTGCTACGGAATCGAGTGATTCAACTTTCAGTGGAAAGCTGACGCTGCAAGCTACAACATATCCGATTTTCAGATCGTTTCACCGATTGAAGTTTTGGATATAGCTTTTCGAAGGTCGCGAGTTTTCTGGGCGTCATAACGAAGTGCTGCAGAAATTTCCAAGGAGCCATTGAATCATCTGCTTATAGCCTTCTCTAGCAACAAGTGGTATCAGAGCCCATTATCACGCATTTGGGACCTAAAATACGATGGGAGATAAGAGGACTCTGGTGGAGGTGATACTTCAGTCCAAGGAGGCAGCTCAACCCAAGATTCTGGCATTGCAGCGCAAAGGGGAGCGCGTACAAGCCAGGGGTCACTGCTTAAGGAGGTGCTGAAGACTTCACCATTGAGAAGTTCTCTGGAGATGGCTATGATGATTGGGCATGGAAGATGCAGCTCTACTTTCGACAAATTGGCCTCTTGAAGCTCATGATTGGAACGGAGCCAGGCCAAAGGAAATGCAGAGCGAGCGGACTGGGATGAACGTTCATCTGCTGGGTATTATCTACTGTCACAAAGCTTGGAGCTGAACCAGAGGCATCACATCATGCATCTGCTACCGGAAATTGATTGTGGGCCCAAGGCATGGGCAGTGCTCAAGGACCTGCACGCTCCGACATCGGTTGCCGCTTCTCTCATGCTGGATCGGGAGCTGTCCATGCTGCGGTTGAGCGAGAATGAACCTGTGCAGCCCGTACTGGACAAGATGAGGGAACTCTACGCGAAATTGGCGATTGCTGGCATCACGTACCCGAGCAGACTAAGTGTCTCAAGATGCTCAGCCTGCTGCCCGAGTCTTGGCTGCAATTTATAAGCGGACTCAGCTTGCCACAAAACCAAAGTCAATGGACATTGGAGTGGATTGCACTAAGATTCTGGAAGAAGATTTTCGTCGCTATACACTGCGCGGAGGTGATGACAGCACCAGCGGCTATGCCATGCAAGGGACATGGAGAGATCGAGGGCGTGGCAATCGCGGTCGCTCTTACTACAACCAAGGTGGTTGCGGGACTTGGAACCAGCGGGGGCGTGGTGGCGCTGGTGCAAGAGGAAGAGGTGGTCACTCCAACAACGACAACTGTGAACCACGCTTGAGGGGAGAGTGCTGGTATTGCAAGGAAGAAGGGCATCCATGGTTTCGCTGCTCTACCAAGCCCGACTGGTGGACCCGTTGGAACCAATCGCAAAAGGGGAATGGAGGAAAGCAACCACATGGAGGTGCCAATATGGTAGCTGATCCTGCTGAAGAAACCTCCAAGGACGACTGAGGAATGGGAAATGAGGAGAGGAATGCTGGACAGTTCTACCATGTGTGTGACAAAGATGACAGTGGCACAGCTGTTGCAAGGGCTGGAGAGAATGCACCCGCTTGACATGTGGGTCATGGACTCTGGTGCTGCATGGACAATGACACCACGCAAGGATTGCTGGATGCTGTGCGAGCGCCTCCAATCTCCGAAGTGCGCTCAGCATCTGGACATGCAGTGAAGATCGCTGGAGTTGGTCGAGCTGTATTCAGAGCACCTGATGGTGGACTGGTTGTGCTGAAGGACGTGTTACTCGTACCGGGGCTGAAGGCCAATCTGATATCGCTGCGCAAGCTAGGCCAGGCCGGAGTCAGCACCACCACCAATGGATCCAAAACATTCAAGGGGCTGCGATGAGATCGTGTGTTATGGGATTTAACAAAACAGAGATGTCTTCAGATCCATGTGGCACATCCCTGCGCTGATATGGGAATCAACAAAGAAGGAGTTGGGAGCAGTAAAGGCGGGATCTGGAGTCCAGGGGGAGTGCAATGCAGTTAGTGCTGCAGGAGTGACGGTTTCTGCAAGGTCGGGGGAGACTGATTGGGAAACCGCACACAGGCGTCTAGGGCATGTGGCTATGCCATTGCTGCAGCAACTGCATAAGGAAGAAGCAGTAAAGGGGCTGAAGCTTTCTGGGCAACCAAATGATACCAAGTGCGAGACGTGTCTGCTGAGCAAGTTCACACGGTTCCCCTTTCACGGCGTAGCTGGGAAAAGCAAGGCAGCACTGGAACTGGTGCACATGGACCTGGTAGGACCTTTTCCAGTTCAAGGAAGAAAGGGGGAAAGATACTTCCTAACAATAGTTGATGACTGGAGTCGGCTGATGTGGGCATACCCGTTGAAGCAAAAGCATCATGCTGCCTCAACAATCCGAGATGACTGGCTGCCGTTGGTCGAGCGACAATCTGGGCACCCATGCAAGAGCATCAGAACCGACCGAGGTGGAGAGTTTCTAGGAGGAGATCTGACTGCGTGGCTCAAGAAACAAGGCATTGAGCATCAGCTAACGACGTCCTATACCCCTCAGTCAAATGGCGTTGCTGAGAGGGCTAATAGGACCATCCTGGAAACTGCGCGAGCGCTGCTGATCGAATCAGGGCTGGGGAACTCCATGTGGCCTCATGCGGTGAGGCATGCTACAGTGGCAAGGAACCGCGTACTCACAAAGGTGGCTGATGATATGTGGGTGCCGCTGGAGAGGTGGCTTGGAAAGAAGCCTCCAGTGGACATGCTTAGAGTGTTCGGATGCATGGCAGTGGCGCATGTCCCTAAACCGTACAGGACAAAGCTTGGAGCATCTGCACTGTGGTGTGTGCACCTTGGGCTTGCGGCAGAGAGCAAGGGGTGGCTACTCTGGGAGCCCTCAAAGAATGTGCTGTTTGACAGTCGGGATGTCAAATTTGTGGAGAACATCATGTATGGCAAGTGGGAGAAGCAGCCAGAGGCAAGGGTCACCCAGCAGCTGGAAGAGATCACTATGCACTTCGATGTGTCCGAACCTGAGAACAGCGAAGTCACTGCACCAACGGCAAGCGGTACTGATGAAGGAAGCAATGAGGATATTGCAGCTGATACTCAAGTCAAGGATCCGGAGCAGCAGCAGCAAGAGGCTTCCAAAACACCAAGTCTGCCAAAGCGAAGGAAACAGATTGGTGGGGGGACAAAGGATTGGGTGAAGGTGAAAGAATGGGTCAATCCAACCATCTACCCTGCACGTACCAGAATGGCAACAAGAAAGCTGCTGAACTCTACAAGTGGAGGAGCCACAACAGAGCAGCAGGAACAGGCTCAAGGCGAAGATGCACTGCTGTTCTTGGGTGATGACCAAGAGTCTGATGACGAAGAGCCTGCATACTGCTTTTACGCACCAATACAACCTCCGAGCATGGATCATGCGCTAGCCAGGCCTCAACGGGGGAAGTGGCTTGTTTCAAGAGATGCAGAGTACAACAGCCAGATGGAGAATCACACATGGGACCTGGTGTACTTGCCAAATGGGAAGAAGGCAATACAGTGCAAGTGGCTGGCAAAAATCAAGACGGATGAGAAAGGAGAGCCATCAGTTTACAAGAGCAGGCTGGTGGCAAAGGGGTTTCAACAGAAAGAGAAGGAAGATTACAAAGAAGTGTTTGCCCCAACTGCTAAGTCTCCAACGCTACGTGTGCTGCGCGGTAGCTGCTGTGCGCAAATGGAAGGTGAAGCAGATGGACATCGTAACCGCTTTTCTGCACGGCATTGTGGAAGAGGAGGTGTACATGGTTCAACCACCTGGCTATGAGGATGGAATCGGTCGTGTCTGCAAACTTAACAAGGCCATCTATGGCTTGAAGCAGGCCCCGAGATGCTGGTACAACAGCCTGGCCAGTGCACTGGAAGGGATTGGATTCCGTGCGAGTGCATGCGACGAGAGCCTATTCCTGATGGGCGAGGGGGAGTCGCTTGTGCTTCTGCTTGTGTACGTGGATGACATCCTGCTCTTCAGCAGCAGTGACAAGGAGATCGATGGGGTGCAGCAGAAGCTCACAGAACAGTTCAAGTGCAAGTCACTTGGAGAGGCAAGGTACTACCTGGGAATGCACATTGAGCGGGATACTGAACGTGGCTGGCTCAAACTGCATCAGGGACAGTACATCCACACCTTGGCTGAGAAGTACTCTCTGCAGGAAGAACAGACAGTGGTCACACCTTTGCCTTCCGAGTTCAAACTCATAAAGGCAGCTGAAGGAGAAGGAGTTGAGTGTGAAGACCAGAGGCAATTCCAATCCATGGTCGGGAGCCTACTCTACGCTGCTGTGCATACTCGTCCTGACATCAGCTTTGCTGTGGGACAGCTGGCTCGAGTAGTGCAAAATCCAACAGAAGAGCAGTATGGTGCAGCGGAGAGAGTGGTGCGCTACCTCAAGTTATACCCTACAGTGGGAGTACAGTATTCAGCCTCTGCTCAACTCAGGCAAATGGGAGTTGAAGTCCTCAAAGAGAAGAGGGAGCAGCTCGGAGAAGGAAAGGTGTTCCTTTCCTGTTTTGCTGATGCCACATGGGCTTCTGAACATGAGGATTCATCATCAGTAGGTGGATACATCTGCATGGTGGGAGGTGGGCCTGTAAGTTGGAGGTCCAAGAAGCAGTCTGAGACGGCACTATCTTCAGTGGAATCTGAGTACATGACGATGTTTCATGCGGCAAAAGAAATCATCTGGCTAAGGAGGCTCTTGAAGGAGATCGGCCATGAACAGACTTGTGCGACACCTCTGTTCAGTGACAGCAAAGGAGCCATTGCCATGGCATGCAATGCAGTTCTTCATGGGTTGAACAAGCACATGAGGATCAAGTGGCATTGGCTGCGGAAGGAGGTGAAGCTTGGGACACTGGATCCGATGTATGTGAAAACTCAGCAACAGCCAGCCGACTTCCTTACCAAGCGGCTAGCTGAAGAGCCACACTGGCGCTGTGCGAGGATGGCGGGAATGTCCTTGAACTAGAGACGGCAAAACAAGCCGACAGTCTGAGGGGGAGTGTGTTGGTGCATATTCGTTTGCACGTCATCCTGTCGTCTGTTCGCATCATTTCGTTGCATGTGTTTTGTGTGCTACATTGTTTGTATGGTTTGTTGGGTTTGCATGTCTTTGCATGTTCCTCTTGTGCTTGTGCAGATGTGCTTGGATTGTGCATGACATCGAGCACATTCCAACGAGCCAAGAATTGCTGGAATCGGAGCACATATGGAGTTACGAAGAAATGTTTGATGGATTTGTTACAACTCATTGGAAGTCCTTGGCAGCTGCTACACCAAGTTGGAGAGCCCTATAACGAGGAGTGACCAGCATGTGTGGGACTTTTGTCCCCACCTTGCAGCTGCAGCATTTGGGGTTTGGAGGCCAACCTGGTACAGTGTGAATTTTGTCTTGCCAGGCTGGCTGAACCTGAGGGTGGGGAGTCAAGACTTTGACTCTTGTCATGTTCTTGACCATTGGCCTCCAGGGTCCTCCCCTTTCATCCTTCCCTTCCTACCCCACCTTCCAACTGTACTTCAATGCCTTTTCCATCATGCCTTTGAACTTGTAAGCTTCAATTATAGTGACTCTGAGGACTGTCAACTTCTCCTAGGGCAGATTACCCCCCAGTGCGCCGAACGCCATAGCTCACTCGTTACGCTACGGAATCGAGAGACTCAATTTTCAGTGGAAAGCTGACGCTGCAAGCTATAACATATCCAGTTTTCAGATCGTTTCACCGATTGGAGTTTTGGATATAGATTTTCGAAGGTCGCGGGTTTTCTGGGCGTCATAACGAAGTGCTGCAGAAATTTCCAAGGAGCCATTGAATCATCTGCTTATAGCCTTCTCTAACCAACACTAACCAGGGCTTCAAAGGTCATAATAAAATGCCAGGAAATGCTATATAGCAGGGTGTTTTTTTTTGTCGTCCTTTTTTTTCAGCTTTTGATTTTTCCTAGGCCTGAATTTTAGGGGTTCTCATTTGAGCAGGCTTTAAATATTGTATGTTATTGTTTTGGTTACCCTGAATTATCAGCCTAAAAAGGATTTCCAGCTTGAAATGGAATCCTATCTGACTGGTCCAGGCAAGCTGGAGCAGCTGTGAGGGGCATGACTTGCCCTTCGCCAAAATGACGCAGGTGACGCAAGCTGGAGCAGATGTGAGGGGCGTGATTGGTCCTTCCCCAAAATCACGCAGGCACTTTGACGCGAGCTAAAGCAGGTGTGAGGGGCGTGGCTAGATCTTAGGCAAAATGACGCAGGCAACGCGAGTTGGGGCAGATATGAGGGGCGTGATTGGTCCTTCGCCATAGTCACGCAGGCAATCTGATGCGAGTTGGCGCAGGTGTGAGGGTCGTGACTGGTCCTTGGCCAAAATCACGCTGGTGGTGTGACACTTTGTGCGTAGTGAAGTCCAATCCCACCTAAGGATCAGAAACCTAGAAGATGTACATGATTAATCAGGCTTTTTTTTTTTTTTTTTGCGTGACGAAACATGCCCTGTCTTACATTTAAACTCCTACCCACCATAAAAAATCGCCAAGGTTCAACCCTATCATCTTAGCTCTGAATTTTTTTAGTCCTGCTGGGGGCAGCCTGAGCCAACAGCCCCTCAAAATCCAATCTGAAGCCCTGGCACTAACCCGCTATTAACAAGCCCTTTTTAACTCCGCGGTTAGTGGTTGAGTTTCTTGTTCATTTCTTCATCCGAGATCTTGTTCATAGTGACCAGTTGACGGTACGGTACATCGCCTCAGATTGCAACCTCGCCGACCTCTTTACCAAGGCTCTCGGCAAGGCTGACCACCATCGCCTTCTCCGTTCCATGGGGCTATGTGCTCCTTGACCGGGTTTGCAGTCTATGGGGGTGTGTTAGAAATAGACTGCAAATACCACTTTTGTATTTGTACTTTTATATCCTAGTTTAGGTTATGAATGTTCTAGTGGGTTGGGGTGTACTCACAAATCCCAACCTCACCCAATTGTGATCCCCCCAATCTCCAATTACCCAATTGGAGATTCCGGAGATCCCAATGGGGATTCCCTCCAATTCCCCCTTCATCCATTCACTCTCACCTTGCCATGTACTTATAGAGCCTTGGGCTCCTTACCTTGTCAATCATTTCAACTCTATTTCTTACAACACGGAGGGCGTGACTGATAGCAACCTGAGCTACTGCATTGCGTGAGTCCCAGACCGCACAGGTAAGAGCAGCAGTAGAAAAGGCCTCACAGTCATCAGAGGAGGGGTCAGCAGGGAGGGGAGCAGGTGCAGGGGGGCGGGGGAGTAAGCCATCAGCATGGACGACCAAGGAGTGGCCATCCTGGCGCTGACCTGTAAGGTGTCGGCAGAGGTCATAGAGCCAGGCGGCGAAGTCAAGTGCTTGGCCCTCAGCGTCCAGACGGAGCACGAATTCAGCCAACATGCAGGGTCAGCGACACAGCTCCTCAGCGACACAGCAGCACAGCTCCACAGCTCCTCAGGAGCACAGCGGTGCGGGGACACGGCGGCAGCACTCTCCAGCAGGGCGGCAGCAAGGCGCCCCAGCGCGGGCGAGCAGAGGAGACGGGGCCCGAGGTGGCACGGCAGGCCGAGCACGAACGAGGAGGGGCCGGGCGGGCATTAGGAGGGGCCGGGCTGGCGCTGGAAGTCGGAGAGGCGCGATGGGGCCGGGCGGGCGCTAGGAGCCTGACGGGCGCAAAAGGGGCCGGACGGCACTAGGAAGGGGGGCCGGGCCGGCGCTAGGAGGGGCCGGGCGGTCGCTAGGAGGGGCCGGGCGGTCGCTAGGAGGGGCCGGGCGGGCGCTAAGAGGGGCCGGGCAGTCGTTAGGAGGGGCCGGGTGGGCGCTAGGAGGGGCCGGGCGGTCGCTAGGAGGGGCCGGGCGGTCGCTAGGAGGGGCCGGGCGGTCACTAGGAGGGGCCGGGCGGGCGCTAAGAGGGGCCGGGCAGTCGCTAGGAGGGGCCGGGCGGGCGCTAGGAGGGGCCGGGCGGTCGCTAGGAGGGGCCGGGCGGTCGCTAGGAGGGGCCGGGCGGTCACTAGGAGGGGCCGGGGCGCGCAACAGGCCGGGCGGGCGCGGTGGGGCCAGGTAGGCGCGAGAGGGACACGTGAGCGCGGTGGGGCCAGGAGGGCGCGACGGGGGCCAGGCGAGCGCGACGGGCCCAGTCGGGCGCGACGGGGGCCAGGAGGGCGCCACCGGGGCAGGAGGGCGCTACGGGCGCGACGGGGGCCAGGAGGGCGCTACGGGCCAGGAGGGTACTACGGGCCAGGAGGGCGCGACGGGAGCCAGGAGGGCGGTACAGGGCCAGGCGGGCGCTAAGGGGCCAGGCTAGCGCGACAGGGCCAGGCGGGCGCGACGGGGCCAGGCGGGCTCGACGGAGCCAGGCGGGCGTGGCGAGGCGAGGCAGGTGCGACGGGGGGCCTAGCGGGCACAACGGGGGCCTAGTGAGCGCGAAGGGGGCCTAGCGGGCGTGACGGGCGCTAAGGGCCGAGCGGGCTCTAAGGGGCGGGCGGGCGCTAACCTAGGGCGCGGGCGGAAGCGGGTGGGAGGGCCTAACCTACTCGATACCATGTTAGAATACTTGAATAATTTACTAGAAGGGAAAACAGGGAACATATAGCAGTTGGGTTGTACTCACTAAGAGCACACACCGATACTAGCCTATAACTTTTACATTCATGATATGTATAAGTTGACATACACCTACTGTCACACAATTTGTTGGACTTAATATTCACCGCACGCCCACTACTATTCATCTTACAGCTTCCAAATATGCAGCTACACTAGTCGCACGCTTTAATCTCACACTTTTAATAGTAACCATACTTTACTGATCTCTACCTACGGACTACAAACCCGATACTATTCCACTCGATAACACAGAACTACATATTTATCAGCAGCAGTTGGGTTGTCTTCTATTCGCAGCATTAACATGTCGTCCGGATCTCACCTATGCCGCTAGCCAGCTCACACAATTTTTTCGTCGACCCGAGGGGGAGAATCGGCTAGATCTTCTACGCGCTCTACAGTATTTCATTTCGACACCTGGAGTTGGACTTGTTAGAATATACCATGCTATGCTAGTTGTGTATATTGTGTTTACATCCCTAGTTGGGTGTACACCTGTGTTGGGGTGTCAATCCAACCCAATTGTGGTTGGAGCCCCCAAACACAAGGACCACAATTGTGGGGGCACCACAAGTGGGTTGACTAAACCACTGGTGGTACACCACACTTGGACCACCTCCAACTGGTGGTCAACCACATTTGGAAGGATCCTCCCTCCCTTGTGATTGGTCCTAACCCCCCTTTCCCTTCCAACCTTCCCTTCCTAGCTCATCTCTCTCTTCCTATGTAATGCCTTTGCTTCATCAATAAACTGAACCTTTCTGTTTCTAACAGGACTTACCTATCAAGTCACAACTACAAAAACTATATATGTCAACAGTTACGTCGATGCTGACCATGCAGCAGATATCTCCAATCGTCGATCTCGCACCGGCTTTATCTACCGTCTCAAACCTATTGGGGCTATCTTATGGAATTCTACAAAACAAGAGCTCGTATCTCTATCACCTGCTGAAGCTGAGTTCATAGCTGCTTGCATAGCTACTCGTGAAGGTCTCTATCTACAAGAGCTACTGGAGGAAGCGAAGTTTACGAGAAGTACGTAGTTCACCATGCAGTGCGACAACCAAAGTGCAATCAGAATTGCGTACCAACCTGGTTTTGCCAACAGGACGAAACACATTTCGCTTTAATACTTCTTCGTCAAAGATGAAGTCGAAAAGGGGAGAATGCGGTTGGTCTACTGCTCGACCAATGAAATGGCTGCAGATTTCCTCACCAAGAAGCTGACACGTCAGACGTTCCAGTACTGCAACGAACTCTGCGGAATTATCAAGAAGTGCCTCTATCAGACTTCCAGAAATGAAGGGGAGTGTTGTGATAAAATCGTATTAAAGCATTTCTATAAGTAGTTATGATAGATATTATCGAGTTTCAGTGTAGTTAGCATCCGTAGAATGACGTCAGCAAATAGCGCTTGTCTGGATGATTACGCCAGAAGGTCGTTTCAGTGACGCGAACAGTTGTGGCCCTTTCAGTAGCGATTAGAGCGCATAGCGCAAGTAGTTTTGAACAGGTATATGTCGAGAAGAAAACTGAACAAGTGTTGAATAGAGAGAGAGAACAAGGGTATATACCTAAGAGTGTTGTACCCTCAAAGAGATGACCCTATACAGTCTATACAAATATGAGTTATACATATATTTGACACACCCCCTAGACTGCATAGGGGCAAATCCTGAACAAGCAGCTCAGGGCGGCACTACTAGTCCAGCCACTGAGACAAGGGTCTAAAGACCAGTCAAAAGGAGTATAGGCAAGACAAGAACAAGACCAGGGCGGCACTACTAGTCCAGCCACTGGGAGAGGACACAAGTCCAGTCTCAGTACATATATAGATATATATAGGACAGTACAACGTCAAGGTCCTAGCAAGTGAGAGGCTACAGGAACAAGACCGAGCTGTACACAGTGCCGCTGATGATCTTTAGGCGCAAGCGCCTTCGTAAAGATATCAGCTGTGTTGGCACCAGAGGCCAAGTGAACTACGCGGGCCTGGCGGCGCTGCTGTAGCTCGCGCAGGAGGAAGTACCGCAGCTGGATGTGCTTCGCTCTGCCCTCAAGTCGAGGCTCCTGACACAGGAGTATCATGGCCCTGTTGTCAGCGTACAGGACCGGGGCAGAGCTAGGCCGCTCACCTAAGTCTGTGAGCAAGAAGGTCAGCCAGCAGAGCTCCTGTGCCGCCATGGCACCAGCGTAGATCTCAGCCTGACAGCTCGACTGAGCAACAGACGACGAGCGAGTGGATGTCCAAGTGATAGCACCCGAACGAAGGCTAAAACAGTAGCCCTGCGACCACCTGAGTGTCTCAGAGTTGTCTGCCCAAGAAGCGTCTGTGTGCCCAGTGAGGACCACTGGCCTGCGTCCTCCTAACACTAACCCCATGCCTGATGTACTTGCTAGATATCGCAAAACCCTCTTAGCGGCCGACCAGTGCTGTGGTCGGTGTCTGCCATTGGCCACAAAGCGAGCCAGGATGCTGAGAGGGTATGCGAGATCTGGGCGAGTGCAGGTCATCAGGTACATGAGGCAACCCACCAGCTCTGCGTAGGGGCCGCTGGGCTCTACTGGCTCCTCAGGAACAGGAGCGGAAAGCCCGTGGTCTACAGGTAGAGGTGTGGGCTGTGCAGAGGAGAACTGAAGACCGAACCTCTGAAGGACCTGACGCACCAAGTGTGATTGGGTCAGAATGATGGTGCATGCTGCTCTGTCCCTAGAGATCTGCAGTCCAAGATAGCGACGCAGCTCTCCAAGGTCAGTGCAGGTGTGTCTCTTTAGCAGCTCAGTCTTCACAGAGGCCAGTGCGTCCCTGTCAGGAGTAGCGAAGACCAGGTCGTCTACGTAGACAAGGATGTAGAACGGAGTCTGGCCGGAACGCACAAACAGTGAAGGGTCAGCAGAGGACGAAAAGAACTGCAGGTCTGCTAACGTGGCACGTAGCGTGTCGTGCCACTCGCGGGGAGCCTGACGCAGGCCGTAGACCGGACGCCTGAGAAGCCACTGGGTCCCAGGGGGGAAGGTACCAGTGAAGCCCTGTGGTCGGCGCAGGTAGACCTGCTCGTGTAGGCTGCCCTGAAGAAAGGCAGTAGAGAAGTCGAGGGAGTGAAGCTCGTAGTTGCGCTGTGCTGCTACGTGTAGCAGCGCCCAAAGAGTGGTCATCTTCGGGGTCGGGGCGAAGGTCTGGAAGAAGTCAACCCCCTCGCGCTGACTGAAACCTCTGGCCACGTAGCGCGCCTTGAAGACAGGCGGCTCTCCAGGGGGGCGCTTCACCTTGAAGAGCCACCGACCATCGACTACATTCACCCCAGGCGGGGGAACTGCGTCGACGTAAGTGCCGGTGGACCTCCAAGATGCCATCTCCTGCTCCATGGCAGCTATCCACTGAGAGGCCCAAGGTCCCGAGGTGGCCTCAGCGTAGGTGCGAGGGGTCGGGATGTCGAAGGCGTCTGGGTCACCCTCAGGGACTAACAGCATGGAGCAGAGATGGGGAGCAGCCTCGGAAAGGAAAGCAAGCTCGTACTGCATGTCCTCTAGGACGTCACTGCCAAGGGCAAGAGCACCCCCGACGGACGGAGGACGGGCAGGGTCAGAGACCAGAGCGGTAGCGTAGTCAAGGCGGCGGGTAGAGGCGAAGTCAGCGACAGCAGCGACAAGCGCGTCAAGGCGCGAGACAGTAACAGAAAGGTCGATAACAAGTGAGGCAAGGACCCGAGGGACAAGGGGACGAGCAGCACGGAGGTAGTCAGAGAACGGAGGAGGTGCAATAGCAAGGGACGAGGGAGGAGGGGACGGGAGGAGGGGAGGACGAGACGAGCGGGAACGGAGCAACATAGGGTGGGTGGGGAGGACAGGAGAGACGGGACGAGCACGGGAGGGACGGCGAGCCCAAACGTGAGACGGAGGTGTAGGGTCAGGGGACAGCGGAGGAGACACAGGAGGGGAACGAGGAGGAAGACGAGCCGGAGACGAGTCTGGTGGCGGGAACACAGTACCGTAGACAGGAAGGTCAGCAGGCGGTGGGGGAGACACCGTCGCGCGGTCCGGGGAGGGAAGGCCGAGCAGGCGGAGAGCGGAGACCGGCGGCGACGGCTGCTGCGGCGGCGACGACGGCTGGGCCGGAACTCTCGGACCAGCAGAGGCAGAACGACCGTCGGCAGAACACTCAACAGCAGCACCCCTAGAGCGAGAACCCCCTCCAACACCAGCGGCACCCCCAGAAGCCGCAGGACGAACACCCTCCACACCAGCACCCCCAGGGGCCAAGAGCGGCAGCGGTAGTGGCGGCGACGACTGCGGCGGCGACGGCTGCGGCGGCGGCACCAGCGGCGACGGCTGTGGTGGCGACGGCGGTGGCGGCTGCAGCGGGGTCGACGACTGCGACAGTGGGGGCGGAGGCACCGGGGAAGGGGGACGCGGCAAGGACAGACCGGGGGTACCACCAGAGTCAGCAGACTCCTCAACGGGGACATCCGACGGGAGGGGAGTGACGTGAGAGACACCAGACAGAGCAGGACGAGGCGGGAGAGGGGCAGGGGCTACCAGGGGAGAGGGAGCAAGGAACAGGGGGGGGGCGACTGGGAGACCTCGGTGAGGGAAGCGGCGGTAGAAGGAGACTGACTTGTCAAAGGTAACGTCACGAGAGTGGAGGAAGCGGTGAGACGGCGGGTGATAGAAAAGCCAGTCAGACGAGTCCAGGGGGAAACCGAGGAAGACACAGGGGACAGTGCGGGCAGTGAGCTTGTCCGTGCCAGAGGCACGAACGTGAGCAAGGCAGCCCCAGACGTGGAACGCAGACGCGTCACCGGGGGACCCGGTCCAAAGGAGGGTCGGCGAAACCAACGGCCGCTGGGAGCGTGGCCACAGGTTAAGCTAGTGAGCAGCGTAGCGAACAGCGAACGGCCACAGAAAATGGGGGGCATCGGCATGGATCATGGAGGTACGGGCGACCTCCATGACCAAGCCGATGCGGCGCTCAGCAACCCCATTCTGCTGTGGTGAGTCCGGCAAGGTGTACGACTGGGTGATGCCCTCCGCACGACAGAACTGTCCAAGCCGACCAGAGGCGAACTCGCCGCCACGGTCGGAGTGGAGACACAACACGGGGAGATCGCGGTGGAGACGCGCAGCCACAACCCACGGGAGAAGAACGCCAGGCACGTCGGCCTTCCGCTCCAAGGGAAACACCGTGGTGTAGCGCGTGTAGTCGTCCACGAGCACAAGGAAGTAGCGCTCACCGCGCGGTCCGGGGACGGGGGCAGGGCCCCAAACGTCCAGGTGCAGGGTCTGAAGGGGGGCAGTAGCTGGGCGCAGCGAGGAGGAGTGTGGGGCACGGCGGAGCCGGCCCTCGACGCAAGGCGTGCACGGTGGCGCAGTCGAGGGAGGAAGGGCGGGGAGCGACGCAGGGAGACCTAAGACAAGGCCGTGCTGGGACATGTGACGCAGACGAGGGAGAGCAGGGTGACCTAAGCGGTGGTGCCAAGAAGGGACAGGTGAGTGAGGGAACGACACGAGCAAGCTGCAGCAACCTGGGAGGACGCACCAACCGGGGGGGAAGCGGTGTCTAGGGTAAACAAACCGGACACAGGGTTTCGGGGGAACGTCTCAAGGGGGGAACCTGAGACACCCTCAGAACAGACAGCGAACCGCTCGTGCCCGGGGAACGTGGTGGTGACGCCGAGGTCCTGGAGACAGCCGACACCAACCAGGTTCCTCGAGAATGAGAGAACGTGGAGGCCTGTAAGGGAGCCCGAGGGAACTGCTGGACAGGGAAGGGACGTAGAGCTTCGAGCGACGACAGGACCCGCAGAGGGGTCAGCGAGAGAGACGACAGCTGGCGTAGCAAGCGGCGTGAGCGCGGAACGGTCGCGGAAGAAGCAGGCAGAAGCACCGGAGTCGAGAGAGAAGGACAGCGCCGCAGTGGCGGAGGCAGGGAACGGAGCCGGTGCAGAGACGAGGCTAGACAAACTAGGCAGTCCTCCGCCTGACGCAGCAGGGGAGGCTAGGCTACACAACGGTGCAACACCTAAACTAGAGAACACAGGATAATAAGATCCAGCAACACAAGCAGTGTCAGAATACAAGGCATGCAAAGCAGCACCTATCTGATCCATGTCTAACTCAAAGATCGGCACGCCCTGGCGGAGCAGGCTGTGCCAGTCAGGGAGGTCCGGGGCCGGGCCAAAGCGACGACGAAACAGATCGTCGAGGCGGCGGAAAAAGCAGGCAGTCGGGTGCGGGCGGCGACACAGAGTGCCGCGAAGGGGCCCAGTCTGAAGCTGGTACTCACAGGTCACAGCACCGGAGCCGCTGGTAGACGCCAAGCTGCGCGGGCCGCCACCACTGCCACCACCTCCTGAGGTGCCGGGCCAACCAGGCGGGAGGCGAGCCCACTGCTGCGGGGGCTGCGGCTGGGACGTCAGCTGCTGCTGGGACGGCGGCTGCGGCGCGGGCTGCTCCTGCTGCGGCTGGGGCTGCTGCTCCTGACCACCAATGCTAGTCCCCCCAGACGGACTACTCTCACGACCACCAACACCACTACCTGCGCCACCACCCCTACCACCCTGGCGACCACGGCCACCGCGGTGCGAGCGCTGCTGCGGGTGGACTGCAGCAGCCGTCTCAGTGAGGGGGGTTGCCGTGGCGACCGCAGCCGAAACGTTAGTGAACGTGCATTAGGAGGGGGCACAGCCGTGAAAGATAGAGACTGCCGGCGCACCGCTCGACTGAGCGATAGTGCGCTTGCGAGTCTCGATCTCGGTGAGGGTGTCGACAAAGGCAGTGAGAGTGAGATCAGCCGGGTGCAGGCTAAATCGCGAGCACTAGCGAGGCGGTCTGGCAGGCGCATGGCGATAAAATAGAGCATCATCCAGAAAGGGGGGGGGAGCGCAGTGAGCTGGGCAGCAGTGCTGGCAGTGCGATAGCGGGTCTCTAGGGCACGCAGGTGAGTGGCAAAGTCTGCGACGGTAGGGAAAGCTGCAAGGTCTGGGAAAAGCATAGGGAAGAGCAGGCGACCAGCAGAAGCAGACGCGGGTGTGGAATAGCGGGCAATAACGGCGTCTAAGTAAGCTTTGTCGTCTCAACAGTAGCAAAACGCGAGCGCTCAGAGACAGGGAGGGCGTGGCTAATGGCAACCTGAGCGACTGCATCTCGGGAGTCCCAGACCACACGGGCAAGCGCAGCAGTAGAGAATGTCTCACGGTCATCAGAGGAGGGATCAGCAGGGAGGGGAGCAGGTGCGGGGGGGCGGGGGAGCAAGCCGTCGACATGGACAACCAAAGAGTGGCCATCCTGGCGCTGACCTGTAAGGTGGCGGCGGAGATCGGAGAGCCAGGCGGCGAAGTCAACCGCATGGCCCTCGGCGTCCAGTCGGAGCACGAAGTCCGCCATCGTATAGGGTCAGCGGCACAGCTCCACAGGAACACAGCGACGCAGGAACACAGCGACGCAGGAACACAGCGACAGCCCCCTCCAGCACGGCGGCCGCGAAGCGCCTCAGCACGGGCGAGCAGAGGAGACGGAGCCCGAGGCGGCACGGCAGGACGAGCCGGGGCGAAGGGGCCAGGCAGGTGCTGGCGGGGCCAGGCAGGCGCGGCGGGGCTAGGCAGGCGCGGCGGGGCCAGGCAGGCGCGGCGGGGCCAGGCAGGGGCGGCGGGGCCAGGAGGCGCGGCAAGGCCAGGCAGGCGCGACGGGCCAGGCAGGGGCGGCGGGGCCAGGAGGCGCGGCAGGGCCAGGCAGGTACGGCGGGGCCAGGCAGCGCGGCGGGGCCAGGCAGCGCGGCGGGGCCAGGCAGGCGCGGCGGGGCCAGGAGGCGCGGCAGGGCCAGGCAGGCGCGGCGGGGCCAGGCAGGCGCGACGGGGCCAGGCAGGCGCGGCAGGGCCAGGCAGGGGCGGCAGGGCCAGGAGGCTCGGCAGGGCCAGGCAGGCGCGACGAGGCCAGGCAGGCGCGGCGGGTGCTAGGAGGCACGAGGGGCCCAGGAGGGGCGCGACGGGCTAGGAGGCGCGACAGGGGCCCAGGAGGGGCGCGACGGGCTAGGAAGCGCTACAGGGGCCCAGGAGGGGCGCGACGGGCTAGGAGGCACACGGGGTCCAAGAGAGGTGCGAGGGGGCCTAGGAGGCACGAGGGGCCCAGGAGGGGCACTACGGGCTAGGAGGCGCGGCAGGGGCCCAGGAGGGGCGCGACGGGCTAGGGGGCACGACAGGGGCCCAGGAGGGGCGCAACAGGTTAGGAGGCGCGACGGGGGCCCAGGAGGGGCGCGACAGGGCCTAGGAGGCGCGGCAGGAGCCCAGGAGGGGCGTGACGGGCTAGGAGGCGCGATAGGGGTCCAGGAGGGGCGCGACGGGGCCTAGGTGGGGGCGGCGCGACGGGGCCTAGGAGGCACGGGCGGAAGCGGTAGGTGGGGGGGGGGGGTGTCGAACCTACGGGTGATACCATGTCGAGAAGAAAACTGAACAAGTGTTGAATAGAGAGAGGGAGAGAACAAGGGTATATACCTAAGAGTGTTGTACCCTCTAAGAGGTGACCCTATACAGTCTATACAAATATGAGTCATACATATATTTGACAGTATATTACCAAACAGGTACTTCTAGCAGGTATAAGAGTAGCTTGTATGACTTCAATTATTAACTTGTTGAGTAAATTCTGGTCAACACTTACAAGTTATAAGACTTCCGCTGTCTTACTAGTCTACCATTCCAGCAAAAATCCTTGCTCAAGTCTTGAAGTATCACAAGGCTGTAACATTGATTCTGGTGTTACAACTTGTTACTTGAGGTACTTCCAGTATTACTTTCCGTTCAAGTACTTAGTCTACTTCACCACTTTTCAATTTCTTACAAAATTGATGTTCAAATCATGCAGGTGTGTGTATCTCGGCAGGACAAGATGATTCCAAGGTGCGTATCTAGACAGGCCCGCTTTCATATACTGAGCAGGTATGAACTGCAACGATTCCCTTGGCATTGCCGAACAGGGACCATGGCAGGGAGTCTCGGCTTGGGAGTCTTGACAGGTTGCCGAAGCTGCTGGGCTCGGTAAGGAAGTGTCAAGAGGGCCTTGCCTTACCTAATCGACGGCGCAGCATCTTGCGGTAGAATTAAACCTGAAAATCGACGGCGTGGCTGCGATGACTACGCAGGGCTTGGGACAGAGAAGGCCCCTTGTTTTGTTCCCACTGGCTACACAGGAAAGGTCGCAAGGGGAACCTTGCGTTTGTCGCGTCGCGTCGCGTGTAATGAGACCCTCAGAGCAGCGCACAGGGAATGCCATGTTTCCTCCAATAACCGACTCCCACCACTCACGATAAAGCGCAGCCACTTGTCACTCCTTCCACAGCTTCTTCTAACGCTTCCCCTTCCCAGCCGCCACCAAACAAAGCAACGTCAGGCTGAAGTCTTGATCTGAACAAGTCGAGCACAACAGCTCGTTGACTGACTCACATGTGCGTTGAGCAGCGCCCGCCTCTTCACTGTGACCTGTAGTCATGTCTTCGCCCGTTCGCGTGCCACTCATACTGCTGGCCGTAGCCATGGCGGTCCTCCTTCACACGACCACGGCGGACCTCCTGCTCCGGCCAGAGCGCGTGCCTAAAGCGCAGTTCCGCATTCGCTGCAACTTCAGCCACGCGCTGAAGGACGACCCCATCGTCTTCCCCGGGCAGCCCGGAAAGTCGCACCTGCACGACTTCCTCGGCAGCAAGATCACCGACGCCCACACCACCGATGGTCAGTACCGCCTATGCCGCTCTTGCCTTTCCTAAGTTCATACGGGGTGCCCTCTTACCCAGCAGGACTCGGCGAGGGGCCCGTTTACCATGAACTCGGAATTAAGTGCCCCGAAATCCATCACTCGTCCTTCCCGCACATCCACGATAGCGACATTCACGTTTCCAGCTTTCCGATGCCCTCCGCTTCAACTCAATCTGTCATTGCTCTCCTCCCACCGTGCCATGCGCCATGCGCCATGCGCCATGCGCCATGCGCCATGCGCCATGCGACCTGCGACGTGCGACAGCTCGGAAGCTGGTGGGCAGCAAGACGACGTGCGGGTTGAAGGCGGACTCGGCGGCGTACTGGTTCCCGTCCATGTTCATGCGCACCAACGAGAAGAACGCCCAGGGCCAATACGTCTACAAGCACGTCAGTCCGCGGCCCGCTCTACCATCCCTGCACCATTCCCCGATTCTCTACGCCGAACGAATTGCTGAACGCAGAACTGGTTTACATATGAATACAAGCTACCTCGCACTTATCAGGACTATTAGTGCACAGCTGTAAAACTGTTGACGATGGTTATCAACCCGGTGGCCGCAAGTGTCTTCTTCGTAAGTCCCCAAAAGTCGTCTCCAAGCCAGTTGGACTGATGACGTGCCGCTGCATACGTTCTTACGATTCCCTCTTGTGCGTCTGCATGGGATCTCTCCCTCCCTCTCTCCCTCTCCTTGGCGCGGCAGTTGAAGCCCAACTGGACGCTCTTCTACTACCGCACGTCTGTGAAGAACCCCGAAGCCATCATGCCCTTCCCGCGTGGCTTCCGCATGATCACGGGCAACCCTTTCGCAGGCAACGTGCGCGCACCTCGCCTTAATCGCTCTTCCATGGTTTACTTGACATTGCTCTCACTTGAAACATTTCGTGTTCTTGTGAGCAATTGACCCCTACCAACGCCCCATGCATGCCCTCTCCGTCTGCCCCCCATCACAGAAGCAAGCTAACGACATGGCGAACGTCGAGTGGTGGTGCGGCGCGCGCGGCAAGCACGGCAACGACTTCCCGCATCAGAAGTGTCCGGCGGGCGACCAGCTGATCGGCAAGATCAACTTCCCCGTGTGCTGGGACGGCAAGAACACAGACAGCGCGGACCACCGCAGCCACGTGGTGCACATCCCGCTCAACACGACGTGCCCGTCGTCGCACCCGGTGCCGCTGCCACGCATCAGCATCAAGGTGTACTACCCCGTGGACACAGACCTCGACCTCACGTGGCCCGACAACGGCATCAAGGGCAACCCCGCCGTCTACCTGTCCACGGTGCAGAGCGGTGGCACGGGCAGCCCGTTTGAGTACCACAGCGACTTCATCAACGGGTGGGACCAGAAGGTGCTCGGGCGCCTCGTGCGCAAGTGCATCAACCGCAACAAGAAGTGCCTCGTGCAGGAAGACAACGTGTAATGAGCCGGTGGCAGGAAGGCTGCATGGTGGGCATTGGGGTGTGAGAGCATGATGGGAGTTAGGGGGGGGTTGGGCTTGGTGGAGAGCACAGGCGAGGTCACGGAGGTAGTTTGTTAGTCTCTATTGAAAGTAGAGGGTTATCGGCGGTGGTAGCTGTATGCTAGGATTTCAGCTGTTCATGTTTTGTGCTTGATGTAGCGCACTTCGCCCTACAAAGTGGATTGCGCGAACGCTTGAGAACGTTTCCAATACGATTGAACTGAACATTCTGCAGAATAATGTTGCACCAGGGGAATTCATTCGCCTTAGTATGAAAGTTAACGAATGACTAGAGCAGCGTGATACAAGGGAATATAACCTAGTGGGTTGTACTCTCTAAGGCACAACCGTATGAAGTCTATGACATACAAGATGTTTGACACACCCCCTAGACTGGATAGGGGCAGTGCTTGGTGAGAGAGAAGTCGCTCAGGGTGGCACCACTAGTCCAACAACTGAGACAAGGGTCTGAAGTCCAGTCAAACGAGTACAGACAAGGCAAGAGCAAAACCAGGGCGGCACTACTAGTCCGGCCACTAGAAAGTGGCCACAAGGCAAGTCAGGGTAATATTTTTATATAAAGGTCTGTTCACAACAAGGTCTTAGCAAATGAGAGGCTACAGGAACAAGACCAAGCTGTACACAGTGCCGTTGATGATCTTTAGGCGCAAGCGCCTTCGTAAAGATATCAGCCGTCTTGGCACCCGAGACCAAGTGTACTACGCGGGCCTGGCGACGCTGCTATACCTCACGCAGGAGGAAGAACCGCAGCTTGATGTGCCTCGCTCTGCCCTCGAGTCTGGGCTCCTGACATAGGAGGATCATGGCGCTGTTGTCAGCGTACAGAACAGGGGCAGAGCTAGGCCGCTCACCCAGGTTGGTGAGCAACAAGGTCAGCCAACAAAGCTCCTGTGCCGCCATGGCACTGGTGTAGATCTCAGCCTCAAAGCTAGACCGGGCAACAGACGAGGAGCAGGTGGACCTCCATGAGATGGCACCTGCACCAAGGCTAAAACAGTACCACTGGGAGGATCGGAGAGTCTCGGCGTCGTCTGCCCAAGAAGCGTCTGTGTGCCCGGTAAGGAGTGTAAGAAATAGAGTTGAAATAATTGATTAGGTAAGGAGCCGAAGGCTCTATAAGTGCATGGCAAGGTGAGAAAGAATGGATGAAGGGGGAATTGGAGGGAATCCCCATTGGGATCTCCGGAATCTCCAATTGGGTAATTGGAGATTGTGGGTATCACAATTGGGTGAGGTTGGGATTTGTGAGTACACCCCAACCCACCAAAACATTCACAACCTAAACTAGGATATAAAAGTACAAATACAAAAGTGGTATTTGCAGTCTATTTCTAACACATCCCCATAGACTGCAAACCCGGTCAAGGAGCACATAGCCCCATGGAACGGAGAAGGCGATGGTGGTCAGCCTTGCCGAGAGCCTTGGTAAAGAGGTCGGCGAGGTTGCAATCTGAGGCGATGTACCGTACCGTCAGCTGGTCACTCTGAACAACATCTGGGATGAATAAATGACAAAGTTCGATGTGCTTGGTGCGAGAGTGGAACACAGGATCCTTGGTGAGATGAATGGCATTCTGGTTGTCACACCACAGGGTGGGCGACTGCTGGGGGTAGCCTAACTCAGCGAGGAGAAAGGAGAGCCAGCGTGCCTCTTGAGCAGCCATTGTGCCCGCGTAGAGCTCGGCCTCGCAGGACGACAGGGAGACTGCAGAGGACCGAGTGGAGCGCCAGCTGATGACTCCGCTTCCAAGGGTGAAGCAGTACCCTTGGGAGGAGCGTCTGTCAGTCTGGTCATCGGCCCATGAGGAGTCTGTGTATCCCTCGAGCTTGACTGGAGAGGTACCACCAAGAGTGAGGATGTGAGACTTGGTGGCTTGTAGATAGCGGAGGACCCTCTTGGCTGCAGACCAATGCGAGGCAGTGTAGCGTCCGGGGGAGACGTACCGAGAGAGGACACTAACCGGGTAAGCCAAGTCTGGTCGAGTGCACATCATGGCATACATGAGTGAACTGTCTAGCTCAGGGTACGGGTCCTTGCAGGCGTCAGGAGAAGGAACTGGAGGGGCCGTGAGCTGATGCTGTAGTGGGAGTGGAGTGGAGACAGAGTTACTGGAGTCCATGTCGAACCGCTTGAGAAGGTTGTCGATGTAGGACTCCTGGGAGAGGGTGATCGTGCAAGCCTGGTGGTCACAAGTGATCTCCATCCCCAGGTAGTTCTTGAGGTCACCAAGATCCTTCATGAGAAGGGCGGAGCTGAGAGCAGACTGGACAGCTGCCATGTCGGCTGGATCTCTGGCGGCTAGAATGAAGTCGTCGACGTAGACGAGGATGTAGAAGAGCTCGGAGGAGTGACGAACGAAGAGACTGGAATCTGAGGCAGAGGGATGGAAGTCAAGTGCGAGGAGGACTTCCTTCAACTTGTTGTGCCACTCACGAGGAGCCTGCTTGAGGCCATACACTGGGCGCTTGAGCTTCCACACTGTGTTGGCAGGGTAAGTGCCACGAAACCCCGGTGGGCGTTCCATGTGAACATCCTCCTTGAGCTGGCCTTGGAGAAAGGCGGAGGAGGCGTCCATGGACTTGATCTCGAAGTTGCCGCGAGCGGCTATATCAAGAAGAGTGCGCACAGTCGGGAGCTTGGCCGTGGGCAAGAAGGTTTTGAAGAAGTCGAGATACTCCTTCTGGGTGAAACCCTTCGCCACGTATCGTGCCTTGAACAGTGGAGCTTTGCCTGGGAGTTGTTTGACTCGGAAGATCCATTTTCCGCCGACGATGTTGACACCGGAAGGGGGAACAACATCGTCAAAGCTATTGTTGCGAATGAACGCCTCGTTCTCCACATCCATTGCTGCCTTCCACTCCTTCTTATAAGGCCCCGAGAGAGCTTCCTCTTTTGTGCGAGGAGTCGGAATGGTCGGGTTCTCGGTGAAGTTGAGGGAAGGGCAGTCAGTAATGTCCGGGAAGATGTGAGAGAGAAATTGGCAGACCGCGTGAAGGTCAAACAGCTCCTCATGCCTGTCCTCCAGAAGTGCACGGGGGGGAATACGGATGGAGGGGGCATCACCCCCGGCAGGAGGAGGCGGGGTGACCGAACACCGGATGGAGAAGGCGGCTGGTCCCCAGGCGAGAGGCGGAGCCGGTCCCTTGGAACGAGTGCGACTAGAGACCGGAGACGAAGGCGGCTGCGGTGGGACCGGAGGGACTGGGCGGCTCCGATAGGAGACTGGTGAGCCGGGCTCGACGCGCGGGGAAGGCGGAGCAAGAGGAGGTGCCGCTGCGGAGGATATTGGGGAGGCCGGGTGAGACACGCTGGACGGAGAAGCCCCCGGAGAAGGGGCAGCGGCCGGAGGTGGGGCATCGAAGTCTGCCCAAACAAGCGTCGGGGGAGGTGGAGGAGGCTCGCCCGTGGTCGCAGAGTGGAATGGGCGGGTCTCATCGAAGACGACATCACGGCTGCGAATCAGCTATCTGGTGATTGGGTTGAAGAATAAGTAGTCTGGGGAGTCGGAGTTGTGCCCCAGGTACATGCAGGTCTGGGTTTTGGGACCAAGCTTGCCACCTTGCTTCCTGTGCGTGTGGGGGCTTAGCAACACATACGCGGTACACCCTCACACGCGTAGAGAGCGGGCGGAAGGCGTGACCCCAAGCCAGAGAGCGGTAGGTGTGGTGTCGGGCCGGTGGGGATGCGGATAAAGATTGTAGAGGAGGGCCGCATGGAAGAGGGCATATCCCCAGAGTGACCGTGGTGCGTTGGCGTGACTGAGGAGGCAGCGAGCGATCTGAACCAAGGTGTGGTTGCGGCTCTCTGCAATGCCATTCTGCTACGGGCTTTCGGGGAGCGTGAAGGTTTGCCGAATCCCTTGGGCCGCACAGAAGTTATCGAGTTTGCCATTGCGAAATTCCCCCCCGCCATCAGAATGGAGGCACTTCAGAGGAGTGCCGAACGTGACTCGAGCCTGGCGCACCCACGTCATGATGACATCAGGTGCCTCCGCCTTGGTATGCAGGAGGTGCACAGAAACATACCGCGAGTGGTCATCGACTAGTGTAAGAAAGTACCGATGACCGCCTCGGGATGCGACTGGAGCTGGGCCCCAGACATCCATGTGCACTAGGTCCAGCGGAGCAGCTGCGACGGATGGGGAGGAAGGATGCGGCTGCTGCCTGAGCTTGCTCTTGGTGCAGTCCAGGCAGGTGGGTGCAGGTGAGTCTATTGGTGGAGGAAGCGCCGACGGGAGGCCAAGAAGAAGTTTCTTGGAAGCGATGTCGGCAAGTGTACGGAAGTTGGGGTGACCCAAGCAATGGTGGTAGAGGATGGTTGGGTTGGCGAAGCTGCGACACGAACACGGAGTGGTGCTGGCAGCTTGCGCTTGGGAGAGGGCGGCGAGAGGTGCAGGTGAACGCAGCGTGTAGAGCTTGCTACTGTTGAGTGTGAAGCGTGCTAGGAGCTTGTTGGACTTAGGGTCGAAGAGGTCACAGTGATCTGAGTGTGCTGGAAAGATCGTGGTGACGCCTGCCCGTTGGAGCTCGTGTTGGGCCACAAGATTGTGGCGTAGTGTGGGAACACACATGCCGGTGACACTGCCCGAAGGAAAAGCTGGGCACGGAACTGTGGAGGAGCCCTTGGCATGTGTTGTGAAACTGGAGTCTACTCCTAGTAGACGGATTGGTGTCTCGTATGGCTTGAAGGAGTGTTCTTCCTTGAGAACCGTGTGAGTGGCCCCACTGTCGAGGGTGAACTCTATTGTGGCTGAGGTGCTTTGTGAGCCAGGATACTGCGAAATCGTCTCATTAATCATGGCAGTGCCAGGGAAGAACATGTTGAGGCGCACATCAGCAGGTGCAGCCACAACAGCCTGCACGGATTCCTGCGCTTCGACTTGATTGACTTGGCGAGGAGCACGATTGACCATCCAGTTTGGCGGCTTCGAGGCGGTCCCATTGACAGCATACCACTCGTCATCCTTCCTCTTAAAGCAGGAGGCAAGGGCGTGGTTGGTGCCGCCACACACTTGGCCGGCACGAGGGCCGCGCTTGATGACGTAGGGACACGGGGGGAAGCGGTTGCGCTGGAATGGCGCCGAAGCGGCATAGGCTTGAGGCACGGGAGCGCGGATTGCATTGGCCTTGGCTTGAGCGCTGTTGTCCGTTTCGGCAGAAAGGAGCGCGGATGAGACCTTGGCAAATGTGAGGTCTGCAGGAGCAAGGCCCAAGAGCATCTTGCGTGTGACTTCGTATGCCGGAGTGAGGCCGACTAGGAGAGCGGCTGGAGGGGCTTGCTCGGGGAAGACTATCCCCAACTGTTTGAGTTCACCATGAATGGACTGCACCTTGGTGACATAGTCCGCCATGCCTGGCGAGTCCTCGAGCCGCACTTGGAACATGCTGGGGATGAGTATAGCAACTCCCACTGCAGTCTTGTTCAGGAAGCGATCCTCGAGGTAGAGCCAAATGGCGTTGGCAGACGGGTAGTTGTGGTAGGTTTCGACGAGTTCGGGAGGAGTGGTGCCCATGAAGACACTAATGACAGCACCATCGGCCTTCTCCCAATTCTTGTACTTGAGCAGTGCAGCAGCATAAACTGCTTCGGCGGCGGCATTAGCTGGATCGGCGGACCTCTCGGGTTTAGGAGGCTCTTTGCCGTCACCGATGTTGAGAAGGACGTCGGTGAGCTCGAGCCCCTTCACCTCGCGACTGAGGAGGTGCTTGTCGACACCATAGCGCCAAGCCTTGTAGTTGGAGCATGTGCCGTCCGGCTCGAGACGAAGGAGCGGGATCGGGTTGGCGAGTGAAGTGGTTGAGTAAGCCATTGTCGGTGTGCAGCGCGGCACTTCTCGAAATTGGTCGACGAGAATTGCTGAAAATCACTCTGACGGCTTTATCAAAATGCCGCTAAGTAGGAAATGGCGTCGGCGAAAATTCGTTAAAACGCTGACTTGAAACTGAATCTGAGCCTATGTCTAGCCCCGGACCCACACACCCCCCCACACACCCCCAGGCCCTGTCCCGCAGCTACACAGCTCCGCAACCAGCTCCGCAACCAGCTCCGCAACCAGCTCCGCTCCGCTTCAACCTGTGTACCTGCTCTTGCTTGACGCGAGACGTTCGTGGGGGCGATTTCGCGAGGGGAGTTCGTCTATTCTGGCGGGGTGTGAGGGGAAATTTGAGAACGAGTTTTAAGAGATGGTCGAAATTGAGATTCGACCAAGGAGAACCGAGGAGGAAATCGACGATGAGAAGCGTGAAAGCTTCAGAGATGAGAAATTCAACGAGGTCGAGCGCGAAGGCGGTCGACGATGAGAGGCGCGACTGCAGTGTGGAGCACGTCGAAATTCCGACGACTCCAAACGAATGTCGCGACGATGATGTGCTCGTAGCGCGGGCACGTTGAGATTAGGACCTTGATCCGCGTGTGCAGATAGGTCGCTCTGATACCATGTAAGAAATAGAGTTGAAATGATTGATTAGGTAAGGAGCCCAAGGCTCTATAAGTACATGGCAAGGTGAGAGAGAATGGATGAAGGGGGAATTGGAGGGAATCCCCATTGGGATCTCCAGAATCTCCAATTGGATAATTGGAGATTGTGGGGATCACAATTGGGTGAGGTTGGGATTTGTGAGTACACCCCAACCCACTAGAACATTCACAACCTAAACTAGGATATAAAAGTACAAATACAAAAGTGGTATTTGCAGTCTATTTCTAACAAGGACCACCGGTCTACGTCCTAGCACTAGCCTCATGCCCGATGTACGTGCTAGATAACGCAAAACCCTCTTAGCTGCCGACCTGTGCTGTGGTCGGTGTCTGTCGGAGGCCACAAAGCGAGCCAGGATGTTGAGAGGGTATGCAAGAACTGGACGAGTGCAAGTCATCAGGTACATGAGGCAACCCACCAGCTCTGCGTAGGGACCACTAGGCTCTACAGCCTCCTCAGGGGCTGGAGCAGAGAGTTTGTGGTCTACAGGCAGAGGGGTGGGCTGTGCGGAAGAGAACTGAAGGCCGAACCTCTGAAGGACCTGGCGCATCAAGTGTGAGTGTGAGAGAGTGATGGTGCGCACTGCTCTGTTCCTGGAGATCTGCAAGCCGAGGTAGCAGCGCAGCTCTCCTAGGTCAGTGCAGGTGTGTCTTCTCAGCAGCTCGGCTTTCATGGAGGCGCGTTTAGTGGAATGAGCCTTGAGGGCTCAAGTTACATGCGTGGAGCTTCAGCTCCAAGTACAGGCTCATTTGCATTCTCACATTTTACACAGCAGCCAGAGTCTCAGCAACAGCACCCCTTTTACATCTTCGGGCATTCACCTGCTCAGCAACAACAACAGCAGCAGCAATAGCAACATCAGCAGCAATAGCAACATCAGCAACAACAGCTACAGCAGCAACATCCACAGCAATTTCAACAACAGCAACAGCCTCAACAACAGGGTATTGTTTTTCAATCGCCAAATTTACTTTTCAGCACACAGATCAAGACCGCTATACCTTTTAACGGAGTTAATTTTTACTCTTGGAGCTTCGAGTTTGAACTTCTCGGCGTTCGATCTTTTCATTCCAGCTTTACGCCAGCTGAAACTGCATGGAACCACTTAAAGGGGGTGTACATGGCAAAGGATACAATCACAGTGAGTAAGATTCTTTCGCAGTTGACAAATGTGCATCTATGACCAACGAGAATGTCATGGATTATGTCGATCGTGTCCGCACACTACGAGATCAATTGGAGAAGAGTGGTGGATACTTCCCTCGTGAGATGTATCTCACGGTCCTTCTTGCTGGACTTGGTCCCGAGTGGCGACAGACGCGCGCATTCTTGCGCATGAACCCGAATCTCTCCGAAGCCGAGATTTCCTCGTATCTCCAAGCAGAACAGCAAGATCTTGACCTGCAGTCACAACGCAATCAGAAAAAGGGGATACACTTAAGTTTTTACTCAAATCCAGCATCGCAGCAACGGCTTCCCCCGAAATATCCCTTCTGTCATTTCTGCAAGAAACCAGGACATACTTACCAAACTTGACGCAGTTGACATCAAAACTGTCGCAGTACTTCACAACCATATCATCGATCGCACCAGTTACCATGCAAGTCACATCCGCCAACGCAGCAGTCGACGTCACAGACGCAGCAGATGCAGAAACCACCACAGAATACACCTTCATCACAGCATCGTCCTCAAGTTTTTCCATCTGCAACATCAGGAAAAGGAGTTTTTGGATGTGTTATGACAGTTGATGTTTCAGATACAGATTTCGAGACACAACTTGAAGAAACCACCAGTGCAGAGGGCATTCCCTTACTGCAAGTTTACGCTAACCTTGCTCGAGTAATTTCAGGACCCAATACTTGGTATCTCGACAGCTATTGTGGTTGGCATATGTGCTCCACTGAAACAAGCTTCATCACCAATCAGCGTCCACTTCGACGTCCGATACCTGTCATAAGTGCAAACGGACAAACTATCATGGCCAGATCTATCGGAAGTGCAATGCTCTAGTCCGTCGACACGGGCTATTCCTTACATGTTACCAACGTCCTTATCGTTGCCGGCCTTGGTTTCAATCTTCTCTCCACAACTCAGCTCCTGGCACACAAGATTCGCACACAAGGCAATTGTGATACAATGGACCAAGAATTATGGCACAGTTTGACGAACACTTACCTCGGTCGCGCTGCTACTCAATATGGTGTATCCGTTCTTCAGTTCACGGCACAGGGCACCTCGGGCGATTCTGAACGCGTCCTCGCTCTCGGTCCCTGGGATCATCCCGAAGAAACAGATTATCAACAAGTTGATATTGATTTCCGTGCAACTACTGTACCCACGACTTCTCGAACTGCAGCTGCCGTTCTTACCGCTCTTGATACTTGGGAGTTCAATATCGCCGATGAAAGCGCCAACGCTTGGCGAACGTTTTATAACACTCGCGCCGCCTTCCAAGGAACTCCAGCTCCACGTTGGGGAGGAATCAGTGGACTTGCAGCTGATGAACCCGAAGTCGTCGAGGAAGACTCGAAAGCAGAAGTCGCCGAGCAGCCCAGTCTTCCAGTAGCTGTTGCATGACCATCTGCCACCACATCAACAAAAGCAGTATCAGATGTTGCAATTACAATTGCATCAGAACCGTCAAACGTTCAGTTACCACTTACTCGTTTCGTGGAAGGGGAGATCGACATGTCGCCAGCTCTTTCTCCTTTCATCATTTCTTCGTTTTATACTAACGCCGATTTCTATCTGCGATCATCAGGACACAGAGCCACAGAGGACATTTGGCATCCACGGTTAGGACATCCATCGCAAGGGATTTTAAATCATTCAATTCGAGCAGCAGTTCTTGATAAAAACAGTCTTCTCTTACCTGACGGCACGGAGCTGAAACCACAGTCTCGCCCAACGGTTTGCACTATGTGTCCGATCGCCAATCTTACCCACGACCCGTTTCCGAGTCATTTTCCTGGCTCCACTCGTTACAAACTAATACAAAAAGTCTACAGTGATAATTTCAACTTACATGATGCAGGACCTAAAGAGGAGCAGTATGTGATTACCTTTATCGAAGCATCTACTCGCTACGTTCGGACAGCCAACCTTCCTGCTCGTTATCTCGCCCATTCGGTCTTCGTCGCCTGGCTCGACGTCGCTGAAAGAGAGTCTGGAGCTAAACTGCAAGAATTTCAGAGTGATGGCGCAGGGGAATACACGAGCAACGCTTTCACAGACTACCTCCAAACCCTCATCATCAAATGGAAGCAGTCTCTGCCACATGCACACCAACAGATGGGGGTAGCAGAACGGATGAATCAAACTCTGTAGGAGAAGATGCGTGCTCTGCTGACGCAGGCAGCTCTTCCTCCTCGTTTTTGGCCTTATGCGATGGACCACGCCGTGCTGTTACACAACCTGCTGTCTTCCACATCACTGCCCGAGTTTTCTTCACCACACCTACAGTAGACACGTAGAGTGGGAAGTACAAAACACTTACGCATTTTTGGGTGTGTCATGCAGTTTCGACCTCCAACTGCAGCACTCGGCAAATTTTCTGAACGGGCAAAATGGGGGGTACACTTCGGCATCGAAAAACAGTATCACGCATGGAAGATTTTGGATCTTCGTTCAAACCACATCGTTCCTTCACGTGATTGTCTCTTCTATGAGCGACTCACCTTGCCAGTTTTTCGTGCCCACCAGGCAGCAGCTGCCAACCCTGCCAGGCTGTTTGAAGGTTCGCGTGCATTTGCAACCGACGAAGCCGAAGCTGATGTACAGGACGAGGCAGTTTCAGAAGCCTCCGAAGCTGCCGCAACAGACATACCCGAACCTGTCACGTCGTCTGGCATCCCGGAATTTATTCCCCTCGCTGATGCTGACCCGGACGATGTTCGCAAAGTCCACCTCAGTTACGAACGCGATCGTCAACAGTAGCCGATGCCAGCCATCTCCAACGAAGCACTCCGTGTTAGACCTGACAAAATTGGGGGGGAAGAAGGGTCAGAAGAAAATTTCGCAGGTGCAAACGGAGAACGTCCGCGTTTTACCGAAACTGATTTACAGATCCTTGGATTTGCAGTCGCAGTACAGTAAAACGACAGTAAAATACCTGAACCGAAAACAGTTCGACAAGCTCTTACGAGTCCTCACCGAGAAAAATGGCGCGAAGCCATGGACAGAGAGCTATCAGCTCTTAAGAGTCGCGGCACATGGGAGCTGATACCGAGGTAAAAGGAAGAAAGGTTCTTACCGGAAAGTGGGGCTTCCGCCTCAAGACTAATGCAGATGGATCGTTTGAGAAATTCAAGGCACGATGGGTCGTCCGCGGGTTCGAGCAGACTTTCGGTCTTGACTACGAGCTTACCTTCACCCCCGTCGGTCGGCATACGAGTGTTCGGATTTTACTCTGTGTCGCCGCCTGCCGCAATCTACGACTTCGCCAAATCGATGTGGTGAATGCTTTCCTCTACGCACCTGTCGACGCACTCATTTTGGTAGAGTACCCGCACTCGTACACAACTAACCCACCGAGCGTGTGTCTTCTCAGAAAATCGCTCTACGGTAATAAACAGGCACCTCGGCTCTGGCAGCAGTATCTGCATTCACAGCTTCTCACTGCTGGTTTTCGTCAACTACCGCATGATCAGGGAATGTATCTTCTAACTACTGGAAGCAACTATATTCTACTCGTTGCTTATGTCGACGATATCCTATACGTCAGTACGACTGAATCGCTCGCCAACACCTTCATACTGAAACTACAGAAAAACCTACAGCTCATCGTCTTTGAGTCAGTCTCACAGTTTCTCGGCCTAAACATTACCTGCTCACCGACATCCATTCATCTAACCGCCTCGAAGTATGCAGCTACGCTCACTGCCCGCTTCAACCTCACTCCTAACACAGTCACTACACCGTACCGTTCCTTACCGACAGATTACAAACCGAATACTACACCGTTGAGTCTATCCGATTTACAGACTTATCAACAGCAGTTAGGCTGTCTTCTCTTTGCCGCTGTTACTTGTCATCCAGATCTAGCCTATGCGGCCAGTCAACTTGCTTAATACCTACGCCGTCCTGAAGGGGGGCATCACCTTGATCCCCTATGCGCGCTTTAGTATTTCATATCGACTCCTGACGTCGGTTTAGTCTACAACGCCATCGGCTGCAAAACGTTATATCTCCATGGTTTCGTCGACGCCGATCACGCTGCCGATACTACTAATCGACGCTCGCGTACTGGATTCATCTACCGCCTTGAACCTATCGAGCCTATTTCTTGGAATTCGACGAAACAGGAGCTGATTGCTCTCTCCTCTGCTGAAGCTGAATTTATCGCTATTTGCACAGCAACACGCGAAGGACATTACCTGCAGGAACTATTGGAAGAAGCAAAATTGACAACGAGTACTCAATTTACTTTGCAGTGGGATAGCCGAAGTGCAATTCGCATTGCGCACCAACTTTCCAATGAGCTATGGCGTTTGGCGCACTGGGGGGTAATCTGCCCTAGGAGAAATTGACAGTCCTCAGAGTCACTATAATAGAAGCTTACAAGTTTAGAGACATGATGGAAAAGGCATTGAAGCATAGTTAGAAGGTGGGGTGGGAAGGGAAGGATGAAAGGGAAGGACCCTAGAGGCCCATGGTCAAGAACATGACAAGAGTCAAAGTCTTGACTCCCCATCCTGGGGTTCAGCCAGCCTGGCAAGACAAAATTCACACTGTGCCAGGTTGGTCTCCAAACCCCAAGTGCTGCAGCTGCAAGGTGGGGACAAAAGTCCCACACATGCTGGTCCCTCCTCGTTTTAGGGCTCTCCAACTTTGGTGTAGCAGCTGCCAAGGACTTCCAATGAGTTGTAACAAATCCATCAAACATTTCTTCGTAACTTCTTCATATGTGCTCCGATTCCAACAATTCTTGGCTCGTTGGAATGCGCTCGATCTGATGTACAATCCAAGCACATCTGCACAAGCACAAGATGAATATGCAAAGACATGCAAACCCAACAAACCACACAAACAACGTAGCACAAAAAACACATGCAACGAAATGATGCGAACAGACGACAGGATGACGTGCAAACGAATATGCACCAACACACTCCCCCTCAGACTGTCGGCTTGTTTCGCCGTCTCTAGTTCATGGACATTCCCGCCATTCTCGCACAGCGCCAGTGTGGCTCTTCAGCTAGCCGCTTGGTAAGGAAGTCGGCTGGCTGTTGCTGAGTTTTCACGTAAATCGGATCCAGTGTCCCAAGCTTCACCTCCTTCCGCAGCCAATGCCACTTGATCCTCATGTGCTTGTTCAACCCATGAAGAACTGCATTGCGTGCCATGGCAATGGCTCCCTTGCTGTCACTGATCAGAGGTGTCGCACAAGTCTGTTCATGGCCGATCTCCTTCAAGAGCCTCCTTAGCCAAATAATTTCTTTTGCCGCATGAAACATTGCCATGTACTCAGATTCCACTGAAGATAGTGCCGTTTCAGACTGCTTCTTGGACCTCCAACTTACAGGCCCACCTCCCACCATGCAGATGTATCCACCAACAGATGATGAATCCTCATGCTCAGAAGCCCATGTGGCATCAGCAAAACAGGAAAGGAACACCCTTCCTTCTCCGAGCTGCTCCCCCTTCTCTTGAAGGACTTCAACTCCTTTTTGCCTGAGTTGAGCAGAGGCTGAATACTGTACTCCCACTGTAGGGTATGACTTGAGGTAGCGCACCACTCTCTCCGCTGCACCACACTGCTCTTCTGTTGGATTTTGCACTACTCGAGCCAGCTGTCCCACAGCAAAGCTGATGTCAGGCCGAGTATGCACAGCAGCCTCCCGACCATGGATTGGAATTGCCTCTGGTCTTCACACTCAACTCCTTCTCCTTCAGCTGCCTTTATGAGTTTGAACTCGGAAGGCAAAGGTGTAACCACTTCCCGTTCTTCCTGCAGAGAGTACTTCTCAGCCAAGGTATTGATGTACTGTCCCTGATGCAGTTTGAGCCAGCCACGTTCAGTATCCCGCTCAATGTGCATTCCCAGGTAGTACCTTGCCTCTCCAAGTGACTTGCACTTGAACTGCTCTGTGAGCTTCCGCTGCACCCCATCGATCTCCTTGTCACTGCTGCTGAAGAGCAGGATGTCATCCACGTACACCAGCAGAAGCACAAGTGACTCCCCCTCTCCCATCAGGAATAGGCTCTCGTCGCATGCATTCGTACGGAATCCAATCCCTTCCAGTGCACTGGCCAGCCTGTTGTACCAGCATCTCGGGGCCTGCTTCAAGCCATAGATGGCCTTGTTAAGTTTGCAGACACGACCGGTTCCATCCTCATAGCCAGGTGGTTGAACCATGTACACCTCCTCTTCCACAATGCCGTACAGAAAAGCGGTTATGATGTCCATCTGCTTCACCTTCCATTTGCGCACAGCAGCTACCGCCAGCAGCACACGTAGCGTTGGAGACTTAGCAGTTGGGGCAAACACTTCTTTGTAATCTTCCTTCTCTTTCTGTTGAAACCCCTTTGCCACCAGCCTGCTCTTGTAAACTGATGGCTCTCCTTTCTCATCCGTCTTGATTTTTGCCAGCCACTTGCACTGTATTGCCTTCTTCCCATTTGGCAAGTACACCAGGTCCCATGTGTGATTCTCCATCTGGCTGTTGTACTCTGCATCTCTTGAAACAAGCCATTTCCCCCGTTGAGGCCCGGCTAGCGCATACTCCATGCTCGGAGGTTGTATTGGTGCGTAAAAGCAGTATGCAGGCTCTTCGTCATCTGACTCTTGGTCATCACCCAAGAACAGCAGTGCATCTTCGCCTTGAGCCTGTTCCTGCTGCTCTGTTGTGGCTCCTCCACTTGTAGAGTTCAGCAGCTTTCTTGTTGCCATTCTGGTACGTGCAGGGTAGATGGTTGGATTTACCCATTCTTTCACCTTCACCCAATCCTTTGTCCCCCCACCAATCTGTTTCCTTCGCTTTGGCAGACTTGGTGTTTTGGAAGCCTCTTGCTGCTGCTGCTCCGGATCCTTGACTTGAGCATCAGCTGCAATATCCTCATTGCTTCCTTCATCAGTACCGCTTGCCGTTGGCGCAGTGACTTTGCTGTCCTCAGGTTCGGACAAATCGAGGTGCATAGTGATCTCTTCCAGCTGCTGGGTGACCGTTGCCTCCGGCTGCTTCTCCCACTTGCCATACATGATGTTCTCCACAAATTTGACATCCCGACTGTCAAACAGCACATTCTTGGGTTGAGCTGCCTCCTTGGACTGAAGTATCACCTCCACCAGAGTCCTCCTTATCTCCCATCGTAATTTAGGTCCCAAATGCGTGATAATGGGCTCTGATACCACTTGTTGGTTAGAGAGGGCTAGAAGCAGATGATTCAATGGCTCCTTGGAAATTTCTGCAGCACTTCGTTATGACGCCCAGAAAACTCGCGACCTTCGAAAAGCTATATCCAAAACTCCAATCGATGAAACGATCTGAAAATCGGATATGTTGTAGCTTGCAGCGTCAGCTTTTCTCTAAAAGTTGAATCACTCGATTCCGTAGCTTATCGAGTGAGCTATGGCGTTTGGCGCACTGGGGGGTAATCTGCCCTAGGAGAAATTGACAGTCCTCAGAGTCACTATAATAGAAGCTTACAAGTTTAGAGACATGATGGAAAAGGCATTGAAGCATAGTTAGAAGGTGGGGTGGGAAGGGAAGGATGAAAGGGAAGGACCCTGGAGGCCCATGGTCAAGAACATGACAAGAGTCAAAGTCTTGACTCCCCATCCTGGGGTTCAGCCAGCCTGGCAAGACAAAATTCACACTGTGCCAGGTTGGTCTCCAAACCCCAAGTGCTGCAGCTGCAAGGTGGGGACAAAAGTCCCACACATGCTGGTCCCTCCTCGTTTTAGGGCTCTCCAACTTTGGTGTAGCAGCTGCCAAGGACTTCCAATGAGTTGTAACAAATCCATCAAACATTTCTTCGTAACTTCTTCATATGTGCTCCGATTCCAACAATTCTTGGCTCGTTGGAATGCGCTCGATCTGATGTACAATTCAAGCACATCTGCACAAGCACAAGATGAATATGCAAAGACATGCAAACCCAACAAACCCCACAAACAACGTAGCACAAAAAACACATGCAACGAAATGATGCGAACAGACGACAGGATGACGTGCAAACGAATATGCACCAACAAATTTTTCGTCAAGGATGAAGTTGAGAAGGGTAGGATGCGATTGGTCTACTATTCGACCAACGAAATGGCTGCCGACTTCTGTTATAGTCACAATAGGCTCAGATGTGCCTAAAATGAGAGAAATTGTGCACAGTCAGAGTTCTGTCAGACAGCTTCAAATATTGATGCCGATCTGATGTATGCCTCAAACGGTGATCCGTAAATTGGATCTGGAGCGCGTTGCTGTCCCCTATCAGCAGCAAGTTGAATCATAAAATTCGATGAAGATTTGACGACGCTATGGCGGTTTGACTGGCAGGAGGTATAGCAGCCACTATAGTCTTAGGAGTACAAAAACTTAGGAAGAAGAATTCGAGAGGGAGATGGTTCCCAGCCTCTACATACCCCAAGAGCCGAGGTCCAGGATGGTGGTACACCAACATTGAGTCCCCAACCATGAAGAGTCTCGAATCCAACCCTCCAAGGGGCTACACCAAGTGAAATGTAACACTACTCGAAGTAGCGTTACTATTTTCACTATTTAATATTTATCCGCTTCCCTTGGGCTTGAAATCTTGAGCTCTTGGTCTTGGATCTGCAAGATAAATTCTTCTTGAGTTGATGGGGGCTTGCTGCACACACCTGCGACACGATGGACACTTCACACTCGACAAAATAGAAATAACACATGCGACACGCAAACGACGACTTGACATGCGAGTTGTAAAAACTCGCTAATGTCTTGACCGACACAAACCACATTGTGATACACCATTCTAACAGACACACAATCACTGGATAGCAATGACATAGACTCACAATTCATTCCATGCCATGCATGCACACACACAAACAAGGACGACAAGCCGAGTCCAAGCCATAGGGTTGCACCAACAAACTCCCCCTCGGATTGTTGGCCTTAGAATCTGCTCCCCTTAGTTCAGAGCCATCCCAGCAAGCTTGCAACACTTCCAATGCTGCTGCTCAACCAGCCTCTTGGTCATCATATCAGCAGGCTGCGCCGTCGTCTTCACGTAGTGCAACTCCACTTCACCCGCGGTTACCATGCTCCTCACCCAATGCCACTTCACCTTCATGTGCTTGGTAAGGCCATGAAGGACGGGGTTCTTAGCCAATGCAATAGCACCCTGGCTATCACAGTAGAGTGGGGTAGGTCCTTGCTGCTCCTCCCCCAATTCAGCTAGCAAACGCCGCTGCCACACAACCTCTCTTATGGCACGGAACAGTGCCATGTACTCGGACTCCACCGAGCTCAATGCTTGGTCCACTTGTTTCTTGCTCTCCCAAGCTGTTGGGCCTCCACCAACACAGCAGATGAAGCCTCCCACACTTGTCATGTCCTCTGGTTCTGATGCCCAAGATGCATCAGAGAAGGCGGTGAGAAAGAGCCTCCCGGGTTCGACTCCATCCGCACCCTTTTGACGCCTTTGTGCCGCCGCGGAGTATTGCAGTCCAACAGTTGCTGTTTGGCCAAGGTACTTGGCCACCCTCTCTCCAGCTGCTACCTGCTCTTCATTAGGGCATTGGACAACCCTAGCCAGCTGCCCGGTAGCAAAGGCTGCATCCGGCCTTGTGTGAACGGCCGCATACATGAGGCTGCCCACCAAGGAGTGAAAACGACGCCTCTCCTCTTCACCAACACTTTCCTCCGCTAGTCCTTTCACACACTTGAACCCTGAGGGAAGAGGAGTAGCCACATGACCTTCAATCTTCCCAAAGTTTGCAGCCAAGGCCTCCACGTACTTCTTTTGATGCACTCGCATCCACCGCTTCTCCACATCTCGCTCAATGTGAAGCCTAAGGTAGTAGTTGACGTCACCAAGGGTCTTGCACTTGAACTTGTCTTGAAGCTTCAGCATAACCTTCTTCACAAGGTCAAAGAAAGGTGAGAAAATGAGGATGTCATCCACATAAACCACCATGAAGCTCCTCTGCTCCCCCTCGCCAAGCATGAACAAGGATTGATCGGCCGTTGAGGGAGTGAAGCCGATCGCTTCCAAGACTTCCCGCAGCTTGATGTACCATTGCCTAGGGGCTTGCTTGAGGCCATAGAGTGCTTTCTTTCAGCTTCCACACTCTGCCACTCCCATCATTGTACCCCTCTGGCTGCTCCATGTAGGTCTCTTCCTCCAAAACGCCGTTGAGGAAGGCCGTTACTATATCCATTTGCTTCACCACCCATCCTTTGATGGCCGCCGCGGCGAAGAGGGTTCGAAGGG
The DNA here is from genome assembly GCA_027943415.1 of Closterium sp. NIES-67. Classification (NCBI taxonomy): domain Eukaryota; kingdom Viridiplantae; phylum Streptophyta; class Zygnematophyceae; order Desmidiales; family Closteriaceae; genus Closterium; species Closterium sp. NIES-67. The sequence continues at coordinate 195,481 of BQMB01000500.1, read as the reverse complement.
TTGTATCCTTCACCACAGGGGCATACACTTCATTGTAGTCCTTCTTCTCTTGCTGCTGATACCCCTTGGCTACAAGTCTGCTCTTGTAGCGCTCAATGTTGCCGTCGGCGTCGGTCTTGCACTTGAAGAGCCACTTGGAAGAGATCGCCTTCCGCCCCGGAGATAGGTTCACCAAGTCAAATGTGTCGTTCTCTATGATGCTCCCCATTTCTTCATCTGAGGCCTTCTTCCACTCCTTCCCATTGGGGCCCTCCCAAGCCTCCTTGGGATTTGTAGGCTCCCCCGGCATCTCCACCGGAGAGAAGAAGGCAAAGGCGCACTCCTCGCTTTCATCTTCCGCATCATCGCCTAGCATGAGAGCCGAACCAGTCAAGGTTGAGTTGGCTGATGCTCCGAGCCGTTCATAGCTCTACCTATTAGGGGGCTGAGTCCTCCTTCTCCCCCTTCCTTCCTCCTCTGCTGCAGGGACTTGAATGCTCTCATGGTGTTGCGGTAAATCTGGTCGGTTCCAACGAGCACTTGTAGCACGAGACGGAAGTGACGGTGCACGCTCATCATCTTGCTGCACCTCCTCCTCCTCCGCATCCCCATTCATTTGAGGAGATTGCCTCGTGATAGTGCTGCTGCTACTCAGCTCCAAGGGCAGCTCCACATGCACCAAGCCGGTACTCTTCACCTCTCCAAGCAGCACACCAATCTTCGCTTGATTTTCCGCCTTCCACTCCTTGTACGGTAAGTTCTCCATGAACTTGCAATCTCTGCTCACCAAGAACTTCTTGGTAAATGGGTCCCAAAGAAGCCATCCCTTGCTGTTTTGAGCCATGCCCAGGTGCACGGCCCATGTTGCCTTGGCATCAAGCTTGTTGTGCCGAAGTTTCTTAGGCACAAGCGCCATGCACATGCACCCGAACACCCGAAGCATATCCACCTTCGGCTCCCTTCCAATCCACTCCACATAGGGCACCCATTTTGTAAGAAATAGAGTTGAAATGATTGATTAGGTAAGGAGCCCAAGGCTCTATAAGTACATGGCAAGGTGAGAGAGAATGGATGAAGGGGGAATTGGAGGGAATCCCCATTGGGATCTCCGGAATCTCCAATTGGGTAATTGGAGATTGTGGGGATCACAATTGGGTGAGGTTGGGATTTGTGAGTACACCCCAACCCACTAGAACATTCATAACCTAAACTAGGATATAAAAGTACAAATACAAAAGTGGTATTTGCAGTCCATTTCTAACACACCCCCATAGACTGCAAACCCGGTCAAGGAGCACATAGCCCCATGGAACGGAGAAGGCGATGGTGGTCAGCCTTGCCGAGAGCCTTGGTAAAGAGGTCGGCGAGGTTGCAATCTGAGGCGATGTACCGTACCGTCAGCTGGTCACTCTGAACAAGATCTCGGATGAAGAAATGACGAAGTTCGATGTGCTTGGTGCGAGAGTGGCACACAAGATCCTTGGTGAGATGAATGGCACTCTGGTTGTCACACCACATGGTGGGCGACTGCTGGGGGTAGCCTAACTCAGCGAGGAGAAAGGAGAGCCAGCGTGCCTCTTGAGCAGCCATTGTGCCTGCGTAGAGCTCGGCCTCGCAGGACGACAGGGAGACTGCAGAGGACCGAGTGGAGCGCCAGCTGATGACTCCGCTACCAAGGGTGAAGCAGTACCCTTGGGAGGAGCGTCTGTCAGTCTGGTCATCGGCCCATGAGGAGTCTGTGTATCCCTCAAGCTTGACTGGAGAGGTACCACCAAGAGTGAGGATGTGAGACTTGGTGGCTTGTAGATAGCGGAGGACCCTCTTGGCTGCAGACCAATGCGAGGCAGTGTAGCGTCCGGGGGAGACGTACCGAGAGAGGACACTAACCGGGTAAGCCAAGTCTGGTTGAGTGCAGATCATGGCATACATGAGTGAGCCCACTAGCTCAGGGTATGGGTCCTTGTAGGCGTCAGGAGAAGGAACTGGAGGGGCCGTGAGCTGATGCTGTAGTGGGAGTGGAGTGGAGACAGAGTTACTGGAGTCCATGTCGAACCGCTTGAGAAGGTTGTCGATGTAGGACTCCTGGGAGAGGGTGATCGTGCAAGCCTGGCGGTCACGAGTGATCTCCATCCCCAGGTAGTTCTTGAGGTCACCAAGATCCTTCATGAGAAGGGCAGAGCTGAGAGCAGACTGGACAGCTGCCATGTCGGCTGGATCTCTGGCGGCTAGAATGAAGTCGTCGACGTAGACGAGGATGTAGAAGGGCTCGGAGGAGTGACGAACGAAGAGACTGGAATCTGAGGCAGAGGGATGGAAGTCAAGTGCGAGGAGGACTTCCTTCACCTTGTTGTGCCACTCACGAGGAGCCTGCTTGAGGCCATACACTGGGCGCTTCAGCTTCCACACTGTGTTGGCAGGGTAAGTGCCAGGAAACCCCGGTGGGCGTTCCATGTGAACATCCTCCTTGAGCTGGCCTTGGAGAAAAGCGGAGGAGGCGTCCATGGACTTGATCTCGAAGTTGCCGCGAGCGGCTATATCAAGAAGAGCGCGCACAGTTGGGAGCTTGGCCGTGGGCGAGAATGTTTCAAAGAAGTCGAGATACTCCTTCTGGGTGAAACCCTTCGCCACGTATCGTGCCTTGAACAGTGGAGCTTTGCCTGGGAGTTGTTTGACTCGGAAGATCCATTTTCCGCCGACGATGTTGACACCGGAAGGGGGAACAACATCGTCAAAGCTGTTGTTGCGAATGAACGCCTCATTCTCCACATCCATTGCTGCCTTCCACTCCTTCTTATAAGGCCCTGAGAGAGCTTCCTCTTTTGTGCGAGGAGTCGGAATGGTCGGGTTCTCGGTGAAGTTGAGGGAAGGGCAGTCAGTAATGTCCGGGAAGATGTGAGAGAGAAATTGGCAGACCGCGTGAAGGTCAAACAGCTCCTCATGCCTGTCCTCCAGAAGTGCACGGGGGGGAATACGGATGGAGGGGGCATCACCCCCGGCAGGAGGAGGCGGGGTGACCGAACACCGGATGGAGAAGGCGGCTGGTCCCCAGGCGAGAGGCGGAGCCGGTCCCTTGGAACGAGTGCGACTAGAGACCGGAGACGAAGGCGGCTGCGGTGGGACCGGAGGGACTGGGCGCCTCCGATAGGAGACTGGTGAGCCGGGCTCGATGCGCGGGGAAGGCGGAGCAAGAGGAGGTGCCGCTGCGGAGGATATTGGGGAGGCCGGGTGAGACACGCTGGACGGAGAAGCCCCCGGAGAAGGGGCAGCGGCCGGAGTTGGGGCATCGAAGTCTGCCCAAACAAGCGTCGGGGGAGGTGGAGGAGGCTCGCCCGTGGTCGCAGAGTGGAATGGGCGTGTCTCATCGAAGACGACATCATGGCTGCGAATCAGCTATCTGGTGATTGGGTTGAGGAATAAGTAGTCTGGGGAGTCGGAGTTGTGCCCCAGGTACATGCAGGTCTGGGTTTTGGGACCAAGCTTGCCACCTTGCTTCCTGCGCGTGTGGGGGCTTAGCAACACATACGCGGTACACCCCCAGACGCGTAGAGAGCGGGCGGAAGGCGTGACCCCAAGCCAGAGAGCGGTAGGTGTGGTGTCGGGCCGGTGGGGATGCGGATAAAGATTGTAGAGGAGTGCCGCATGGAAGAGGGCATATCTCCAGAGTGATCGTGGTTCGTTGGCGTGACTGAGGAGGCAGCGAGCGATCTGAACCAAGGTGTGGTTGCGGCTCTCTGCAATGCCATTCTGCTGCGGGCTTTCGGGGAGCGTGAAGGTTTGCCGAATCCCTTGGGCCGCACAGAAGTTATCGAGTTTGCCACTGCAAAATTCTCCCCCGCCATCAGAATGGAGGCACTTCAGAGGAGTGCCGAACGTGACTTGAGCCTGGGGCACCCACGCCATGATGACATCAGGTGCCTCCGCCTTGGTATGCAGGAGGTGCACAGAAACATACCGCGAGTGGTCATCGACTAGTGTAAGAAAGTACCGATGACCGCCTCGGGATGCGACTGGAGCTGGACCCGAGACATCCATGTGCACTTTGTCCAGCGGAGGAGCTGCGACCGATGGGAGGAAGGGTGTGGCTGCTGCCTGAGCTTGCTCTTGGTGCAGTCCAGGCAGGTGGGTGCAGGTGAGTCTGTTGGTGGAGGAAGCGCCGACGGGAGGCCAAGAAGAAGTTTCTTGGAAGCGATGTCGGCAAGTGTACGGAAGTTGGGGTGACCCAAGCGATGGTGGTAGAGGATGGTTGGGTTGACGAAGCTGCGACACGAACACGGAGTGGTGCTGGCAGCTTGCGCTTGGGAGAGGGCTGCGAGAGGTGCAGGTGAATGCAGCGTGTAGAGCTTGCTACTGTTGAGTGTGAAGCGTGCTAGGAGCTTGTTGGACTTAGGGTCAATGAGGTCACAGTGATCTGAGTGTGCTGGGAAGATCGTGGTGACGCCTGCCCGTTGGAGCTCGTGTTGGGCCACGAGATTGTGGCGTAGTGTGGGAACACACATGCCGGTCACACTGCCCGAAGGAAAAGCTGGGCACGGAACTGTGGAGGAGCCCTTGGCATGTGTTGTGAAACAGGAGTCTGCTCCAAGTAGACGGATTGGTGTCTCGTATGGCTTGAAGGAGTGTTCTTCCTTGAGAACCGTGTGAGTGGCCCCACTGTCGAGGGTGAACTCTATTGTGGCTGAGGTGCTTTGTGAGCTAGGACACTGCGAAATTGTCTCATTAATCATGGCAGTGCCAGGGAACAACATGTGGAGGCGCACATCAGCAGTGGGAGCTACAGCAGCCAACACGGATTCCTGCGCTTCGACTTGATTGACCTTGCGAGGAGCACGATTGACCATCCAGCTTGGCGGCTTCGAGGCGGTCCCATTGACGGCATACCAATCGTCATCCTTTTTCTTGAAGCAGGAGGCAAGGGTGTGGTTGGTGCCGCCACACACCTGGCCGGCACGAGGGCCGCGCTTGATGACATAGGGACACGGGGGGAAGCGGTTGCGCTGGAATGGCGCCGAAGCGGCATAGGCTTGAGGCACGGGAGCGCGGATTGCATTGGCCTTGGCTTGAGCGTTGTTGTCCTTTTCGGCAGAAAGGAGCGTGGATGAGACCTTGGCAAATGTGAGGTCTGCAGGAGCAAGGCCCAAGAGCATCTTGCGTGTGACTTCGTATGCCGGAGTGAGGCCGACTAGGAGAGCGGCTGCAGGGGCTTGCTCGGGGAAGACTATCCCCAACTGTTTGAGTTCACCATGAATGGACTGCACCTTGGTGACATAGTCCGCCATGCCTGGCGAGTCCTCGAGCCGCACTTGGAACATGCTGGGGATGAGTATAGCAACTCCCACTGCAGTCTTGTTGAGGAAGCGATCCTCGAGGTAGAGCCAAATGGCGTTGGCAGACAGGTAGTTGTGGTAGGTTTCGACGAGTTCGGGAGGAGTGGTGCCCATGAAGACACTAATGACCGCACCATGGGCCTTCTCCCAATTCTTGTACTTGAGCAGTGCAGCAGCATAAACTGCTTCGGCGGCGGCATTAGCTGGATCGGCGGACCTCTCGGGTTTAGGAGGCACTTTGCCGTCACCGATGTTGAGAAGGACGTCGGTGAGCTCGAGCCCCTTCACCTCGCGACTGAGGAGGTGCTTGTCGACACCATAGCGCCAAGCCTTGTAGTTGGAGCATGTACCGTCCGGCTCGAGACGAAGGAGCGGGATCGGGTTGGCGAGTGAAGTGGTTGAGTAAGCCATTGTCGGTGTGCAGTGCGGCACTTCTGGAAATTGGTCGACGAGAATTGCTGAAAATCACTCTGACGGCTTTATCAAAATGCCGCTAAGTAGGAAATGGCATGGGAGAAAATTCGTTAAAACGTCGACTTGAAACTGAATCTGAGCCTATGTCTAACCCCGGACCCACACACCCCCCCACACACCCCCCCACACACCCCCAGGCCCTGTCCCGTAGCTACACAGCTCCGCAACCAGCTCCGCAACCAGCTCCGCAACCAGCTCCGCAACCAGCTCTGCAACCAGCTCCGCTCCGCTTCAACCTGTGTACTGCTCTTGCTTGACGCGAGACGTTCGTGGAGGCGATTTCGCGAGGGGAGTTCGCCTATTCTGGCGGGGTCTGAGGGGAAACTCGAGAACGAGTTTTAAGAGATGGTCGAAATTGAGATTCGACCAAGGAGAACCGAGGAGGAATTCGACGACGAGAAGTGTGAAAGCTTCAGAGATGAGAAATTCAACGAGGTCGAGCGCGAAGGTGGTCGACGATGAGAGGCGCGACTGCAGAGTGGAGCACGTCGAAATTCCGACGACTCGAAACGAATGTCGCGACGATGAAGTGCGCGTAGCGCGGGCACGTTCAGATTAGGACCTTGATCCGCGTGTGCGGATAGGTCGCTCTGATACCATGTAAGAAATAGAGTTGAAATGATTGATTAGGTAAGGAGCCCAAGGCTCTATAAGTACATTGCAAGGTGAGAGAGAATGGATGAAGGGGGAATTGGAGGGAATCCCCATTGGGATCTCCGGAATCTCCAATTGGGTAATTGGAGATTGTGGGGATCACAATTGGGTGAGGTTGGGATTTGTGAGTACACCCCAACCCACTAGAACATTCATAACCTAAACTAGGATATAAAAGTACAAATACAAAAGTGGTATTTGGAGTCTATTTCTAACACATTTGTCTTCTCCCACGTGAGTCAAGGCTCTGTTCTTAGCCACACAAGCATGCCGCACCGCATCCGGCCAAAAGTAATTGGGAAGACCGTCTTCAATGAGAAGTCCCCGAGCCGTCTCCATGATTATCCGATTCGCACGCTCGGCGATGCCGTTCATTGCAGGAGAGTAGGGCATGGTAAGAGAGTGCCTTATTCCTTGCTTCTTCAGCCAAGTTGAGAAATCCTTGCTCAGGAACTCTCCTCCACGGCCAGTGCGAATCGCCTTCACAAGCTGGTCTTGTTGCCACTCCACCATCGGCAACCAATCGGTCTTCACCGTTTCAGCTACGTCACTCTTCTTGGGCAGCACATACACCCAGGTCATGCGAGTGTAGATGTCGACAATGGTGAGGAAGTACTCTGCTCCAGCACATCCATCACCACCTCATCAAGTGGTGCCTTCGCCGTTGTCTCCGAGCTATGGAACGGGTAGCGGGTGAACTTGGCTTGCATGCATGTTGGACAGCCAAGCATCTCATTGGGCTCTCCCTTGAGACGTATCCCACTGACCATCTCTTGCTTAACTATCTGCCCCAATGGGCAATGCCACGTGCCCCATTCGCCGATGTAAGGTCAGCCAATCACACTCTCCCGTAGCGGAAGTCGGGTTGGAGAAAGCGACACTCGCAATTGTGCCCCACAAGCTCTCTCCTTTCTCCTTTGTCGCTGCTGCTTTGCTGATCTTAGGCTTTTCCTCCTCATTTCCACCACCTTTGGCTGCTGCACCACTCTCCTTGGGTTCACACGCCTTGCTGGTCTCTCCAAGGTTGCACTCCTTCAAGTCACTCTTGGTGTCACTTTGATTTCCGTGATCACCGCCACCAACCGCTTCACTCTTGGTGCTGACGCTTGCTGCCACTTGCCTCCCGTTAGGCATGGGGACCACTGGGATTTGCCACATCTCATTGTAGATGTCCCTGTCCTCATGAAGGTCCCAAAGCTTCCGCTCACCAAGCCTCACGGTATAGGTTTTGGAACCCTTGGAAGATGTGTCCATGCCGGCCTTTTGCAAACGCTGAACGGAAATCAGGTTGGCTGCTAGGTTGGGCACCAAAAGCACGTTCTTGAGGCCCACCATCTTCCCATCAGCACCCTTGAACATGGCCTTGCCCATGCCTTTCACCTCTGCTCGCTGCCCCAAAGCCGATGTAACAAGCTTGACCGGCGACGGTTCGAGTTCGGTAAGCAAGTCCGCACGAGGTGTCATGCTATAGGTGGCGCTGCTATCAATCACCCAAAAGTCCAGAGAGTGAAGGGTGACCTTTCCCACAGTAGCTGGCTCCTCAAAGCTTTCCACACCTCCTGCTGCAGCTGTCGCTTGCGTGGAGACAAAGAAGAATTGGCCCGGGTATCGATCTTCACTCGAGTCCTTGTCGTAGTCTCCACCTTTCATACTTGCCGCTTCGCTTCCACGACCACCACGGCCTCCACGACCTCTGCCTCTTCCTCCCCTTGCTCCTCTGCCCTCTTGGCCTTTAGAAGGGGTCCATCCATCAGGCAATCTGAAGCAATCTCTCCACATGTGGCCGGTCTTGTGACAAAAGTGGCATTCGCCATCAAATCGACCGCGCCCACGCCCGTAGCCATTGTTGTTGTTGTTGCTGCCATATCCTCCATTACCACGGCCTCCACTGAAGTTACTGCTGCCAAATCTTCCTCCTCGCCCTCTGCCCCTTCCACGACCGTGCCCATGGCCCATGCTTGCAACTCCGGCACCATCGGGACCCGCCAATTCGCGACGGCGGAAATCTTCTTGTAAGATTTCCCGCTTCACATCTTCGAGTGAGAGACGGGGCAGATCTCGATTTAGGTTGATGATGAGCGAGGACCATGAGTCCGGAAGTAAGGCCAGCAGCTTGGTCTTCTTTTTGAAGGTCACTGTAGTTCACATCAGCTCTTTCGAGCCGTGTCAACAAGTCGAAGAATTTCTGCACTCCTTCCTCCACCGGTTCGCCTTCGTCAATTCGAAGTGCCGCCATTTGCCGCTCCAAAACCACAGCCACCGCCGCTGTTGCAGGAGCGTGTACACCCTTGAGAGCAGCCCATGCCTTTGGTCCCTTTGCTGGTTCACGCTGAAAAGGCTTGATGTGACGGATTTGGTAGCCTTGTGCGCTCTTCCGCACCCACGGGCTCTTCTCCGGGTCGTTCTCGGGGCGCTTCTCCGTTCCTTCCATCACCTCCAGCAGATTATAGTGGTCGAAGATGTTCTCCATCTTGAAGGACCACTCAGCAAAGTTGTCACCGTTGAACTTGTCAAGGCCAAACACTCTAGGCTCATCCCTAGAGGGTCCAAGGCTAGGTTCCACCGGAGCAACGGGTAGATCTTGGTGTTGACCTTGTGCTTGGGCGACTTCTCTGCCTCCAGCACCTCTGCCACCCCCTTCCTCAGGTCTAGACATGGTCGCAACGGCTCCAAGGGGCTCTGATACCACTTGTTATAGTCACAATAGGCTCAGATGTGCCTAAAATGAGTGAAATTGTGCACAGTCAGAATTCCGTCAGACAGCTTCAAATATTGATGCTGACCTGATGTGTGCCTCAAACGGTGATTTGTAAATTGGATCTGGAGCGCGTTGTTGTCGCCTATCAGCAGCAAGTTGAATCATGAAATTCCATGAAGGTTTGACGTCTCTATTGCGGTTTGACTGGCAGGAGGTACAGTAGCCACTATAGTCTTAGGAGTACAAAAACTTAGGAAGAAGAATTCGAGAGGGAGATGGTTCCCAGCCTCTACATACCCCAAGAGCCGAGGTCCAGGTTGGTGGTACACCACCATTGAGTCCCTAACCATGAAGAGTCTCGAAACCAACCCTCCAAGGGGCTACACCAAGTGAAATGTAACACTACACGAAGTAGCATTACTATTTTCACTATTTAATCTTTATCCGCGTCCCTTGGGCTTGAAATCTTGAGCTCTTGGTCTTGGATCTGCAAGAAAAATTCTTCTTGAGTTGATGGGGGCTTGCTGCACACACCTGCGACACGATGGACACTTCACACTCGACAAAACAGAAAAAACACATGCGACACACAAACGACGACTTGACATGCGAGTTGTAAAAACTCGCTAATGTCTTGAACGACACAAACCACATTGTGATACAACATTCAAACAGACACACAAGCACTGGATAGCAATGACATAGACTCATAATTCATTCCATGCCATGCATGCACACACACAAACAAGGACGACAAGCCGAGTTCAAGCCATCGGGTTGTTGGTTAGAGAAGGCTATAAGCAGATGATTCAATGGCTCCTTGGAAATTTCTGCAGCACTTCGTTATGACGCCCAGAAAACTCGCGACTTTCGAATAGCTATATCCAAAACTCCAATCGGTGAAACGATCTGAAATTCGAATATGTTGTAGCTGGCAGCGTCAGCTTTCCACTGAAAGTTGAATCACTCGATTCCGTAGCTTAACGAGCGAGCTATGGCGTTTGGCGCACTGGGGGGTAATCTGCCCTAGGAGAAGTTGACAGTCCTCAGAGTCACTCTGATTTTAAGCTTACAAGATCAGAGGCATGATAGAAAAGGCATTGAAGCACAGTTGGAAGGTGGGGTAGGAAGGGAAGGATGAAAGGGAAGGACCCTGGAGGCCCATGGTCAAGAACATGACAAGAGTCAAAGTTTTGACTCCCCATCCTCAGGTTCAGCCAGCCTGGCAAGACAAAATTCACACTGTGCCAGGTTGGCCTCCAAACCCCAAATGCTGCAGCTGCAAGGTGGGGACAAAAGTCCCACACATGCTGGTCCCTCCTCATTATAGGGCTCTCCAACTTTGGTGTAGCAGCTGACAAGGACTTCCAATGAGTTGTAACAAATCCATCAAACATTTCTTCGTAACTTCTTCATATGTGCTCCGATTCCAACAATTCTCGGCTCGTTGGAATGTGCTCGATGTCATGCACAATCCAAGCACATCTGCACAAGCACAAGATGAACATGCAAAGACATGCAAACCCAACAAACCATACAAACAACGTAGCACACAAAACACATGCAAACGAAATGATGTGAACAGACGACAGGATGACGTGCAAATGAATATGCACCAACACGGGTTGCACCAACAATTTCCTCACGAAGAAGCTGACACGACAGATGTTTCAGTACTGTAACAATATTTGCGGGATCTTCAAGACGTGACACTATCAGACTTCCAGAAATGAAGGGGAGTGTTGTAGCATGATTCATAACTAGCATTTCCGTAAGTCGATTATCGATAGATAGTGTCGAATTCTATGTAGAAGATAAGTCCGTAGGATGACGTCAGCAGATAGTGCTCGTCATGAGGATAGTCGTTTTACCCACGCGAACAGTCGCGTCTCTTCAGTGTTATTTAGGGCGCATAGCGCGATAGTGTCAACCGGTATATTAGAGAACACGTACTTCTATTAGATATAAAGGTACCTGTTAGAAACAGAAAGGTTCAGTTTATTGATGAAGCAAAGGCATTACATAGGAAGAGAGAGATGAGCTAGGAAGGGAAGGTTGGAAGGGAAGGGGGGGTTAGGACCAATCACAAGGGAAGGAGGATCCTTGCAAATGTGGTTGACCACCAGTTGGAGGTGGTCCAAGTGTGGTGTACCACCAGTGGTTTAGCCAACCCACTTGTGGTGCCCCCACAATTGTGGTCCTTGTGTTTGGGGGCTCCAACCACAATTGGGTTGGATTGACACCCCAACACAGGTGTACACCCTATTAGGGATGTAAACACAATATAGAGAGGTGCTGCAGATGTGAAGAGTGGAGAGATGCTCTTGAGTTGCTATACTGACGCTAGCTTCAACTCAGTGAAAGTGGATGGCACCAGCATTGGGGGTTATGTGTGCTTGCTAGGAGGTGGTGCTGTGAGCTGGCGCAGCAAGAAACAGAATGAGGTGGGATTGTCCTCATGTGAGACTGAGTACATGGCCTTACACCATGGGGCCAAGGAAGTAGTGTGGCTAAGGCGTTTGTTGGAGGAGTTGGGAGTTGGTCAGGAGGAGCCGACAGTTGTGTTTTGTGACAATGAGTCCGCTGTGAAGCTCGCCAAGAATGCTTGTCTGCATGGGCTGACAAAACACATAAGGCCTAAGTGGCATTGGGTGAGGAGACTCCTTGATAAGGAGGTGCGGCTGGAGATAGTGAAGACCCATCAGCAGGCAGCAGATATTTTCACTAAGCGTCTGGCGGAGGCGGATCATTGGAAGGGCATGAAGCTTGCTGGGATGAGTGTGCATTGAGTATGGATGCTTGAGATGTTGGTATGGTGGATGATGGTTGGCAGCCAGAGGGGGAGATTGTTGTGTGATGTCATCATATGCTATCACATTCTGTCTGCCTCCCATCTCTTGTTTCAATTCGTATGTATGGTTTGACTGTGTGTGAAAGAATTTGTGTGTGGTGTGTTCTGGAGTTTGGGAATGTGTTTTGTGTTATTCTGTCTGAGAAGGTATTTGTGATGATAGATCTTGAGAAGATCTTTCCGACGCAACAAGAATCGCTTCAATCGGAGCAAGAACGCAAAAGCTATGAAGATTCAAAGTTCATGAGCTTGCGTTACAATTGCGGCGGTTACAAAGTGAAGTTGTGGGGTGACTTTATATGGAGTTGGGACCTTTGGGGGTTGGGGAAATTTGTCACTCTACTGTAACAGCTGCAAATTGGTTGGGAACAACCAAGCTAGGTTGGCAAGGGTGGCCAACTTGGATGGATTGGTTGGGAAGGGACAAATGTCAAAATTGGGGTTCCTATAGGGAGGGAATCTTTGTGCTTATAGGGTTTCCTTGGTTGGGGACTCTCTTGGGACCTTCCCTCTCGTCCCTCTCTTTCTATCCCAACCTTTCTCTTGCTCCTCTAATTCCTTGTGAGATTCTTGAACTTTGATTGAACTCTTGAGATTGAGTTAAGTTCTCCTCCTACAGCTTACCCCCTAGTGCGTCGAAAGCCATAGCGTCGCGAATACTTCATCAATCAACATGATTCAAATTGAGAACGGTAGCTGAGATTAAGAGCTACAACATATCCGAGTTTCGCGACATTCCAACGGCTAGTTTTTCGTCGACATCGTTTCTTGTGAAGACGACTTTTCTGTCCAGAATTTCGGATTTATATTTTGAGTAATTCTAACTCCTAAGTTCACCTAGACTCCGTCCTTAATCCTAACAAGGGGGACAGGACCAGGGACAGTGGGGAGCGCGAGGGGAAACCAGCCGAAGAGGAGTCCGGAGGGAAGAGTGTGTCGTAGACAGGGTCATGCATAGGAGGAGGGATGGGCAGTCGGTTTTCTGAACCAGATGAAAGACCAAGGAGACGAAGGGCAGACTGCGGTGGCTACTACTGCTACGTCGGATGCTGCTGCTACTCCCTGTCGTCTCCAGGACCTCTAGCTCAGCCTCGGCTACCACCAGGACTCTCCAACACCGCACCCCCAGGACTAGCACCCTCAGAGGCACTACCTACAAAACCAGCACCCCCAGAGTCAGCACCCCTAGGCCCAGCATCCAAAGAACCAGCACCCCTAGAACCAGTAACCCCACAATCAGCACCCCCACAACCAGCACCCCTTGAGCCCATGGCCCCCAGCTGCTGCTGTTGCTGCTGCAGCTAGTGAGTCTGCCGCGATGGCTGCGGCTGCTGCTGAAGCGACGGGGAGGTAACTGAGGTGCCGCAGGGACAGCAGGCGCATCCCCAGCAGCCGGGCCCTCAAAGTAAGCAGACTCCCCAACGGGCCCGACCGAGGGGAACAGAGTGGCGTAAGAGACACGAGACAAGGTTGAACGGGGTGCGACGGGTGTGGTAGTTGGGGCAGGGGCGAAGAAGAGTGTAGGAGGAGGGACAAGAGAGCTACGGTGAGGGAAGCACCGGTATTAAAGAAACGTCTCGTCGAAGGTAACGTTACGAAAGCGGTAAAGGCGGTGGTGTACCGGGTGGTAGAACAGCCAGTCAGGGGCGTCAAGCGGAAACCCAAGGAAGACACAAGGAAGGGTGCGGACTAAGAGCTTGTCCGCGCCACTGAGCAAGGCTGCCCCCGACGTAGAACGCAGAAGTTTCACCAGGAGACCAGGTCCAGAGAAGGGTCGGCGAAACCTGCGTTCGAAGGGAGTGTGGCCACATAAAATGGGGTGCACCGGCATGGACCAAGGAGGTGCGAGCTACCTTCACGACCAGGCCGATGCGTCGGAAGTCCGACAGTGTGTACGTATGGCAGATGCCCGCCGCACGACAGAACTGTCTTAGACGGTAGTGAACTCGCCACCTTAGTCAGAGTATAAATGAACCACAGACTGACGGTGCTGGGTGCGAACGGCGAGCAGCCATGAGAGGAGAACGGTAGGCACGTCGGCGTTCTACTCCAACAAGAACACTATGGTGAAGCACGAGAAGTCGTCAAACGACAACTAGGAGGTAGTGCTCCCAGCTACAGTGACGGAACAATCTGTCCACATGTTGGCCATTAACTGGACAAAATCAGAGCCCTTGAGAAAATGATCAGCTTTAATATTTCCTGGTTTTAAGGTTCTAGTTGCCAGTGTTGTGGGCTTGTGTGACAAATGATATTTTATCCAAAAAACACAACAGAACAGAACATTGCACAACGAAGATCACAAGCGGTACACTCGGACAGAATGTTCCCAGAATGAGCGACATCTGATATTATCAATATCGATACCGGGTCCATCTCCCCTTAGCCCTTCTCCCTGCTGTAATCCTCCTATGCATACTGTCTATCAGAGCCTTGCACACACCAGCCCCAATGCTGTCCCATGCCTCGTGCACCTGCTCTCAAGTTTGCTGCATGCATGTGGGGGGTTGCTCATGCTTGGCGAGCTGCTCGATGGGATTGGGGTCGGGGGAGGAATAGGGTCATTGTAGGACCGCAAAAGCTTGCTCAGCTAGCCACTCCTGAATGATCCTGCACTTGGGTTTGGGGTCGTACAGTGTATTGGAACGTCATGCCAGAGATGGTCAAATCATTTAAATCAAGCGTTTGAGCAACCTCGTCCTGCAATATGTTGTGATAGAGTTGGCCATCTGTGTGGCCATCAATCTTGCACATATAACCAGTCACATCAGACATTATATAGACTCAAACCATGACTGGCCCGCCTCCATGCTTCACAGTCTACTTCACCTGATGCCCCTGGAGAGCAGCGCCTTCGTGAATCCATGCAAAGGTGTGGCTATCCGAGCTATATCGAGTGATCTAAGTCTCGTTCGACCTGATCACCCGCTTCCAGTCGTCTAGAGTCCTGTCTAGGTCGGCTCTGGCGAAATTCTGTATAGCCGCGGATGTTGCGCGCTGATAATTGAGGCTTGCGCAATATCTGTACAGCGACTAACCTAGTCACCTTGAGGGCATTTTGTACAGTATGAGGGTGGACCTTAACAACGTGATTCGATTCTAGTGGTTATGCAACCTCAATGCTTATCAACGCGGCACCTAACATGACGGTTTGCACGAAAGTGCGCATGTGTCACGCTGAGAGCAGTCGCGGTCGACCTGAAGAGTGGACATTTGGTCTAGCCGCTAGACGACTACTGCTGTGACTAGCCTTCAAAGTGTTTTTTTCTTCAATTCTCTGCCCTATTCCTAGCGTACGTGCGATCTGTCGAAAACTCAGACCCTGGCGACAGAGGCTCATGATCTGGTATCTCTGACGCGAAGTAAGCGGTCGCGTGGTTACTGGAGGATCACGAGGTAAGGGGCATGCACTAGCAAAAGTCTGAGCGACTTTGCTAGCTTGTGCAAAGAATGCTCGATGGAAACATATCTAGTCTCTACTCGGGTAGTAATTGTCCACATTGACCATCGAGCCATAAAGCTTGTACTCGCTATTGGCAATTCGATATTGGCTAGAGTTTGTAATATCTGGAGGTGCATCAGTTGTTTATGCATAATGTCCACGTCCTCCAGATAGTAAATAATTCATTTTTACTTGTCAAAACATCACGATAAGCTAAACAGTGCCATTTTGTGGACAAATTGTTCCGTCGCTGTAAGTCCATAGACCGGGGCAGGGCCCCAGACGTCCATGTGCAGTGTCTGTAGCAGAGCTGTAGTAGGAGAAAACGAGGAGGAGTGAGGGGTGGCGCGCTGCTGGCCATCGACGCAGGAGGTGCTTAGGGGATCTACCGACATAGGCAGGGTTGGGAGTGATGCAAGAAGACAAGTGAATAGACCGTGCTGGGATATATGCTAAGACGTGGGAGTATAGGGTGACCTAAGCGGTGGTGCCACAGAAGGGTCGGGTGAGGGAGGGAGCGACAGGAGCACAATGTGACGCAGTAGTTGGTGGTGACTCAGTGTGTAGTAAGAAGAGATCGAACATTGGGTTACGCTCAAAAGTGGCTAGATGTCTACCAGTGGCTGTGTCTGTACAGGCTGCGTGTCTCTTGTGGACAGGAAACGTGGTGTTGATTCCTAGGTTCTAGATGTGCTGACACCAACTAAGTACCTGGCAAATGAGGGGATGTGCAGACCTGTGAGGGAACCAAAGGGGACAGCTGGACAAGGGAGAGCGGTGGTGGTGCGTGCGACAACTGTGGCTAGGGAGTCTGCTAGTGTGACACGAACGGGTGCTGGAAGCGGGGTGAGAGTAGTACGATCTCTAAAGAAGCAATGTGATGAGCCAGAGTCTAATGTAAAGGAGAGTGCGGACGTGGTGGGGCCTAGTGAAAGATCGCTAAGAGAGTCTACGTTTGACATACCAGGGGATCCTAGACTACACATAGCAGTGGATCCTAGAAAAAAAAAGCAGGATAATAGGAACCAACAGCACTAGAGTCATCAGCATACGCAGAATACATCGCATGCTCTACATGAATCAAACTATTGGAAGATCAAAGATCGGAACACCACGTCGAAGCAAAGCGGGCCAGGGAGGTACCTGCACCAGGGGGCTGTATAGGTGGTAATAGATGTCATCAAGGCGGCAGAAGCAGCGGGTGGCGGTGTGGCCCATGCGCCCGCAGACCTGGCCCGCCTAGGGGCTGGTCAACAAGTGGTACAGGCAGGTGAAACCGCCTCTAGGACTGCCAGCACCCTGGCCCGAAGAAGAGCCACGCGACCCCCAGGGCACCGACTGCCCTTGGGCTCAACCTCCATGGCCTCCAGCACGACCACCACTCCCAAGGCTCGCCAAACCCCACGGCAGCTGCTGCTGCTGTTGGTACTGCTGCTGCTGATGCTGCTGATGCTGCTGATGCTGTGCAGTCCCTGACTCCGACTGACCACCCTCTCCACTGTCCCTAGACCCCCTCCACCCACCGCTGCCGATGCCCCACGACCCTTTCCCCCCTTGCCCTTGCCCCACTGGCCCGAGGAGCGACTGAGCGTAGAGGCCACCGCCGTCGAGGAGGCAACAACAGAGGCAAAGGCACCAGAGATAGGGAGCTAGGGGTAGAGAAGCCCTGAAAGACAGGGACCTCCACCGTGCTAGTAGTATCAGTAATGGCAGGGCACGGATCAACCGTCGTCACGGCAGCGGAAAACTCAACGGTAGTGAGGGAGGTGGGGGACGCAGTGAGGAGCACGTCTCGAGCAGGGGCGAGACGGTCAGGGAGGCATTTGACAAAGAGGTCGAGGGTGATGAAGGTGGGTGGGAAGTGGGTGGTGCGGTGCTCCTCTTGCCTGACTGCACGCCAGTGAGCCTCTAGGGACTGTAGGTGCACTACCAGATCCGCTACAGTGGAGAAGGAGGCTAGGTCGGGGAACAGAAACAGCAGCACAACACGACCTAGGGTGGCGGAGGACTGGGTAGAGTGATGAGCAACAACGGCGTCCCAGATACCCTTACCGGTCTGGAGTGTCTCAAAGTGTGCAGTCTCATTTCCATATTTCTCCGCTATCTCATTTTTCTTTTTATCCTGATTCATTTGGTCTTTATCTCATCTCATTTGGGTTCCAATTCTTCCTTTCCCATTACCCTTTGGTTTATCCTATTATTATAATTATATCGTCGACCAGGCTCGGGATGTACTGGCGCGCTGTATCTAGCGTAATCCTACTGTAATCCCTTAAAGCCAATAGCCTTGGATGGCTATACGCAGGGTGATTCTATTTCTAGAAGGGTCTATTCCCTTTGGATAGGATAAACCTGGTTACCTGATGTACCTCGAAAGTATAAATGCGCCTTGAATCAATCGATAGTGCAACTTTTCCTCGACCCATTGGATCGAGTGACACTTGGTAATCAAAGATTTAATCACTCAGCCGCGCTCAGCTAAGCAGCAGCAGCGGGAAAACCTGCCTAAAAAAACCCCCGGGGGCGACTAATTAGGCGCCGATTCTGGTGAGCACCAGCTCAGCGCTTTTTGAATTAACTCCTCCGCGCGTGTTTTGAACAGAATGGTGAACTTCGACAACGCTGAGGTTACCCAGCTTCTCTTCGTGCGAATCGCCTCCATACAGGAGGAGATGCGAGCCGATCGCGAAGCTTAGCGAAACGAGTTCGAGCGAGTAACTCGACTCACCGGTGCGCAGCACGAAACAACAACGGCGACGATGCAGAAGTCGCACCAATTTCTCGAGGCTCCGAAGCCGCGCCCACCTGAGCCGTTCGATCCAAGCGATCGAAATTCCGACGTCCGCAGATGGATCGCCGGCATGGAGATCTACTTCGCAGGTGTTGGGTGGAGCTCACCAATCTGGGACGGTCAGCGTGGGTGACTCGCGGCGACAGTGATGCGAGGGACAGCACTCGAGTGGATCGGCGGCAACATTACCTTCATCCATGGCAAAGCCACATGGCAGCAGTTCCGCACCGACCTGCTGAAACGTTTCGAGCCGATTAATTCCAGTTTCCTTGCCTGGGAAAAAATTCATCGCCATCGACAGTTCTGGAGTGCAGCACAGTACACGCAGCAGATGGAAGAATTTTATGACCGCATTTCCGACCTGATCGAAGGGGAAAAAGTACAGTCGTATCTCGACGAGCTGAGGACCAAAGTCAAACGACAGGTAGCAGCGACAAATTACGCGAGCTACAGTAACGTCATTTTGGCAGCGGAGCGGTTTGACATGGTCAACACTGGAACACGATGGGCACATGTCGGCAGTACGCGACAGGGCGACCGCTCGGCTCACCCCACGTTCGCCGATCCGATGGAAATCAACAGGTTCGACGAGTGGTCACGTCCGAAAAAACACCAACTTCTCGTGTGATTTTTGCGGGATGCTGGGCCATCGAATCTTTGAATGTAATAAAATGAAAGCCGCACGTGCAGAGTATCGAGCGTGCAACAGTGGAGGAAAATCGTCAGCTAATCAGAAGACAAAGAACAGGAATCCAGAAAATATTCGAAAGTGGGCGCGGGATTCCGGAAAAATAAACACAACAAAGCTGTTTCGATGCGAGCAGGAGGAAATGATGGGGGAAAACCTCCACCCCACGACCACTCTTCGCCAGGGAAAATCGCCGAGAAAAAATATGACTTTGCGAAAAAAGACTCTGTCGAGACGGGGAATCTCCTAGAAGACACAAGAAATTATAAGGATTTGTTAAACTTATCTTACAAAGATGCTTTAATGAAACTTATGATTCTTGAGGGGCTAGAGCCTTGGAGAAATTTCAAGAGGGACTCCAGAAGAAGCAGATAACTGTGGAGATCGTACCGGTACTGGAAAAATTGGGGAAAAATTAAGGAGAGTGGAAAGAAGATGACCTTTTCCACGGAGTCAACGTCCTCTCCCGACACCAGCCCACAATTACTACCTGTTCCCCATGGAAGACGTCGGTAGAGCTGAAGCAGCTCAAAAGGAAGCTTGGAGTCTACAAGAAGCTGCAAAATCCCCGAACTCCTCCTCCGCATGCATCGAGCTCAGCAACATCAATGACACACAGAGTTGTCAAGGAAACTCCGGGACCTTGAGAAGAGCCCTTCTCCAAGCAGCCTCGGCCAGCTGCCAGCTCTGGAGTAGATAACAACGTATATGGAATACTGGGATGTACAATATGATCCTGTTAATGAAACTATCTTTGGGTACTCCGAGTAACGCCTGCCCCTCGTGCCCGAGGTCATCTACAAAGGAAAACGCCTCCAAGCACTCGTGGACAGTGGTGTGTCACACACCGTATGCGACAAGGCAGCAATCGAGTGACTTCGGGAAGAGTACAAGCCTTCAGCATTCTCTGCAACGATGGTGGACGGGAGCAAGTTACCAGTGTACAGCGAAGCAGTGTTATACCTACAAATTGGACCACTGCGCTGGAAACCTGCATTCCCCATCACGAACATAAAAAGGCTTGAATTGATCTTCAGGCGAGTCTTCTTTAAGAAATTCAACCCCGAGATTGACTGGGTAAACTGTACTGCAAGCATCTACAACAACGGAAGGAGAGTCCAGCTACCCAACTGGTACAACACAGGAGATATCCCAGTGGAGACACTCGCTTGTTTCGAGAAGGACGTGAAACGAACCAACACGGGGTTCCTGGCGATAGGAGCAGATACGGAAGATGACGGAGAGAAAGCCTCGGAACCTCAAAATAATTTCAAAGATTTGTTGGAGTTCCAAGACATTCTTCCTGACGACCTTCCAAACGAGCTACCGCCATACCGAACGCAGCAACACGAGATCATGGAAGAACCAGATTCGAAGCCGTAGTTCCGAGCACCATATCGGCTCAGCCCCACAAAGCTAGCCGACATGGAGAAATAGATTGAGTATCTCCTCACAAAAGGACTCATCCGACCATCCAGTTTGCCATACGGTGCCCCAGTACTCTTTACACCGAAACCGGATGGAAGCCTGCGCATGTGCATCGATTACCGAGCTCTCAAAAAGCAGACCATCGAGAACAAATACCCGATTCCATGAATCGATGGCCTCCTTGACTAGCTTCAGGGAGCCACAGTATTTTTCAAACATGATCTGCAGTCCGGATACTGGCAGGTCAGAATGACCATCCACAAAACTGCCTTCCGAACTCGATACGGGTCGTACGAGTATCTGGTAATGCTGTTCGGACTCACCAACGCATCAGCAACGTTCTAAGTTGAAATGAACCATATTCTACGCCCACTCTTGGATGAATGCATGGTGGTGTACCTGGATGACATTATAATCTACTCGCTCGACATGAAGCAGCACGTCGAAAACGTGCGATGCGTCTTGGATATTCTTTAACGAAAACGATTCTACGTCAAATTTTCCACGAGCGAATTCGCCCTCGAGAAGGTCCAATTTCTAGGATACATGGTGACCGCTCGAGTAATTCACGTCGACCCCAAGAAGATCGAAGCCGTATACATGTGGAAGACACCCGAGAACGTGAAGGAGTTGCATCAGTTCCTAGGCTTTGCTAACTATCACAACAGGTTCGCACCACAGTACGAGAAAATTGCAACACCAGTCACGAATCTACTAAAAAAGAACATGCCCTATCAATGGGAATCAAAACAGTAGGAATCCGTGGAGCAGCTGAAACAAGCACTCATGTCCGCACCCATACTCATCTAGACAGACCCCGAACGGGACTACGTCATCAAAGCTGACTCTAGTGACCAGGCAGTGGGAGTAGTCTTGATGCAAGACCAGGGGAATGGATTGCAACCCATTGCCTACATCAGCAAAACATTGCACGGGGCAGAACTAAATTGCCTGATACACGACAAAGAAGCCCTTGCTATTATCATCACTTTCAAGACATGGAGATGTTACCTCGAAGGACAAAAAACAACCGTCTACACCGACCACTGCAGCCTGAAATATTTGAAGACACAGCCAAACTTGGCGGCAGGTCCGGTGGATTAACTTCCTCGAGACGCACTTCCACTACGACATCGTGTACAAGCCCGGCCACAAAAACAAAGCAGACGCTCTTAGCTGGCTTGCACACATTGCTGCTATCCAGGTCGAAGGCATGAATACACTACTCAAGGGACTCTTCACACACGGGTACACCATTGACCGTTAAGTTCCCTTGGCAGAAAAGCGACACCTGCTACAGTGGGACAGTGACATCGTGTACCGGAAAGGAACAACGAAGATCTGGGTACCCAATTACCCTTCTTTGCACGAGTTACTACTCGAAGAATACCACGATGTCCTATGCGCATGACACTTCGGTAGCAACAAGACGCTCATCGGAATTGCAAAGCACTACTACTGGCCCCATGTGGTAGACGATGTACAAAAATTTGTCACCTCGTGCGACACATGTCAGCGGATGATGAGCTAGAAGAAAAAGGCAGGACTGCTACAGCCGCTTTCTCTCCAAGAACAGCAATGGCAAGTGGTTAGCGTGGACTTCAGAACTGGGTTACCAACTACCACAAATGGTCATGACGCAATCCTCGTCGTCATCGACAATTTTCCAAATGGGACACTTCATCTTGACACGCAGGATAGCACGCATCAAGGAGACATCATAACTGTTCATTCACTACATCATATCACAGCATGGCATTCCAACCACACTCATCTCCGACCGAGACCCTAAATTCACCAGCAAAGTCTGGAAGGAACTGATGTCTCTTCTCAGGACCAAACTCGCCATGTCATCCACCTACCATCCACAGACAGATGGACAGACTGAGCGTCTCAACCAAATTGTAGAGCAACTCCTCCGCACAGCATGCAAGGACGAAATCTCTAAATGGGACTTGCATCTTCCCGTCCTAGAGTTTGCCTACAACACCACTCATGTCGCTACTGGACAGACGTCGTTCTTCCTCTATTATGGACGCAACCCGCTCATGCCACAAAAACCAATAGCATCAGCCACAGTCCAACCCGCTCACGACTTCATCACGACCATACATCAGCTTTGGGATCGGACCCACAAGCGCCTCTTCGACATTCAGCATCAACAGAAGCGCCAGGCCGAACGCCACCGAACTGAACACGCTATTACCATGGGAGACCATGTTCTACTCAACACCCACAATCTCGACATCAGCCATCTCCCATCCAAACTTCGACCTCGCTTCTGCGGGCCCTTCCTCGTTGAAGCACAGGTCACTCCTGCTACATTCCGCTTACGCTTGAAAGCTACCTGGAAGATTCACAACGCCATCCATGTCCAACTTCTCAAGCCCTACCACGATCCCAACACGGTTTTCACCGGACGCCAACCGCCGCCGCCTGTCCTTGTTCATGACAAAGTCAAGTACCAGGTCGAGTTTGTGCTTGCACACCGCCGTCATCGGAATGGCATCTTGGAGCTTCTCATCCGTTGGAAGGGTTATGATCATTCTGAGGAAAGCTGGGTCCTTGCATTTGAGATGGGTAACGCTCGTCGTCCTCTTCACGACTACCTTGTCAAGCAGGGTGTTCCTTCTACCACCAAGTTTTGAGGGGGGAAGTGTGAGAGTATGGCCTGTTACACTTCTTTCTCATTTCCATATTTCTCCTCTATCTCATTCTTCTTTTTATCCTGATTCATTTGGTCTTTATCTCATCTCATTTGGGTTCATATTCCTCCTTTCCCATTACCATTTGGTTTATCCGATTATTATAATTATATAACTGATCAGGCTTGGGATGTACTGGCGTGCTATATCTAGTGTAATCTTGCCGTAATCCCTTAAAGTCAATAGCCTCGCGTGGCTATACGAAGGGTGATTCTATTTCTAGAAGGGTCTACTCCCTTTGGATAGGATAAACTTGGTTACCTGGTGTATCTTGGAAGTATAAAAGCGCCTTGTATCAATCGATCATGCAACTTTTGGTCGACCCATTCGATCCTGTAACAAGCCTGGCTGTGAAGCTAAAGGCATGTCCTAAGAGCACGTACCGTCTCTTTTTTAAGTACAATTACAAAACCAACCAGGCGTAACTGTAGCCAAAGTCGCCTAGGTGGACTCGTCCGCCACAATAAACCTCTCCGCGACGTTGACAATTCATTTTGTGACTGCACCCAGTACGTTTCGAGGTACATTGGTCCTGAGCCAAGAGTACATTGCGAGAATCGGGGTCGACAATTCATTTTGTGATTGTACCCAGTACGTTTCGAGGTACATTGGTACATTGTTCCGCACCAGAAAGATGTCAGTTTCGGGACATTGGTCCTGAGCACCGCATGTGGGCGGGGATTGGGGTCATTCCCGCAATGTTTTCCGGACAGTTTTCGGGCCGCTTCCTTTCGGGAAAGTTTTGCGGCATTCACATTTTGGTGATGAGCAGCATCAGCAGCAGTGCCACCAGCATCACCAGCAATACCGAAAGCAGCAGCAGCACTAGCAGCAGCAGCGACTCTAGGCATCCTAACAGCGCAGCCATGTGCATGAGCCAGAGGCAGAAGCAGTGGGTGCAGCTCATTGCACTCCGCGTGGGCTGCCTCAATGAAGAGGAGGAGCAGCCAAAGCACCGCTCCCCACTTGCCTCGCTGGGTTTCTCCCCCACATCACGGAAAAGTAATGTGCAAAATGTAACGGAAAAGTGACGAAGTCGTGGTTTTCCAGACACGGGGGCGGGGTAGCTTTTGGGTGAAGGTTGAAAGTCCCTTCCGGGATGTCATGGAAAAGTCACATTTCCGATGCATTGGCGAAGCTTTTATAACCCTGTACGGTGACGACCCCGACTACCAATTGGCTACTGGAATGTGACATCTGCCATGTCACGGCCCCGTGCCTTGGCCGATACTACCCGCGTCTCAAAAATGTGGGTTTTGCATCCCGTGCTAGTCACTTTTATGCATTGGGGATTGACGCCACGTGGCGGCGTCTACCAGTCACCTGGGACACACCTCCACCAGTGCTTGTCGGACAAATGTGCCAGTGCTCGCGATCGCAGACTTGAACGAGTTGACGGGCACATAGCCGGCAATTTGTTGGCGCCACACTCGGGTCTCGTCGCCGATTCGCGCGCGACGTCCAGAATAGGTAGGCACCACATTGTGCCGAAATCTTCCCAGGACATGCATCCCCCGTTCATTAGACTACCGGTGACGTCAAGGGCACTACATTCATGCACATACTACAGCAGTAAAAAGCAAGAGATAACGATGCACAAAACACCCACGCCCGCTGCCCTAGCCGTGCATGGGGCGGCAACAGCTCTACTGTCGTGGGGGGTCCAACGCAGTCATACTCGGGTCGTTCAGACGTCGTCGTCGGATGAGGCGGATGGCGCATCTACGGCCTCCGCCGCCTGCACCTCGCCGTGAAAGTTGGGCCTCAGGTTGTCGAGGCCGCACGCAGACAGCCGCAAGCCATGGCGGCCCCACGCCCAGGAGTCGTATGCGGGGTCGTATTCTGGCGCGTGTTCGTCAATGGCCGCCGCGACGGCCTCGTAGGAGAGGGCGTGGAGCCGCCCCATGTCAGCCACGTTGTCGCTGGCCGAGTTGGACAAGCCGGGTCTGCGGGAATCCCAGTTAAGAAGGGCGTCGTCGACCTGCATTTTGGCAAAGAGCAACGTTCGGGCATCGACACGTGTGCGTGTACCCATAGAACAATCAACACACCTACCACGTACTCCAACTACGCACAGTGGTACACCTTCAGCGTCAGTGGGCCGGAGGCTTTCTTCGGCTTGTATGCCGCATGGGCGCATGCCGTGAACGCACTAGATGCATACGGCAACTTCTCGTGTTTTGCGATATGCCATCTTGACAGCGCCATAAATCCTGCGCATTGAGCGACATGCAGGCCAATGGTCAGGCATAACACCATCCCGTGTGGAGTCTCAACAAGGGGCGCATGTGACAATAAACGAAAGTGCACTCACCATCTTCGCCCATGGTGGGGCCGTAGCGTGACATGACCTTGTCGATGGGCTGCGCCTTGTCGGGCGCCCACGGGCTCAGGGCGTCACGCGCATCGCGGAAGAGCCCGAGCCTCGGCAGCGCAATGTCACGCACACAGTCAGCGGCGGACGTCTTCCAGTCGCTGAGTGTCCTGTTGAGGTCCCCTCGATGGGACTTGTCCAAGGCCATCGCCAACGCCATGTACTTTGTTGGCAACATCTCCATCACTGCGCACAGACCGGCGGTCTTGTCGTCCACGCTTGGGTAGAAGTTGAGCTTGGAGTTCGGTCTTGTGAAAAACAGCCAGATTCGCACAAGCCGGCATATTTTCTACGAATCAGACGAACATGCATGGTGTCATGCATGGCTATGGTGAGTATCTCTAGGTCAGGCCGCAACGGCAACCCATACACGGGCCTCTACGGGACCACATCGGCATTACCTTCCATGCTTTATCCTGAGGAAGCAGATCCAACGCACGTTGAAGAATGGGGGACTTGTGCACATCATGAGAAACGGGAGGGTCGTCAGCGTCCTCGTCCGGTGAGGAGTCGTCCGCACCGCTCAGCGACGTCTCCTTGTGACTTGAAGGGTGCCCACCGCTGCGGGACCATGCGCCGTGGCGACACTTCCCTTTGCCCACACTCTCGACAGTGAGAGATGCCAGAAGTGCTGTCTCCAACCGCTCCAGCGTGCGGGCGGTCGTCTCCAGGAGCTGCACGATGATACGGAACTCCCCGTAAGTGGTGTACTCGTTGTCCGATCCATGCAGTTCTTGCGCCGAGACATCGTTCTCGTTGGTGGCTCCGCCAGATAGCGCATGGTCTGGGTTGTTCTGAGAATAATTCCGAGCCACAACGCAGGCATTATCCCCCTCACGCACTTGGCTCGAGGCGAACACGTCGTGTGTTAGAAATAGACTGCAAATACCACTTTTGTATTTGTACTTTTATATCCTAGTTTAGGTTGTGAATGTTCTAGTGGGTTGGGGTGTACTCACAAATCCCAACCTCACCCAATTGTGCTCCCCACAATCTCCAATTACCCAATTGAAGATTCCGGAGATCCCAATGGGGATTCCCTCCGATTCCCCCTTCATCCATTCTCTCTCACCTTGCCATGTACTTATAGAGCCTTGGGCTCCTTACCTAATCAATCATTTCAACTCTATTTCTTACATGGTATCAGAGCGACCTATCCGCACACGCGGATCAAGGTCCTAATCTGGACGTGCCCGCGCTACGCGCACTTCATCGTCGCAACATTCGTTTCGAGTCGTCAGAATTTCGACGTGCTCCACTCTGCAACCGCGCCTCTCATCGTCGACCGCCTTCGCGCTCGACCTCGTCGAATTTCTCATCTCTGAAGCCTTCACGCTTCTCATCGTCGATTTCCTCCTCGGTTCTCCTTGGTCGAATCTCAATTTCGACCATCTCTTAAAACTCGTTCTCGAGTTTCCCCTCACACCCTGCCAGAATAGGCGAACTCCCCTCGCGAAATCGCCTCCACGAACGTCTCGCGTCAAGCAAGAGCAGGTACACAGGTTGAAGCGGAGCGGAGCTGGTTGCGGAGCTGGTTGCGGAGCTGGTTGCGGAGCTGGTTGCGGAGCTGTGTAGCTGCGGGACAGGGCCTGGGGGTGTGTGGGGGGGTGTGTGGGTCCGGGGTTAGACATAGGCTCAGATTCAGTTTCAAGTCGGCGTTTTAACGAATTTTCGCCGACGCCATTTCCTACTTAGCGGCATTTTGATACAGCCGTCAGAGTGATTTTCAGCAATTCTCGTCAACCATTTTCCAGAAGTGCCGCGCTGCACACCAACAATGGCTTACTCAACCACTTCACTCGCCAACCCGATCCCGCTCCTTCGTCTCGAGCCGGACGGTACATGCACCAACTACAAGGCTTGGCGCTATGGTGTCGACAAGCACCTCCTCAGTCGCGAGGTGAAGGGGCTCGAGCTCACCGACGTCCTTCTCAACATCGGTGACGGCAAAGAGCCTCCTAAACCCGAGAGGTCCGCCGATCCAGCTAATGCCGCCGCCGAAGCAGTTTATGCTGCTGCACTGCTCAAGTACAAGAATTGGGAGAAGGCCGATGGTGCGGTCATTAGTGTCTTCATGGGCACCACTCCTCCCGAACTCGTCGAAACCTACCACAACTACCCGTCTGCCAACGCCATTTGGCTCTACCTCGAGGATCGCTTCCTGAACAAGACTACAGTGGGAGTTGCTATACTCATCCCCAGCATGTTCCAAGTGCGGCTCGAGGACTCGCCAGGCATGGCGGACTATGTCACCAAGGTGCAGTCCATTCATGGTGAACTCAAACAGTTGGGGATAGTCTTCCCCGAGCAAGCCCCTGCAGCCACTCTCCTAGTCGGCCTCACTCCGGCATACGAAGTCACACGCAAGATGCTCTTGGGCCTTGCTCCTGCAGACCTCACATTTGCCAAGGTCTCATTCGCGCTCCTTTCTGCCGAAACGGGCAACAGCGCTCAAGCCAAGGCCAATGCAATCCGCGCTCCCGTGCCTCAAGCCTATGCCGCTTCGGTGCCATTCCAGCGCAACCGCTTCCCCCCGTGTCCCTACGTCATCAAGCGCGGCCCTCGTGCTGGCCAGGTGTGTGGCGGCACCAACCACACCCTTGCCTCCTGCTTTAAGAAGAAGGATGACGAGTGGTATGCCGTCAATGGGACCGCCTCGAAGCCGCCAAGCTGGATGGTCAATCGTGCTCCTCGCCAAGTCAATCAAGTCGAAGCGCAGGAATCCGTGCAGGCTGCTGTGGCTGCACCTGCTGATGTGCGCCTCCACATGTTGTTCCCTGGCACTGCCATAATTAATGAGACAATTTCGCAGTATCCTGGCTCACAAAGCACCTCAGCCACAATAGAGTTCACCCTCGACAGTGGGGCCACTCATACGGTTCTCAAGGAAGAACACTCCTTCAAGCCATACGAGACACCAATCCGTCTACTTGGAGCAGACTCCAGTTTCACAACACACGCCAAGGGCTCCTCCACAGTTCCGTGCCCAGCTTTTCCTTCGGGCAGTGTGACTGGCATGTGTGTTCCCACACTACGCCACAATCTCGTGGCCCAACACGAGCTCCAACGGGCAGGCGTCATCACGATCTTCCCAGCACACTCGGATCACTGTGACCTCCTCGACCCTAAGTCCAACAAGCTCCTAGCACGCTTCACACTCAACAGTAGCAAGCTCTACACGCTGCGTTCACCTGCACCTCTCGCCGCCCTCTCCCAAGCGCAAGCTGCCAGCACCACTCCGTGTTCGTGTCGCAGCTTCGCCAACCCGACCATCCTCTACCACCATCGCTTGGGTCACCCCAACTTCCGTACACTTGCCGACATCGCTTCCAAGAAACTTCTTCTTGGTTTCCCGTCGGCACTTCCTCCACCAACAGACTCACCTGCACCCACCTGCCTGGACTGCACCAAGAGCAAGCTCAGGCAGCAGCCGCATCCTTCCTCCCCATCCGTCGCAGCTCCTCTGCTTGACCTACTACACATGGATGTCTGGGGCCCAGCTCCAGTCGCATCCCGAGGCGGTCATCGGTACTTTCTTACACTAGTCGATGACCACTCGCGGTATGTTTCTGTGCACCTCCTGCATACCAAGGCGGAGGCACCTGATGTCATCATGGCGTGGGTGCGCCAGGCTCAAGTCACGTTCGGCACTCCTCTGAAGTGCCTCCATTCTGATGGCGGGGGAGAATTTCGCAATGGCAGACTCGATAACTTCTGTGCGGCCCAAGGGATTCGGCAAACCTTCACGCTCCCCGAAAGCCCGCAGCAGAATGGCATTGCAGAGAGCCGAAACCACACCTTGGTTCAGATCGCTCGCTGCCTCCTCAGTCACGCCAACGCACCACGATCACTCTGGAGATATGCCCTCTTCCATGCGACACTCCTCTACAATATTTATCCGCATCCCCACCGGCCCGACACCACACCTACCGCTCTCTGGCTTGGGGTCACGCCTTCCGCCTGCTCTCTACGCGTATGGGGGTGTACCGCGTATGTGTTGCTAAGCCCCCACACGCGCAGGAAGTAAGGTGGCAAGCTTGGTCCCAAAACCCAGACCTGCATGTACCTGGGGCACAACTCCGACTCCCCAGACTACTTATTCCTCAACCCAATCACCAGACAGCTGATTCGCAGCCGTGATGTCGTCTTCGATGAGACACGCCCATTCCACTCTGCGACCACGGGCGAGCCTCCTCCACCTCCCCCGATGCTTGTTTGGGCAGACTTCGATGCCCCACCTCCGGCCGCTGCCCCTTCTCCGGGGCCTTCTCCGTCCGGCGTGTCTCACCCGGCCTCCCCTGTATCCTCCGCAGCGGCACCTCCTCCTGCTCCGCCTTCCCCGCGCGTCGAGCCCGGCTCACCAGTCTCCTATCGGAGGCGCCCAGTCCCTCCGGTCCCACCGCAGCCGCCTTCGTCTCCGGTCTCTAATCGCACTCGTTCCAAGGGACCGGCTCCGCCTCTCGCCTGGGGACCAGCCGCCTTCTCCATCCGGTGTTCGGTCACCCCGCCTCCTCCTGCCGGGGGTGATGTCCCCTCCATCCGTATTCCCCCCCGTGCACTTCTGGAGGACAGGCATGAGGAGCTGTTTGACCTTCACGCGGTCTGCCAAATTCTCTCTCACATCTTCCCGGACATTACTGACTGCCCTTCCCTCAACTTCACCGAGAACCCGACCATTCCGACTCCTCGCACAAAAGAGGAAGCTCTCTCGGGGCCTTATAAGAAGGAGTGGAAGGCAGCAATGGATGTGGAGAACGAGGCGTTCATTCGCAACAACAGCTTTGACGATGTTGTTCCCCCTTCCGGTGTCAACATCGTCGGCGGAAAATGGATTTTCCGAGTCAAACAACTCCCAGGCGAAGCTCCACTGTTCAAGGCACGATACGTGGCAAAGGGTTTCACCCAGAAGGAGTATCTTGACTTCTTCAAAACCTTCTTGCCCACGGCCAAGCTCCCGACTGTGCGCACTCTTCTTGATATAGCCGCTCGCGGCAAATTCGAGATCAAGTCCATGGACGCCTCCTCCGCCTTTCTCCAAGGCCAGCTCAAGGAGGATGTTCACATGGAACGCCCACCGGGGTTTCGTGGCACTTACCCTGCCAACACAGTGTGGAAGCTGAAGCGCCCAGTGTATGGCCTCAAGCAGGCTCCTCGTGAGTGGCACAACAAGGTGAAGGAAGTCCTCCTCGCACTTGACTTCCATCCCTCTGCCTCGGATTCCAGTCTCTTCGTTCGTCACTCCTCCGAGCCCTTCTACATCCTCGTCTACGTCGACGACTTCATTCTAGCCGCCAGAGATCCAGCCGACATGGCAGCTGTCCAGTCTGCTCTCAGCTCCGCCCTTCTCATGAAGGATCTTGGTGACCTCAAGAACTACCTGGGGATGGAGATCACTCGTGACCGCCAGGCTTGCACGATCACCCTCTCCCAGGAGTCCTACATCGACAACCTTCTCAAGCGGTTCAACATGGACTCCAGTAACTCTGTCTCCACTCCACTCCCATTACAGCATCAGCTCACGGCCCCTCCAGTTCCTTCTCCTGACGCCTGCAAGGACCCGTACCCTGAGCTAGTCGGTTCACTCATGTATGCCATGATGTGCACTCGACCAGACTTGGCTTACCCCGTTAGTGTCCTCTCTCGGTACGTCTCCCCCGGACGCTACACTGCCTCGCATTGGTCTGCAGCCAAGAGGGTCCTCCGCTATCTACAAGCCACCAAGTCTCACATCCTCACTCTTGGTGGTACCTCTCCAGTCAAGCTCGAGGGATACACAGACTCCTCATGGGCCGATGACCAGACTGACAGACGCTCCTCCCAAGGGTACTGCTTCACCCTTGGTAGCGGAGTCATCAGCTGGCGCTCCACTCGGTCCTCTGCAGTCTCCCTGTCGTCCTGCGAGGCCGAGCTCTACGCAGGCACAATGGCTGCTCAAGAGGCACGCTGGCTCTCCTTTCTCCTCGCTGAGTTAGGCTACCCCCAGCAGTCGCCCACCCTGTGGTGTGACAACCAGAGTGCCATTCATCTCACCAAGGATCCTGTGTTCCACTCTCGCACCAAGCACATCGAACTTCGTCATTTCTTCATCCGAGATCTTGTTCAGAGTGACCAGCTGACGGTACGGTACATCGCCTCAGATTGCAACCTCGCCGACCTCTTTACCAAGGCTCTCGGCAAGGCTGACCACCATCGCCTTCTCCGTTCCATGGGGCTATGTGCTCCTTGATCGGGTTTGCAGTCTATGGGGGTGTGTTAGAAATAGACTGCGAATACCACTTTTGTATTTGTACTTTTATATCCTAGTTTAGGTTGTGAATGTTTTGGTGGGTTGGGGTGTACTCACAAATCCCAACCTCACCCAATTGTGATCCCCACAATCTCCAATTACCCAATTGGAGATTCCGGAGATCCCAATGGGGATTCCCTCCGATTCCCCCTTCATCCATTCTCTCTCACCTTGCCATGTACTTATAGAGCCTTGGGCTTCTTACCTAATCAATCATTTCAACTCTATTTCTTACATCGTGGACGCTGCGTATATTGTCGCCCTGGCATAGGGGGCGACCATCGTTTGAGTCACGCGCCTCATTTTGTCCATCGGCGAACGGTGCCGACGACACGCGCTCGAGTTCGGGCGTGCGGGGGGGGTCACCAGTACCTGGGAGCACGCGAATGAACAGACGGGAATAGGCGGGACGGTGTGTGGTGATTCTATTAGTACTGAGTAGTTAGAGTATGAACGGTGTTCTGCGTACGCACGCAGCCACTACGTGGGCGCCAGAGCATGCGTATACCTTTTGTGCTGCCCCGGCCGCACTTGGCATTCATGGCCGACCGTATGTGTCTCGGATCTCCACCTCTCTCACGGGATGTCCTCTTTCCGCCATGCGCCAGGTGATAAGTCTTGAGGTATGCAGGCGGTTGTGTGCTCCGATGGGAGCGTCCCTGCCCTTGGGAATTTATTCTCCCTAGATAGGCGCTAGAGACGCATTCTGGTGAGGACTTGGACATATGTGCACAAACACTGCATAACTGGATTGAGGTGTGTTGCACTGAACCCCCCCTCCTCCCTTACCCAGATGGCGATTTGCAGGAGCATGCCGCCCATGACGCGTCTGCGTTTGGTGCAATATACGTCGTAAATGGGAGCAGAGGATCCACGTCGATGGCGCCTATCTGTCTGAATGGCACTGGTACTTTCGTGCAAAGTACTTGCACAAACAGGTGGAGAACTCGTGTGCACAGATAGGGGAGCTGGCAGATAGAGCCTCGGGAACAGTCCCATCGCAACGAGCCACCTAATATGCCCTTTTTGCATTTGCGTATGGGGTCGCAGCACAGTTTCCCACCCACCAATCGATATCCTAAAATGGCGCTATGAGGAGCTACCCACTGCTTATAGTGCACACACCGCATACCCGTGTATATGTGCCGCATAAAACTACCCACAAGCTGGATCACAGCCACGTACAACATTCACAAGCTGGCACACAATGCATCAACCTCATGGTAAGCCACTACAGGTTCCATGGTCCTAGACAAAGACAAACTGGCATGGCACAGAAACATCAACCTTCTCGCAGCTCAACGAAATGGGCAACAATCAACGAACCACCTACTCCGCATCTCCCGCCGTGTCCTCGTCGGGGAAAACTTCGAGTCCTGGATCGTGGTCGAAGTCACACTCCTCGTCGTCCGTGAGGTTCGGAGAAGACATGTCCTCCCCCGGGGTGGTGGGGTCGCCTACATGCGGCTCTGTGCCCGTCTCGTCCCAAACAGGGGCCTCGTCTGGACCCCTCAGCTGTTACTAGTCAGCGTCGTCCTGTGGTCCACGGGGTGCACATGCACACCGGGAGGGAGATGGGGGAGTGTGGGCAGAACACTTGCAAGCGGCAGGTCCAGCGGAGTGTCCAGGGACATGGTACACGCGCATAGAGTTAACTCGCGGAGAACATCGAGTGTCACCGTGCAATGTCAGAACATCACAGCTGGGGGTCGTCATGTTTGGCCATAACATTACATGACACACGCTCGGGAGGGAGGGCATGAGGGAGGGGGTCAAGGGGACGTACGGGGAAGTGTGGATGGCTGCGATACAGGAAGAGCATATAGTGCAAAAGGCTGCATGGGATGGCAAGGGGACATAGCAGATCTAAACTCAGCAGACATGCATGGAATGCACGACGAGATACCGAGGAGATGCATTGGTCCTGACCCAATGATACAATACCAGACCCCGATTCTCGCAAATTGGTTTCGTGAATGGCATGGGAGGAGAACCAGTGGGGACCTCGTTTGGCGAGAATCTGGGCGAGTCGGGTTACATATTTCTGCTTCGCGTGTGGTGTTCCCAGGTTCCCTTCCATTTGCGGGCGAACAGTGTTTGCCTGGAGACGGATTTATGGGTGCGGCTGTTTCGCCTTCATGGACCCGGACGACTTGTTTACACTTTAGAGTACATTTTCGGACCTGCTTGCGTATGACGTTTATTTCCTGTAGAATGCCCCGTACGTACTCTTAGGACACGCCTTAAGTGCGCAACCCTTGACGTCCAATCGGAGGACAGAGGCAGGCGGGGTTGTCATGGCGGCAGCTGGCAGCAGCAACGACCGCAGCGCAGACGGCAGTGGCAACGGCAGCAACAAACAGCTGGAGACGGCAGTAGGAGGCTGCAGACGACGGCAACTAGCGACAGCAGCTGGAGGCTGCTAGTACGGCAGCAGGCTGCTGCAGTGGAAGCAGCAGCAGGCTGCTGCAGTGGAAGCAGCAGCAGGCTGCTGCAGTGGAAGCAGCAGCAGGCTGCTGCAGTTGAAGCAGCAGCAGGCGGCTGTGGGCAGCCACAGGTGGCAATGGGCTACAGTAGGTGGCAGTGGGCGTCAGGCAGCGGTAGCAGGTGGCAGCGGGCGGCAGTGGCTGCGGCAGTGGATGCGGCAGCGGGAGCTGCAGCTGCAACGGGCAGTAGGAGGCGACAGCTGGCGGCAGCGGGTAGCAGTCGACGGCAGCGGGCGGCAGCGGGCAGCAGCAGCTACTGCAGTGGCTATGACAGAGCACCAGGAAACAGTGGGCAGTAACGGGTGGCAGTAGCTGCAGCGATGGCAGCTGTAATGGCAGTGGTAGCGGTAGCGGCAGTGGGCGGCCGCGGCAGCAGCAGTGACAACGGCAGTGGGCGGCAATGGGATGCAGTGGCGGCAGCGGCTGTAGCAGTGGCAGCGATAGTTGCAACTACAGTGGGCGGCCACGGCAGTGGCAGCGGCAGTGAGCAGCAATGGGCAGTAGCAGGAAATAGTGGGCAGCAGCAGGTGGCAGCGGGCGGCAGCAGGCAGCAGCGGGCGGCAAGCTGGTAGCCGCAGCCTCGCTAAGGCGAGCACTAAGTGCAGGATAGCGGTGGCGAGCTGCTGGCTGGCAGCGGCGAGCGGCGGCTGCAGGCTGGCTGCGGCGAGCTAGCGCTGGCAAGCCGGCAGCTGGGAGTGAGGAGCAGACGGCAGCTGGCTGGCGGCTGGCACAGGCGGCTGGCGCTGGAGGTACACCGTCTCAGAGTTAGAAGATTGACTAGAATAAGAGATACAAGGTGCTTTTGTGCTAAGGGGTTGTACTCTCTAAGAGAACGCACCTATCTAGCCTATAAGACATATATATACATCTTTTTTACACACCCCCTAGGCTAGATGAGGGGCAGTGTCTGGAAGGGACACGCAGCTTAGGGTGGCACTACTAGTCCAACCTCTGAAGCAAGGGTCCAAGGACCCGTCAGCAAGGGTACAAACTAAACAAGAGAAGCTACAGGAACTAGGTCACACACAGTGCCGCTGATGATCTTTAGGCGCAAGCGCCTTCATAAAGATATCAGCTGTGTTGGCACCGGAGGCCAAGTGTACTACGCGGGCCTGGCGGTACTGCTGTAGCTCGCGCAGGAGGAAGTACCGCAGCTGGATCTGCTTCGCTCAGCCCTCCAGCCGAGGCTTCTGACACAGGAGGATCATGGCCCCGTTGTCAGCGTAAAGGACCGGGGCAGAGCTAGGCTGGCCACCTAAGTCTGTGAGCAAGAAATTCAGCCAGCGGAGCTCCTGTGCCGCCATGGCACCAGCGCAGATCTCAGATTCACAGCTAGACTGGGCAATAGACGAGGAGCGTGTGAACCTCCACGAGATGGCACCTGCACCAAGGCTAAAGAAGTAGCCCTGGGAGGACCTGAGGGTCTCATCGTCGTCCGCCCATGAAGGGTCTGTGTGCCCTGTAAGGACCACTGGCCTGCGTCCTCCTAGCACTAGCCCCATGCTCGATGGACTTGCTAGATAACGCAAAGCCCTCTTAGCGGCCGACCAGTGCTGTGGTCGGTGTCTGCCTGTGGCCACAAAGTGAGACAAGATGCTGAGAGGGTATGCGAGATTTGGACGAGTGCAAGTCATCAGGTAATGAGGCAACCCACCAGCTCTATGTAAGGACCACTAGGCTATACAGAATCCTCAAGGACAAGAGGCGAGAACCTGTGATCTACTGGCAGAGGTGTGGGCTGTGCGCAAGAGAACTGAAGGCCGAACCTCTGAAGGACCTGGCACACCAAATGTGACTGTGTATGAGTGATAGTGTGCGCTACTCTGATCCTGGAGATCTGCAAGCCAAGGAAGCACTGCAGCTCTCCTAGGTCAGTGTAGTTGTGTCTCCTCAGCAGCTCAGCCTTCACGATGGCCAGTGCTTCTCTGTCTGCAGTAGTGAAGACCAGGTCGTCTACGTAGACAAGGATGTAGAACGGGGTCTGGCCAGCACGAACGAATGGCGAGGGGTCTGCAGACAAGGGGAAGAACTGCAGGTCAGCTAACGTAGCATGCAGCGTGTCGTGCCACTCACGATGCACCTGCCGCTGGCCATAAACTGGGCGCTGGAGGAGCCACTGGGTCCCTAGTGCGAAGGTGCCGGTGAAGCCTAGCTGGCGACGCATGTATGTTAGAAATAGACTGCAAATACCACTTTTGTATTTGTACTTTTATATCCTAGTTTAGGTTATGAATGTTCTAGTGGGTTGGGGTGTACTCACAAATCCCAACCTCACCCAATTGTGATACCCCCAATCTCCAATTACCCAATTGGAGATTCCGGAGATCCCAATGGGGATTCCCTCCAATTCCCCCTTCATCCATTCACTCTCACCTTGCCATGTACTTATAGAGCCTTGGGCTCCTTACCTAATCAATCATTTCAACTCTATTTCTTACATGGTATCAGAGCGACCTATCTGCACACGCGGATCAAGGTCCTAATCTCAACGTGCCCGCGCTACGCGCACTTCATCGTCGCGAAATTCGTTTCGAGTCGTCGGAATTTCGACGTGCTCCACTCTGCAGTCGCGCCTCTCATCGTCGACCGCCTTCGCGCTCGACCTCGTTGAATTTCGCATCTCTGAAGCTTTCACGCTTCTCATCGTCGATTTCCTCCTCGGTTCTCCTTGGTCGAATCTCAATTTCGACCATCTCTTAAAACTCGTTCTCGAGTTTCCCCTCAGACCCCGCCAGAATAGGCGAACTCCCCTCGCGAAATCGCCTCCACGAACATCTCGCGTCAAATCAAGAGCACGTACACAGGTTGAAGCGGAGCGGAGCTGGTTGCGGAGCTGGTTGCAGAGCTGGTTGCGGAGCTGTGTAGCTGCGGGACAGGGCCTGGGGGTGTGTGGGGGGGTGTGTGGGTCCGGGGTTAGACATAGGCTCAGATTAAATTTCAAGTCGGCATTTTAACGAATTTTCGCCGACGCCATTTCCTACTTAGCAGCATTTTGATACAGCCGTCACAGTGATTTTCAGCAATTCTCGTCGACCAATTTCCAGAAGTGCCGCGCTGCACACCGACAATGGCTTACTCAACCACTTCACTCGCCAACCCGATCCCGCTCCTTCGTCTCGAGCCGGATGGTACATGCTCCAACTACAAGGCTTGGCGCTATGGTGTCGACAAGCACCTCCTCAGTCGCGAGGTGAAGGGGCTCGAGCTCACCGACGTCCTTCTCAACATCGGTGACGGCAAAGAGCCTCCTAAACCCGAGAGGTCCGCCGATCCAGCTAATGCCGCCGCCGAAGCAGTTTATGCTGCTGCACTGCTCAAGTACAAGAATTGGGAGAAGGCCGATGGTGCGGTCATTAGTGTCTTCATGGGCACCACTCCTCCCGAACTCGTCGAAACCTACCACAACTACCCGTCTGCCAACGCCATTTGGCTCTACCTCGAAGATCGCTTCCTGAACAAGACTGCAGTGGGAGTTGCTATACTCATCCCCAGCATGTTCCAAGTGCGGCTCGAGGACTCGCCAGGCATGGCGGACTATGTCACCAAGGTGCAGTCCATTCATGGTGAACTCAAGCAATTGGGGATAGTCTTCCCCGAGCAAGCCCCTGCAGCCGCTCTCCTAGTCGGCCTCACTCCGGCATACGAAGTCACACGCAAGATGCTCTTGGGTCTTGCTCCTGCAGACCTCACATTTGCCAAGGTCTCATCCACGCTCCTTTCTGCCGAAACGGACAACAGCGCTCAAGCCAAGGCCAATGCAATCCGCGCTCCCGTGCCTCAAGCCTATGCCGCTTCGGCGCCATTCCAGCACAACCGCTTCCCCCCGTGTCCCTACGTCATCAAGCGCGGCCCTCGTGCCGGCCAGGTGTGTGGCGGCACCAACCACGCCCTTGCCTCCTGCTTTAAGAGGAAGGATGACGAGTGGTATGCTGTCAATGGGACCGCCTCGAAGCCGCCAAACTGGATGGTCAATCGTGCTCCTCGCCAAGTCAATCAAGTCGAAGCGCAGGAATCCGTGCAGGCTGCTGTGGCTGCACCTGCTGATGTGCGCCTCAACATGTTGTTCCCTGGCACTGCCATGATTAATGAGACGATTTCGCAGTATCCTGGCTCACAAAGCACCTCAGCCACAATAGAGTTCACCCTCGACACTGGGGCCACTCATACGGTTCTCAAGGAAGAACACTCCTTCAAGCCATACGAGACACCAATCAGTCTACTTGGAGCAGACTCCAGTTTCACAACACA
This sequence comes from Closterium sp. NIES-67, assembly GCA_027943415.1. NCBI lineage: Eukaryota > Viridiplantae > Streptophyta > Zygnematophyceae > Desmidiales > Closteriaceae > Closterium > Closterium sp. NIES-67. The sequence continues at coordinate 157,053 of BQMB01000500.1, read as the reverse complement.
CGCCAAGGGCTCCTCCACAGTTCCGTGCCCAGCTTTTCCTTCGGGCAGTGTGACCGGCATGTGTGTTCCCACACTACGCCACAATCTCGTGGCCCAACACGAGCTCCAACGGGCAGGCGTCACCACGATCTTCCTAGCACACTCAGATCACTGTGACCTCTTCGACCCTAAGTCCAACAAACTCCTAGCACGCTTCACACTCAACAGTAGCAAGCTCTACACGCTGCGTTCACCTGCACCTCTCGCCGCCCTCTCCCAAGCGCAAGCTGCCAGCACCACTCCGTGTTCGTGTCGCAGCTTCGCCAACCCAACCATCCTCTACCACCATCGCTTGGGTCACCCCAACTTCCGTACACTTGCCGACATCGCTTCCAAGAAACTTCTTCTTGGCCTCCCGTCGGCGCTTCCTCCACCAACAGACTCACCTGCACCCACCTGCCTGGACTGCACCAAGAGCAAGCTCAGGCAGCAGCCGCACCCTTCCTCCCCATCCGTCGCAGCTGCTCCGCTGGACCTAGTGCATATGGATGTCTGGGGCCCAGCTCCAGTCGCATCCCGAGGCGGTCATCGGTACTTTCTTACACTAGTCGATGACCACTCGCGGTATGTTTCTGTGCACCTCCTGCATACCAAGGCGGAGGCACCTGATGTCATCATGGCGTGGGTGCGCCAGGCTGAAGTCACATTCGGCACTCCTCTGAAATGCCTCCATTCTGATGGCGGGGGAGAATTTCGCAATGGCAAACTCGATAACTTCTGTGCGGCCCAAGGGATTCGGCAAACCTTCACGCTCCACGAAAGCCCGCAGCAGAACGGCATTGCAGAGAGCCGCAACCACACCTTGGTTCAGATCGCTCGCTGCCTCCTCAGTCACGCCAACGCACCACGGTCACTCTGGGGATATGCCCTCTTCCATGCGGCACTCCTCTACAATCTTTATCCGCATCCCCACCGGCCCGACACCACACCTACCGCTCTCTGGCTTGGGGTCACGCCTTCCGCCCGCTCTCTACGCGTCTGGGGGTGTACCGCGTATGTGTTGCTAAGCCCCCACACGCGCAGGAAGTAAGGTGGCAAGCTTGGTCCCAAAACCCAGACCTGCATGTACCTGGGGCACAACTCCGACTCCCCAGACTACTTATTCCTCAACCCAATCACCAGACAGCTGATTCGCAGCCGTGATGTTGTCTTTGATGAGACACGCCCATTCCACTCTTCGACCACGGGCGAGCCTCCTCCACCTCCCCCGACGCTTGTTTGGGCAGACTTCGATGCCCCACCTGCGGCCGCTGCCCCTTCTCCGGGGCCTTCTCCGTCCGGCGTGTCTCACCCAGCCTCCCCAGTATCCTCCGCAGCGGCACCTCCTCCTGCTCCGCCTTCCCCGCGCGTCGATCCCGGCTCACCAGTCTCTTATCGGAGGCGCCCAGTCCCTCTGGTCCCACCGCAGCCGCCTTCATCTCCGGTCTCTAGTCGCACTCGTTCCAAGGGACCGGCTCCGCCTCTTGCCTGGGGACCAGCCGCCTTCTCCATCCGGTGTTCGGTCACCCCGCCTCCTCCTGTCGGGGGTGATGTCCTCTCCATCCGTATTCCGCCCCGTGCACTTCTGGAGGACAGGCATGAGGAGCTGTTTGACCTTCACGCGGTCTGCCAAATTCTCTCTCACATCTTCCCGGACATTACTGACTGCCCTTCCCTCAACTTCACCGAGAACCCGACCATTCCGACTCCTCGCACAAAAGAGGAAGCTCTCTCGGGGCCTTATAAGAAGGAGTGGAAGGCAGCAATGGATGTGGAGAACGAGGCGTTCATTCGCAACAACAGCTTTGACGATGTTGTTCCCCCTTTCGGTGTCAACATCGTCGGCGGAAAATGGATCTTCCGAGTCAAACAACTCCCAGGCGAAGCTCCACTGTTCAAGGCACGATACGTGGCAAAGGGTTTCACCCAGAAGGAGTATCTCGACTTCTCCGAAACATTCTCGCCCACGGCCAAGCTCCCGACTGTGCGCGCTCTTCTTGATATAGCCGCTCGCGGCAAATTCGAGATCAAGTCCATGGACGCCTCCTCCGCCTTTCTCCAAGGCCAGCTCAAGGAGGATGTTCACATGGAACGCCCACCGGGGTTTCGTGGCACTTACCCTGCCAACACAGTGTGGAAGCTGAAGCGCCCAGTGTATGGCCTCAAGCAGGCTCCTCGTGAGTGGCACAACAAGGTGAAGGAAGTCCTCCTCGCACTTGACTTCCATCCCTCTGCCTCAGATTCCAGTCTCTTCGTTCGTCACTCCTCCGAGCCCTTCTACATCCTCGTCTACGTCGACGACTTCATTCTAGCCGCCAGAGATCCAGCCGACATGGCAGCTGTCCAGTCTGCTCTCAGCTCCGCCCTTCTCATGAAGGATCTTGGTGACCTCAAGAACTACCTGGGGATGGAGATCACTCGTGACCGCCAGGCTTGCACGATCACCCTCTCCCAGGAGTCCTACATCGACAACCTTCTCAAGCAGTTCGACATGGACTCCAGTAACTCTGTCTCCACTCCATTCCCACTACAGCATCAGCTCACGGCCCCTCCAGTTCCTTCTCCTGACGCCTGCAAGGACCCGTACCCTGAGCTAGTCGGTTCACTCATGTATGCCATGATGTGCACTCGACCAGACTTGGCTTACCCGGTTAGTGTCCTCTCTCGGTACGTCTCCCCCGGACGCTACACTGCCTCGCATTGGTCTGCAGCCAAGAGGGTCCTCCGCTATCTACAAGCCACCAAGTCTCACATCCTCACTCTTGGTGGTACCTCTCCAGTCAAGCTCGAGGGATACACAGACTCCTCATGGGCCGATGACCAGACTGACAGACGCTCCTCCCAAGGGTACTGCTTCACCCTTGGAAGCGGAGTCATCAGCTGGCGCTCCACTCGGTCCTCTGCAGTCTCCCTGTCGTCCTGCGAGGCCGAGCTCTACGCAGGCACAATGGCTGCTCAAGAGGCACGCTGGCTCTCCTTTCTCCTCGCTGAGTTAGGCTACCCCCAGCAGTCGCCCACCCTGTGGTGTGACAACCATAGTGCCATTCATCTCACCAAGGATCCTGTGTTCCACTCTCGCACCAAGCACATCGAACTTCGTCATTTCTTCATCCGAGATCTTGTTCAGAGTGACCAGCTGACGGTACGGTACATCGCCTCAGATTGCAACCTCGCCGACCTCTTTACCAAGGCTCTCGGCAAGGCTGACCACCATCGCCTTCTCCGTTCCATGGGGCTATGTGCTCCTTGATCCGGTTTGCAGTCTATGGGGGTGTGTTAGAAATAGACTGCAAATACCACTTTTGTATTTGTACTTTTATATCCTAGTTTAGGTTATGAATGTTCTAGTGGGTTGGGGTGTACTCACAAATCCCAACCTCACCCAATTGTGATCCCCACAATCTCCAATTACCCAATTGGAGATTTCGGAGATCCCAATGGGGATTCCCTCCAATTCCCCCTTCATCCATTCACTCTCACCTTGCCATGTGCTTATAGAGCCTTAGGCTCCTTACCTAATCAATCATTTCAACTCTATTTCTTACAAGGTAGACCTGCTCGTGTAGACTACCTTGAAGAATCGCTGTCGAGAAGTCGAAGGAGTGCAGCTCGTATAGCAGCTCTCGAAGAGTGGTCATCTTTGGGGTCGGGGCGAAGGTGTGAAAGAATTCAACACCGTCGTGCTAACTAAAGCCTCATGCAAAGTAGCATGCCTTGAATATCGGCGGCTCTCCGGGAGGGCGCTTCACCTTGAAAAGCCACTGGCCATCGACTACGTTCACCCCAGGTGGGGTAATGTGTCAACGAAGGTGACGGTGGATCTCTAAGATGCCATCTCCTGCTCTATGGCAGCTATCCACTGAGGGGCCCAGGGTCCCGAGGTTGCCTCAGCATAAGTGCGAGGGGTCAAGATGTCAAAGGCATCTGGGTCTCCCTCAGGGACCAGCAGCATGGAGCAGAAATTAGGCGTGCCTCGGACAGGAAACCTAGCTCGAACTGCCTGTCCTCTAGGACGTCACTGCCAAGGGTAGAAGCACCCCCGATGGACGAAGGACGGGCAAGGTCAGAGACCAGAGCTGTAGCGCAGTCAAGGCGGCGGGCAGCGACAAGAGCGTCAAGACTAGAGAGAGGAACAGACGGGTCGGTAACAAGGGAGGCGAGGACCCGAGGAACAAGAGGACTAGTGGCACAGAGGAAGTCAGACAGGGGATGCGGAGCGACAGCCAGTGACGACGGAGGAGGCGATGGGAGTAGGGGAGGACGAGACACATGGGAACGAAGCAACATAGGGTGAGAGCGCTGGACAGGAGAGACAGGATGAGCACGAGAGGGACGACGAGACCAGAAGTGGGACGGAGGCGTTGGGTCAGGAGACACAAGAGTAGACCCTGGAGGAGAACGCATGGGAAAATGAGTCAGAGACGAGTCCGGAGGAGGAAACACAGGACCGTAGACATGCAGGGGAGGCGCAGGTGGGTGGTCAGGGCAGGGAAGAGCGAGGCAGTGAAGGGCAGACACCGGTGGCGGCTGCTGCTGTTGCTGCTCCACGACTACCTCCTGGACACTCCACGCCAACACCCCCAATGCAAGAACCCTCTCCAACACTGGTGCCACCCCCAATGTGAGAGTACGATCCCATTACAACAATGTCCCCTTTCCATATTTCCTTTCTATTTCATTCCTCTTTTTATCCTGATTCATTTGGTCTTTATCTAATCTCCTTTGGTTTCCTATTTCTCATTTTCCATTATCCTTTGGTTTTTTTGGTTATTATAATTATATCACTGACCAGGCTCGGGATGTAATGGCGTGCTATATCTAGCGTGATCGTGTCGTAATCCCTTAAAGCCTATAGCCTCGTGTGGCTATATGCAGGGTGATTCTATTTCTAGAAGGGTCTATTCTCTTTGGATAGGATTAACCTGTTACCTGATGTACTCTAGAAGTATAAAAGCACCTTGTGCTCATGGATAGTGAATATTGAGCAACCCTCATTCGATCCTGTAACACTTGGTAACCAAAGCCAAGGTTTCATATCAACACTTAACCGCTGGGCCCCCAGGAGCACGCCGAGGATGGAGTCGAAACTTCAATTCCTGTAAGTACAATGGACTTTAATTTTAGTTTCGACTAACCTCGCGCAGTTGCACCAGGGGTCCCCTACAAAGGCGAGATGCCTCGCCGACCATTCGATGGACTGCATCGACAGAGCCGATTTTTTTGCGGGGGCAAACGGCCTCGACCTCGTTAATGGGTCAGTTCTGGTGGAACACTCCCTGCGACATTCGAAGATGTTCGCAGCTCGCAAAGACTCTTGGAGTTGCGCCGACATGTGCGAAGCTGCGGCCGACGACATCTGTCCGATGGAGATTCGACGCTTTGGATCAACCGAGGTGAAACGAGTTCTTCTGAGCGAGTTCAAGTTTCAGCGCTAATGGGAACGGTACTTCTCAAGCCACGAAATTCATTGGAGCGCCCGATCATTCAACAATCCGAATTGACAACCGAGAATTGCTGCAGGAAACGAGTCGACCTGGATACCGAAAGCCGCTGAACGCGACTCAAGAATATCTTCAGATCGCTTGGAGTTCGGACCGTCGGATCGACTTTTGCTTCAACGGACGAGATGGAGCACAACATCTGCACAAAGGGAGAATGACAAGGTTAAGGCAAAAATCTTACAGGAGAACGTGGATTGTCGGATCGGCGCGGAATCAACGGCACGAATGCAGCGGAAACAACACTATGGAAAAGCATCATTATGGAGACAACATTCGTGACCAACGACTGCACAATCGACGCATCTTCCGGCTAGTGTTGATAACGATCTACATATTTTGACGAAGTCAACTTCGTTGAAAATGGATCAACATCAACACAGGGGAGCTTCACATAGGAAAAACAATGAAGCTTCGTAGATATATGTTCTCCATCCACATGACACTTCTTTATATAAATTGATCGACCAGCTATGGGATTGCAGAGAAGTAGTAGTTTTCTCTTGCAATGCTCCCAAGTTCAAGTTGTTGCGAAAGAGCAGATTTCGCACGCAATTACGACGCAGTGAACCCGTCTCGACAAGGCCAGCGAGATAGTTCTTCGTAACAGGAGCAGATCAATTCATCGTCATCAAGAATCTCAGCCATCTGAAGTGATTGATTGGAGCAGCCTCAACATCAACCTAACGAGGCGACACACCAATCATGCATCGCGATTCCAGGTGTTAATGACATGCGTGGAAAAACATTCCGCGAAAAATTAACCTCATCACAGATTGAGGGGTAATTAACATCGAATCCCGCAAGTACTCGTTCACCAGCGACCCTACGACACATGCATTGGAGACGATTCTACCAGAAGCCGAAGCGTTACAAGCATCAGCATAACTTCGACGACATAGGAGAATGCCAAGCAACACGAGGTGTCAACAAATGAGGGAGATGCGGACTACTACAATACAATCACGCGCTCTACCGACCGTACATCGGAGGCGCGGATAAGCATACAAGGAATTGCTAACCGTGGATACAGAAGCAAATCACTCTTCACACCCTCAAATGAAACAATCACCGGCAGCAATGGAGCAACACTTGTTCCTAGCAGTTACGCCTGTTACACCCATTAGGAACACTCTACTAAGAAGAGGGAGTTGATGGATTCTCCTTCAACCATTTCGAGTGAAGAGAATTCTCTGCAACAGCTGCCGCCGTCGCCATCGTCGCAACCGCCGCCGCCGCCGCAGCAGAAGACTCGACACTACAGTCATATCCAAACCCTGATGGATGATTCTTCGCTCAATTGAGATAATGCTGGATTCCAATGGACCGTAAAGTCCCAGCCAGGCACAGTACTATGATTTCTAGCTAGTGGGAAAGAGATACCACTATGCAAGGGAACAATATGGAAATGCCATATACCCTCAAGAGCAGGAGATATTTGCTCTTCTGAGGATGGGAGGACTACGGTACTCTACCGGTATACAAGTCCTCATGGCCTATGGCTTTCCTTAAAGTCATAAAACGTGCATCACAACCAATCCATCACCAGCACCACCTCTATGGAAGCAAATAGGCGTAAAATGGAGCACTGACAGCACTCCAGATAGTGGACTCCACGTATCTCCAACAACAACCCTATTTGCCGAAATGGAGCAGACTTCAACACTGATGCTAAATAGCTGAGACGTCATCGACATCAACGCTACTTCAAGAACAGTAACATAATAAGACAACAAATGATGGCACCAGAAGACCTATCCCAATATGTGCATCAGACACCGATGCCTACTGATGGCCTCCGTGCTAATCTGGAAGTGCATAAGGTCATACTAGATTGGCTGTCAGCAATGCTCATTCGGAAATGGGAGAGGATTATTTGGGCATAGCCCTAATGTTCCCAGATGTCCTGAACCATCACCATGGGATATCTACGCAGCAGAGGTTACTTGCTTGAGCAACCACCGAGGGAAACTACTTTGGCACCGATTCTGGAAGTTACCAGCTCCGCATTTATGGTACCAACCCCTCGCATGGATTTGAACACAAGGGATACGCTTAGCAGCACTTCACATGCGCTGTTGTACTCAAGGCAGTGTAACTTGCAGACAGCGTGGTGGACAGGGTTACTACTAGTGATTCTGCTCTCCATCCCGCAGCACTACGATGCCAAGAGGGTACAACTCGCAACAACAGTAAGGCATGGACAAGCATGCGACAGAAGCTGCATGTATCGGATACAACGCTGCTACAGAAGCAGTACTATGACACGACCGCCATACCACCAACACTTCGTCATCTTCATACGTGGAAGAAATGCAAATAACGCCAAGATGTGCTACCCGAGACTCAACGCATGCTACTGTGTGCCAGTTAGAGCACCCACAGAAAGGACAGTACATCTACTCTTCCGCTACAACATCTCGACCATGATCAGTGCCATCTTCATACCATCTACAGACCGAAGAACATACAGTGTGGCTCAATCAAATTGTTGAACAACTTCTACACACTTTTCCAACAGCTCTAAGAATGGACACACCTCTTGGAAATCCAACAGCAACAGAAGCACTTGGCCACTCTTCACTACAGTTATCCACACCGTAATCTCGACATCAGCCATATTCCATCCACGCTTCAACCTTGCTTCTGCAAGTCTATCCTTGTTGAAGCATAGGTCATCTTCCGCTTCCGCCTACCAGCCACTTGGAAGATCCATAACGCCTTCCATACCAGCTTCTTAGACCCTATAAAGACCAAACACGCTCTACACCAAATGCCAACCATCGTTGTCGCCCGTGTTAGTCCATGACATGGGACAGCTATGTGCTCGGACAATGTCGTCATCAGAATGGTACTCTAGAGCTTCTTCTTGGCGGGAAGGGTTATGATCCTTCTGAGGCTACGTCACTGAATACGACATGAATAATGCACGTCATCCTCTTCGCGACTACCTTGTCAAGCAGGGCCACAGGTTCAGCTGGTGAACGGCGTAGCGAACAGCGAACGGCCACAGAAAATGTTGGTTAGAGAAGGCTATAAGCAGATGATTCAATGGCTCCTTGGAAATTTCTGCAGCACTTCGTTATGACGCCCAGAAAACTCGCGACCTTCGAATAGCTATATCAAAAACTCCAATTGGTGAAACAATCTGAAAATCGGATATGTTGTAGCTGGCAGCGTCAGCTTTCCACTGAAAGTTGAATCACTCAATTCCGTAGCTTAACGAGCGAGCTATGGCGTTTGGCGCACTGGGGGGTAATCTGCCCTATGAGAAGTTGACAGTCCTCAGAGTCACTATAATTGAAGCTTACAAGATCAGAGGCATGATAGAAAAGGCATTGAAGCACAGTTGGAAGGTGGGGTAGGAAGGGAAGGATGAAAGGGAAGGACCCTGGAGGCCCATGGTCAAGAACATGACAAGAGTCAAAGTTTTGACTCCCCATCCTCAGGTTCAGCCAGCCTGGCAAGACAAAATTCACACTGTGCCAGGTTGGCCTCCAAACCCCAAATGCTGCAGCTGCAAGGTGGGGACAAAAGTCCCACACATGCTGGTCCCTCCTCGTTATAGGGCTCTCCAACTTTGGTGTAGCAGCTGACAAGGACTTCCAATGAGTTGTAACAAATCCATCAAACATTTCTTCGTAACTTCTTCATATGTGCTCCGATTCCAACAATTCTTGGCTCGTTGGAATGTGCTCGATGTCATGCACAATCCAAGCACATCTGCACAAGCACAAGATGAACATGCAAAGACATGCAAACCCAACAAACCATACAAACAACGTAGCACACAAAACACATGCAAACGAAATGATGCGAACAGACGACAGGATGACGTGCAAATGAATATGCACCAACACACTCCCCCTCAGACTGTCGGCTTGTTTCGCCGTCTCTAGTTCATGGACATTCCCGCCATTCTCGCACAGCGCCAGTGTGGCTCTTCAGCTAGCCGCTTGGTAAGGAAGTCGGCTGGCTGTTGCTGAGTTTTCACGTAGATCGGATCCAGTGTCCCAAGCTTCACCTCCTTCCGCAGCCAATGCCACTTGATCCTCATGTGCTTGTTCAACCCATGAAGAACTGCATTGCGTGCCATGGCAATGGCTCTCTTGCTATCACTGAACAGAGGTGTCGCACAAGTTTGTTCATGGCCGATCTCCTTCAAGAGCCTCCTTAGCCAGATGATTTCTTTTGCCGCATGAAACATCGCCATGTACTCAGATTCCAATGAAGATAGTGCCGTCTCAGACTGCTTCTTGGACCTCCAACTTACAGGCCCACCTCCCACCATGCAGATGTATCCACCAACTGATGATGAATCCTCATGCTCAGAAGCCCACGTGGCATCACCAAAACAGGAAAGGAACACCTTTCCTTCTCCGAGCTGCTCCCCCTTCTCTTTGAGGACTTCAACTCCTTTTTGACTGAGTTGAGCAAAGGCTGAATACTGTACTCCCACTGTAGGGTATGACTTGAGGTAGCGCACCACTCTCTCCGCTGCACCACACTGCTCTTCTGTTGGATTTTGCACTACTCGAGCCAGCTGTCCCACAGCAAAGCTGATGTCAGGCCGAGTATGCACAGCAGCGTAGAGTAGGCTCCCGACCATGGATTGGAATTGCCTCTGGTCTTCACTCTCAACTTCTTCTCCTTCAGCTGCCTTTATGAGTTTGAACTCGGAAGGCAAGGGTGTGACCACTTCCCGTTCTTCCTGCAGAGAGTACTTCTCAGCCAAGGTATTGATGTACTGTCCCTGATGCAGTTTGAGCCAGCCACGTTCAGTATCCCGCTCAATGTGCATTCCCAGGTAGTACCTTGCCTCTCCAAGTGACTTGCACTTGAACTGCTCTGTGAGCTTCCGCTGCACCCCATCGATCTCCTTGTCACTGCTGCTGAAGAGCAGGATGTCATCCACGTACACCAGCAGAAGCACAAGTGACTCCCCCTCTCCCATCAGGAATAGGCTCTCGTCGCATGCATTCGCACGGAATCCAATCCCTTCCAGTGCACTGGCCAGCCTGTTGTACCAGCATCTCGGGGCCTGCTTCAAGCCATAGATGGCCTTGTTAGGTTTGCAGACACGACCGGTTCCATCCTCATAGCCAGGTGGTTGAACCATGTACACCTCCTCTTCCACAATGCCGTACAGAAAAGCGGTTATGATGTCCATCTGCTTCACCTTCCATTTGCGCACAGCAGCTACCGCCAGCAGCACACGTAGCGTTGGAGACTTAGCAGTTGGGGCAAACACTTCTTTGTAATCTTCCTCCTCTTTCTGCTGAAACCCCTTTGCCACCAGCCTGCTCTTGTAAACTGATGGCTCTCCTTTCTCATCCGTCTTGATTTTTGCCAGCCACTTGCACTGTATTGCCTTCTTCCCATTTGGCAAGTACACCAGGTCCCATGTGTGATTCTCCATCTGGCTGTTGTACTCTGCATCTCTTGAAACGAGCCACTTCCCCCGTTGAGTCCCGGCTAGCGCATGATCCATGCTCGGAGGTTGTATTGGTGCGTAAAAGCAGTATGCAGGCTCCTCGTCATCTGACTCTTGGTCATCACCCAAGAACAGCACTGCATCTTCGCCTTGAGCCTGTTCCTGCTGCTCAGTTGTGGCTCCTCCACTTGTGGAGCTCAGCAGCTTTCTCGTTGCCATTCTGGTACGTGCAGGGTAGATGGTTGGATTTACCCATTCTTTCACCTTCACCCAATCCTTTGTCCCCCCACCAATCTGTTTCCTTCGCTTTGGCAGACTTGGTGTTTTGAAAGCCTATATAAATTATAACTTAGATAATTTTAACACACCCCCTAGGCTTGGTAGTGTCAAGCCCACACACACACCCCCACACCCCCTAACTAAGCACCCATGCCCAGCAGCAGCTGAGATGCCGTCGGGACTGGTCCAGTCCCACGGCCCGGGAGACGGCTATGGCAGCAGCGGCGGCAGTCACGAGAGCGGGGTCGGCGACGGCGTGCGGCGGCAGCAGGCCAGCGGCAACAGCGGCGTCGGCGGCGGCGGCTTCAATCGTCAGAGGCTACTGCAGCGGCCCCCGCCCTCTCGGCGGCATGGCCAGGCTCCTCGGCGACGGGGACGGCCATCACGAGGCAATCGTCGACTGTGGCAAGGAAGGGGGAACGGAGGGGAAGGAAAGAGGGGGGGGGGGGAGCGGGGCGTTGTCCAGAATCACGCCGGCGGCTGCAGAGCGGGCGGCAGGTCCGGCGGCACCACTGACGATGCGTGGCCGGCTGTCGCCCGACAACGCCGCCACGGCAGCCAAAAGACGCCGCCACAGCGCGACGTCGATGCCGCGGCGGCGAGGCGGAGGTGCGACAGTAGCACGACTAAGCCACCGCGGCATCTCGGAGAGGCCGCCACGGCGGCACGGAAAGGCAAGGCCGCCACGTCGGCAGGAAAACTAAAGGCCGCCATCGGCAGCACGGAACGAAGACAGGCGAAAGACAAGTACGCGGCGGAAGCGTGGGGAGCAGGTCCGTAAACGGTCACCTGCTCTGAAACCATGTCAAAAAGCTAGTCTTGGCTAGAAGGCAGTAAAGGCCGCCATGAATGAGGCGGCGGGGTTTAGCTAGGAGGGTAGGAAAAGTGTCGAGAGAAAAAGAGTGGTTGGAGTAGTAAGAGAGAGGCATACAAGGAGGGGTTTGTACCCTCTACAGAAAGGTTCAGTAACAACCTACCAAGCCTATATAAATTATAACTTAGACAATTTTAACAGGTACAACTCCCTCCTTGTATGCCTCTCTCTTCTAGTTCCCTCTCTTTTCTCTCGTCAACTTCCCTCTCCTAGCTCCTAGCTCCTAAACCCTCACGCCATTTCATGGCCGCCCTTCTTTCCTAGCTAATTTAGCCTTCGTAACATGGAATCAGAGCTGTTCGTTCCTTGTGGGCCTGCTCCTAACCCTTCCGCCGCGCTCTTCTACTCTAGTGTAGAGGGTACAACTCCCTCCTTGTATGCCTTTCTTCTAGTTCCCTCTCTTCTCTGGTCAACTTCCCTCTCCTAGCTCCTTGCTCCTAAACCCTCACGCCATTTCATGTCTGCCCTTCCTTCCTAGCTAAGTTAGCCTTCGTAACACAACACTGTTACATAAACATGGACAACGTCCAAGCAGTTGGACGCAGGCCTGTCGCTATCAGGGTATTTTACCCTGATTCCTTGATTTCACAGGGTTTTTTTTGCCAACCCTTAATTTTCAGGGTTGGGGTTTTTTTAACCCTAACCTCTTCAGGGTTGTATGTCTGTGAACACTTAGAATTTCAGGGTTTGCGTTATCCCAAAACTGAGTTTTCAGGGAGTAACGCGTACGAACCCTGAGTGCGACATCCATGTAGCTCACAATGCGGAAATTTAGTCGAAGTCCCCAATCTCCAGAGACATTCCCCCCCACACACAACAACCTACAAAAAATTGGTGAAGTCCTCAAGCATTCCCTCACACACCAAGTAACCCACAAAAATCGGCTAAGTCATGTGTCGTACAGACATCCCCCCTACACACCTAACAACAACCCACAAAAATTAGCTAAGTCTTGATAGGCAGTGACAGCACAAAAAAAAACCGGCTTAGTCCTATTGTACACAAGTTATCCCCCCTCCCACACTCCCACAACCAGGGCTCGCCACCCCCCTACCAGCAACCCTGTCAACCCTTGTTTTGCGTTGATAAATCTGGGAAACGGGGAAGCCATTCCTAAAAATCGAGGGGGTAAAATCGCACTGCCACGGAAATCAAAACTGAGGGGAGGGGGAATCGAAACCGACGGGGAAATGGGGAGGGAATCGAAATGAGGGGGAGGGGGGAAGCGAAACGGAGGGGAGAGGGGGGGAACGTGGGGGGAGGGTCGAAACAGAGAGGATGGGGGAAGCGAACGGAGGGGAAGGGGGAAGTGATTGAAACGGAGGGGAGGGGGGAATCGAAAATGGAGGGGAAGGGGGGAATCGAAATGGCAGGAAGGGGGGAAGCTGGGGCATAAGGCGGTGGGAGAAATTTCGCGCCCTTGCAGCGCCCCGGTTGGGAAATCCTGGACGTTAATCAATACCTACCATCGAACGATTGATATTTGTCGAAATGATCGCAAACGATCGTGACCGTTACATTTTGTTAGACTTTCAGTTGACCAAATGGGCAACTGGCAATAATTTCCCTATGTTTAAAATGCGGAATTTACTCTCATTCCAATGCAGTAAAAAAAAAATATGTGAAAGTCTCATTCAAAACTTTGACGTGTATTCCAGGTGATTTTTTATTGCCCGTGTGGTCAACTGAAAGTCCATCAAACTTTGACGCCCCCCCCCCCCCCCCCCCCCCCCCCCCCCCCCCCACTTTTTCCCTCCCCGTTTCGCTTCCTCTCTTCCCCTATGTTTCCATCCTCCCCCTTCCCCTCCGTTTCGCTCTTCCCCTCCCCTCGACTTGATTCCCTCCCCTTTTTTCCCCCATTTTTTATTCCCCCCTCGTGTTGAAAGCAACCCTGTATCAGAATAATTGAATGATGGTAAAGTGAGAGTACACACAAATATATCTAAGTTTTGTATCCTCTAAGAGGTGACTCTATACAGTCTATACAAACATGACAAATACACATGTTTGACACACCCCCTAGACTGCATAGGGGAATACCCTAAACAAGCAGCTCAGGGCGGCACTACTAGTCCAACCTCTGAGACAAGAGTCTGAACGACCGGTCAGAAGGAGTACAGACAAGGCAAGCACAAGAGCAGGGCGGCACTACTAGTCCAGCCACTGGGAGAGGACACAAGTCCAGTCTGAGTATACATATAAAGGACAGTACAAAGTCAAGGTCCTAGCAAGTGAGAGGCTACAGGAACTAGACCAAGCTGTACACAGTGCCGCTGATGATCTTTAGGCGCAAGCGCCTTCGTAAAGATATCAGCCGTGTTGGCACCTGAGGCCAAGTGTACTACGCGAGCCTGACGTCGCTGCTGTAGCTCACGCAGGAGGAAGTACCGCAGCTGAATGTGCTTCGCTCTGCCCTCGAGTCGAGGCTCCTGACACAGGAGGATCATGGCCCTGTTGTCAGCGAACAGGACCGGGGCAGAGCTAGGTCGCTCACCTAAGTCAGTGAGCAAGAAGGTCAGCCAGCGGAGCTCCTGTGCCGCCATGGCACCGGCGTAGATCTCAGCCTCACAGCTGGACTGTGCAACAGACGAGGAGCGAATAGCTCTCCACGAGACGGCACCTGAGCCAAGGCTGAAGCAGTAGCCCTGGGTAGACCGGAGTGTCTCAGCGTCGTCTGCCCACGAAGCGTCTGTGTGCCCAGTAAGGACCGCTGGCCTGCGTCCTCCTAGCACTAACCCCATGCCTGATGTACTAGCAAGATAACGCAGAACCCTCTTAGCGGCAGACCAGTGCTGCGGTCGGTGTCTGCCTGTGGGCACAAAGCGAGCCAGGATGCTGAGAGGGTATGCGAGATCTGGGCGAGTGCAAGTCATCAGGTACATGAGGCAACCCACCAGCTCTGCGTAGGGGCCGCTGGGCTCTACCAACTCCTCAGGCACTGGAGCGGAGAGCCTGTGGTCTACAGGCAGAGGGGTGGGCTGTGCAGAGGAGAACTGAAGGCTGAACCTCTGAAGGACCTGGCGCACCAAGTGTGACTGAGTCAGGGTGATGGTGCGCGCAGCTCTGTCCCTGGAGATCTGCAAGCCAAGGTAACGGCGCAGTTCTCCAAGGTCAGTGCAGGTGTGTCTCTTCAGCAGCTCTGCCTTCACGGAGGCCAGCGCGTCCCTGTCTGCTGTGGCAAAGACCAGGTCGTCGACGTAAACGAGGATGTAGAACGGAGTCTGGCCAGCACGAACGAAGAGTGAAGGGTCTGCAGAAGACGGAAAGAACTGCAGGTCAGCAAGCGTAGCACGCAGAGTGTCGTGCCACTCACGGGGAGCCTGGCGCAGGCCGTAGACGGGGCGCCGCAGGAGCCACTGGGTCCCTGGAGGGAAGGTGCCAGTAAAGCCCGGAGGGCGGCGCAGGTAGACCTGCTCGTGTAGGCTGCCCTAAAGGAAGGCAGTAGAGAAGTCGAGGGAGTGAAGCTCGTAGTCACGCTGAGCAGCTAGGTGTAACAGAACCCGAAGAGTAGTCATCTTCGGGGTCGGAGCGAAAGTCTGGAAGAAGTCCACCCCCTCGCGCTGACTGAAGCCTCTAGCCACATAGTGCGCCTTGAAGACAGGCGGCTCTCTAGGAGGGCGCTTCACCTTGAAGAGCCAGCGGCCATCGACTACGTTCACCCCAGGTGGGGGAACTGCGTCGACGAAGGTGCCGGTGGATCTCCAAGATGCCATCTCCTGCTCCATGGCAGCTATCCACTGCGAGGCCCAGGGTCCCGAAGTCGCCTCAGCGTAAGTGCGAGGGGTCGGGATGTCGAAAGCGTCTAGGTCACCCTCAGGGACTAGCAGCATGGAACAGAGATGGGGAGCAGCCTCGGAGAGGAAAGCAAGCTCGAACTGGCGGTCCTCCAGGACGTCACTGCCAAGGGCAGGAGCACCCCCGACAGACGGAGGACAGGCAGGGTCAGAGACCAGAGCGGTGGCGTAGTCAAGGCGGCGGGTAGAGGCGAAGTCAGCGACAGCAGCGACAAGAGCGTCAAGGCACGAGACTGGAACAGACGGGTCGGTAACGAGAGAGGCAAGGACCCGAGGAACAAGAGGACGAGCGGCACGAAGGTAGTCGGACAGCGGGGGGGGCGCAACAACAAGGGAGGACGGAGGAGGTGACGGCAGAAGGGGAGGACGAGACGCGTGTGAACGAAGCAACATAGGGTGGGAGCGCAGGACAGGCGAGGCAGGACGAGCACGGGAGGGACGGTGAGACCAGACGTGCGATGGAGGAGTCGGGTCAGGAGACAGGGGAGGGGACACAGGAGGGGAACGAGGGGGGAGACGGGCCGGGGACGAGTCCGGCGGAGGGAAAACAGGGCCGTAGACAGGAAGAGGAGGAGACGGTCGGGGAGGAACCGACGCAGGGTCGGGGGACGGAAGGCCGAGCAGGCGAAGGGCGGACACCGGCGGGGACTGCTGCTGCGGCGGCACAACGGCGACACCTGGACCGCAAGCTGCTCCTCGGCTACCACCGGCACTCTCCACACCTGCACCCCCAGAGGGACCACCCTTAGGGCGACCGGGACGAGCACCCCCAGAGTCAGCGAACGGGGGCTGCGACTGCGGCGGCGGCGGCGACGGCGACGGCTGCAGTGGCGGCAGGGACGGCGGAGGAGGGGACTGGGGAGGGGACACCTGGGGAGGGGCGGCCGGCGAGGACTGCACCGGAGGGCCACCAGAGTCAGAAGACTCCTCAACCGGGTCCACGGACGGAAGGGGGGTGACATGGGAGACACCAGAGGGGGCGGGACGGGGAGGAGGAGGAGGAGGGGCAGGGACTACCGGGGAAGGGGTGACCAGGAACAGGGGGGGGGTAACCGGGGGACCACGGTGGGGGAAGCGGCGGTAGTAGGAGACGGACTCGTCAAAGGTGACGTCACGAGAGTGAAAGAAGCGGTGAGACGGCGGGTGGTAAAAGTGCCAGTCGGACGCGTCAAGGGGAAAACCGAGGACGACGCAGGGAAGGGTGCGGGCAGTGAGCTTGTCCGTGCCGGAGGCACGGACGTGAGCAAGGCAGCCCCAGACGTGGAACGCAGACGCGTCACCAGGAGACCCAGTCCACAGACGGGTCGGCGAAACCTGCGGCTGCTGAGGGTGCGGCCACAGGTTAAGCTGGTGAGAAGCGTAGCGCACAGCGAACGGCCACAGAAAATGGGGTGCACCGGCATGGACCATGGAGGTGCGAGCGACCTCCATGACCAAGCCGATGCGTCGCTCAGCGACCCCATTCTGCTGTGGGGAGTCCGGTAGGGTGAACGTCTGGGTGATGCCCTCCGCACGACAAAAGCGACCAAGGACACCTGAGGCAAACTCGCCACCACGGTCTGAGTGAAGACGCAAGACAGGGAGACCGCGGGAGACACAAGGAAGTAGCGCTCGCGACGCGGCCCAGGGACGGGGGAGGGGCCCCAGACGTCCAGGTGCAGGGTCCGCAGCGGCACGGCGGTAGGGGGGAACGAGGAGGAGTGAGGGGCACGGCAAAGCCGACCCTCGACACAAGGCGTGCAAGGTGGAGCTGGGGAGGAGGGAAACGCGGGGAGTGAACCTGGGAGACCAAGGACAAGACCGTGCTGGGACATGTGACGCAGACGCGGGAGCGCAGGGTGACCTAGGCGGTGGTGCCACAGGAGGGTCGGGTGAGTGAGGGAGCGACAGGATCAGGCAGCAGCAACCTGGGTAGACACAGCCACCTGAGGGGGCGCTCCAGCCGGGGGGGGCACGGTGTCCAGAGTGAACAGGCCGGACACCGGGTCCCGGGGGAACGTGGACAGGGGGGCACCAGTGGCGGCCTCGGTACAGACAGCATACCGCTCGTGACCAGGGAACGTAGTGGTGACGCCAAGGTCCTGGAGGCAGCCGACACCAACTAAGTTCCTGGAGAACGAGGGGATATGCAGACCTGTAAGAGAGCCCGAAGGAACCGCCGGACAGGGAAGGGTGGTGGAACTGCGGGCGACTACCGGGCCGCCGGAGGGGTCAGCAAGAGAAACGGCAGCAGGAACAGGAAGCGGCGTCAGGGTGGTGGAGTCGCGGAAGAAACACCGAGAGGCGCCAGAGTCCAAGGTGAAGGAAAGCGAAGTCGAGGGGTCTGGCGACGGAACGACGGCAGAAGCACCAAGACTACACAAAGCAGGGGATCCTACGCCTGACGCAGCAGGGGAGGCTAAGCTAGGCACACCTACACTAGGCAACAGTGAGTAATAAGTCGGAAGCACACTAGAGTCATCAGCATACATCACATGCAGAGCAGAAACAATGGCATCCATGTCCATATCAAAGATCTGAATCTGACGACTAAGCAAACTGTGCCAGTCCGGGAGGTCTGGCGACGGGCCGAAACGCTGACGAAAGAGGTCGTCCAGGCGACGAAAGCAGCGGGGAGTGGAGTGACCGATCTTACCGCAAACGAAACCGCGGCGAGGACCGGTCTGGATCTGGTACTGACAACGCCCGCCGGCAGAGCCACCACGCGCCCGTCCACCGCTAGCGCCGGGCCACCCTGGCGAAAGAACACTCGTCTGCCGCGTCTGCGACGGCTGCTGCGGCTGCTGCGAAGGCTGCGACTGCGGCGGCTGCTGCGGCTGCTGCAACTGCAGGGGCGGCGACTCAGCTGGACTGGGCAGGGTCCCCTCGTCCGCTCCAGCACCAGGCGACCCGACCCCACCACTACCCCCGCCCGCACCCCCGCCGCCCCCTCCGCCGCGCCCAGCCTTGGGGCGGCGGCCCTTCCCAGAACGGGCCTGCGCTGCAGCAGCAGTCTCAGCCACTGCGGCAGAGCCGTCGGAGAAGGTACACTGAGCGGGGGCACAACCCTGAAAGATAGGGACCGGCACGACACCGCTCGCTTGGGCGATGGAGCGGTGACGGGTCTCTATCACAGTCAGGGTGTCGACAAAGTCAGTGAGGGTGAGGTCTGCGGGGTGAACACTAAGGAAGCGGTCGCGGGCGACAGCAAGGTGGTCAGGGAGGCGGGTGGCAAGCAGGTAGAGGGTAGAGGTAATGGGCGGCTGGTGGGCTCTAAGCTGTGCGTCAGTGCATGCGGCGCGCCAGGTCTCCTCTATCGAGCGCAGGTGGGCAGCGAGGTCAGAGACAGTGGGGAACGAAGCAAGGTCAGGAAAGAGCAGCGGGAGGATCAGGCGACCCACCGAGGCAGCCGGAGGGGTGGAATAGCGCTTGATGACAGCATCTAAGTATGCCTGAGCAGTAGTGAGGGACCTAAAGCGAGGACGCTCGGACGGGGGGAGGGTGTTGCTAATGGCAAGCTGGGCGACAGCATCGCGAGAAAGCCAGACAGAGCGCGCACGGGCAGTGGCAGCAGTAGACTCACGCTCAGTGGGTGTGGGGTCAGCGGGCAGAATAGCAGGAGGGTCTGGGCAGGGGAGCGTACCGTCAATGTGTGCGGAAAGCGGTTCACCATCCTGCCGCTGGCCAGTGAGTTGGCGGCGGAGGTCGGCAAGCCACGCCTCGAACTCTAGGGGCTGACCTTCAGCGTCGAAGCGAAGCTCCGCCGCCATCAGGAACAGTCCAGTGCTGTGCAGGGCGGTGCAGCTAGGTGGGGTGCGGTGCAGTGCGATACAGTGCGGTGCAGTGCGGTGCAGTGCGGTACAGTGCGGTACAGTGCGGTGCAGTGCGGTGCAGTGCGGTGCAGTGCGGTACAGTGCGGTGCAGTGCGGTGCAGGGCGGCACGGAGCAGGGCGGGGTGGGGGGGGGGGGGGGGGGGGGGGGGGGGACCGTACCAGTGAGGAGGACGGGGCCGGGGCTGGCCCGACGGGGCCGGGCGGGCGCGACGGGGCGGGGCTGATGCGACAGGGCCGGGACGGGGCGACGGGGCCGAGCGGGCGCGACGGGGCCGGGCTGGGGCGACGGGGCCGGGCGAGTGCGGCAGGGCCGGGCCGGTGCGACGGGGCCGGGTGAGCGGGACGGCGGCCGGGCTGGTGCGACGGGGCCGGGCGGCTGTGACGGGGCCGGGCAGGGTGCGACGGGGCCGGGCGGGTGCGACGGGGCCGGGCGGCTGCGACGGGGCCGGGCGAGCGCGACGGGCCGGGCAGGGTGCGACGGCGCCGGGCGGGCGCGACGGGGCCGGGCGGCGGCGACGGCGCCGGGCGGGCGCGACGGGGCCAGGCGGCGGCGACGGCGCCGGGCGGGCGCGACGGGGCCGGGCGGCGGCGACGGGGTCGGGCGGGCGCGACGGCGCCGGGCGGGCACGACGGGGCCGGGCGGCGGCGACGGGTACGACGCGGCCGAGGAGGGTCGCTACGGGGCCCAGGAGGGGCACGACGGGGGGCCCAGGAGAGGCGCTACGAAGCCCAGGAGGGGCGCGACGAGGCCCAGGAGGGGCGCTACGGGGCCTGGGAGGGGCGCGACGGGGCCCAGGAGGGGCGCTACAGGGCCCAAGGAGGGCGCGACGGGGCCCAGGAGGGGCGCTACGGGGCCCAGGAGGGGCGCGACGGGGCCCAGGAGGGGCGCTACGGAGCCCAGGAGGGGCGCGAAAGAGCCCAGGAGGGGCGCTACGAGGCCTGGGAGGAGCGCGACGGGGCCCAGGAGGGGCGCTAGGGGGCCTGGGAGGAGCGCGACGGGGCCTGGGAGGGGCGCGACGGGGCCTGGGAGGGCGTTACAGGGCCCAGGAGGGGCGCTACGAAGCCCAGGAGGGGCGCGACGAGGCCCAGGATGGGCGCTACGGGGCCCAGGAGGGGCGCGACGGGGCGCTACGGGACCTGGGAGGAGCGCGACGGGGCCCAGGAGGGGCGCTAGTGGGCCTGGGAGGAGCGCGACAGGGCCTGGGAGGAGCGCGACGGGGCCCAGGAGGGGCGCTAGGGGGCATGAGCGGAAGCGGTAGGTGGGGGGGGGGGATCCTACCTACGCGTGATACCATATCAGAATAATTGAATGATGGTAAAGTGAGAGTACACACAAATATATCTAAGTTTTGTATCCTCTAAGAGGTGACTCTATACAGTCTATACAAACATGACAAATACACATGTTTGACACCCTGAACGTGTTCGCTGCTCAGCAATGCAACCCTGTTTGTGGCTAGCCAACCCTGGAGGTTTCAGGGTTGTAAGTTCCAGAACACTAAGAAATCAGGGAAGTTAAAATTCCAACACAAGGCCCTCAGGGTAATTTTTTTTTTCCATTCGACAGCTCAGGGTGCTTATTGTTGAAACGACAGCCCTGGTTGGACGCTTCGCATCTATTTTATCTCCATCTTCAGGCTAGGGCACAAAATTACCACGTCCCCTTGGACTTTCACCCCGTCCCCTCCAAAACCACAACGAACACTTTCGCCTAGCAGCCTGACCTGCTGCTGCTGCTGCTGCAGCCAACTCCCCTGCATGTGCTATAACTGTCTTTGCCTGTTCTGGAACTGGAAGTTGGAGGCGCCGCCCTTGCAGTGCCCGCCCACCACGAAGCGTCTGTCCTCCCTGCGCTGGAAGTGCGCCGACGTGGGGTCGCCAGGCATGTCCGGGTCACACGGGTTCTGCTCATTGTTCCACATCTTGCAATACCCTGCCCACATACACACGCATGACAATTGCTGCATGCTGATTAGCACACGAGGTGCGCACATAGGGGGGTCATAGCAGGACCTGTATTTATACAGAGCCAAGGCAGCATACCCACATACAGGAATGCACGCCCGCCACCCATTTCCTTCCTTAAGCACCCCTCCCCCACCCCAACCATCAACCGCCCCCCTGTGCAAACCTGAGGGTGCAGTGCCCTGTTCGAACATCCAGAAGGCGCACCCCTCCGTCTTGCGGCACGTGTTCCAGCAGTCGTGCGCGCGGCGGCGGCGGCTGGTGGCGGTGGAGATGACCGTGAGGTGGCCGCGCGCCGGGTGGTCAAACAGGAACCCGCGCGTCGCCACGTTGCACTTGAGCCATGGACACGGCTCCGTGGGGACTGGGGGGGAGAGACACAGGGAGAGGGTTTGGGAAAGAAGGTTGGGGAGGGGGAACAGGGGGTGGGGAGGGAAGGGGGGGAGATAAGAAGAGAAGTTGAGTGAAGAGGATGGGAAGGGAGGAGGAGGGGATGTGATGCGAGTTCCATTGGCATATGGGTGGAGCGGAAGACGGAATTGAGCTCTGCGGGTGATGCAATGAGGGCCACTGGCAACCGATTTGGCAGAGAGGGGAGATGACAGGTACACAAGCATATGCAATGCACGCATAAGCAGAAACTGTACCACAAAGGCAACTCACACACCCTACCCGAACATCCAGCACAAACAGAGAGCACAGCTACGCCCAGCACACAGCGGACTAGAGCAAGCGAAGTGAATGCAACTAGTCGTCTCCCCCGGAGCCCTGGCCTTACCTCCTCTGGCGGGCAGGAAGTACTCCTTGGGCACAGTGGGGTCTTCAGCAGGCACCGCGCTCCCATTCCCTCCACCTCCACCAACCCCACCCTGAAATTGACCCTGCCCCTGCCCCTGCCCCTGCCCCTGCCCCTGCCCCTGCCCCTGCCCCTGCCCCTGCCCCTGCTCCTGCCCCTGCCCCTGCCCCTGCCCTTGCCCTTGCCCCTGCCCCTGCCACCCTCCCTGCCTTCTGTTACCCTGCCACCCCTGACCATTCTCCTGCCCCTGCGCCTCTCCCTGCACGTGTGCACCCTGCCACTGCCCCCCCCTCGGCCCTGACACCACTCCACCCGGTGCGGGCAACTGCCCTGAACCCAGCGAACCGCCCTGTCCCTGTCCCTGCCCTTGCTGGAACTGCCCTTGCCCCTGTTGCTGGCCCGGTCCCTGCTGCCCTTGACCCTGCGGCGGACCTTGGCCGTACCCATGAGGAATCTGCCCCTGCCCCTGCCCCTGCGCCTGCACTTGTCCCGGCCCTTGCTGCGCCTGCCCCTGCGCGTCGGCGTCGCTGGAGCAGTTGCCGCCGAAGCCGAAGAAGCCCTCCCAGGGCGGCGTGGGGTTGTAGTGCACGGGGTTCGCGCCGTCGCTGGGGTCCACGTTGCACGGACTCTGCTCCAGCGACCACATGCGGCAAAACGCTGCGCGCAAGCGCGAGGGGCGGCGGAGGATGGGGGATGGCGCAGGGGCGTGGGGGGAAATGGAGAGGAGGTCAGCGAAGCGGGTTAATATGTACCATCGGATGCATAGGCAGTATTGAATATTGGTGGCCAGGGACGGTAGCACCGTAACCGGAAGATGCGGGGACATGGGGGTCAACAACAGGTGCAAGTGCGCAAGGGCGGAGACCATGACCCGAGAGTCAGTAGGTCAGCATGTGGAAACTTAGCTAGCAACCCCGCGTTAACTTTTATCAGATCCGCATTTGTGAACTCGATGCAGAAAAGACGAACGGCGAGAGGAGGGGAGGAGGGGGGGAAGGGGGAAAGGGGAAAAAGGGGAGATGAGGCAACTACAGCGGACCACTTTCGTGTACTTCTATGGAAGAGTCAATACAGCAGGTTTTCGCACTCGCAATAAGCCCAGACGGGCTGGTTTGAGCTATACTCACGGCAAGACCTGCCGACGTGTCAGAAGATGGCTGTTTCGCGCCAAGCCCAGCAGAGAGGGCAGAAATTATGCAAGCCCACGGCTGCGGGGTTCGATATAAAAAGCCTAGCCTTCCTGACGTTCAATCGTATCCTTTTTGACGACATAACGCTAAACCAAGTGCGTGTTACGACCGGCGGGTGCGGTGCGCTCACCTCCGTCGGTGCTGAATCGGAACATCCAGGCGTAGCAGCCCTTGGTGCGGCGGCACAGCAGTTTTGAGGCGTCTCAAAACTAGATCACTATCACAACGAGCAGCGCGCGTTACGACCCGCGGGTGCGGTACGGTGCGATGTGGTACGGTGTGCTCACCTCCGTCGCTGCTGAAGCGGAACATCCAGATGTAGCAGCCCTTGGTGCGGCGGCACAGCAGCATGCAGTGCTGCGACTTGCGCAGGTCGCCCTGCAGCTCCTCCTCCCCCAGGTGGCCCTGGTTGTTGTGGTCCCACAGGTACCCCAGCCGCGTCGCCGCGCACGCCAGCGGCGGACACACGTGCGCCGCCACCACGCGTGCGGACACGGACGCCGCGAGCAGGAGCAAGACTGCCACCCATCGCGGTGGCTGCATTATGGCGGCCGGAGAGGGTCGATGGGGCCGCGGGAGGAACGGACTAGGACAACCGGAAAAGCGTGAAAAGTTGCAGATGTTAAATTTCTAGTGGGAGAGCGTCTGAGAATGCTTGTGGGGAGTGTCAGATGCAAGAAGTGGAAATGAAGGCATTTCAATGGAATCTGCAGCTTGGGATGCGCCCACACCCACCAAACTGACTCCCAAAAACAAGAGAGCTGCTCGCGGGGGAGCAGCTCGCCCTGACATCGTGTCCCCAGCGTACGTCTCGTTTCGGTTGGGAGAGATGCGATTCGAGTCAGTAGGATCAAATATCCAGCTGCAATGGTTGGGTAGGGTTTAGAGCAAAAGCGTTAAGGGAGAGGGAGTGGGGGAAGGAGAGTTTTGCAGACAATGCTGGTGGGACGCTGCGTGAGGTTGGTGGTACACTGGGCGGAGTTTGTTCCGCCAGGGGGGTGCAACGACTGCAGGACTGGTGGCGGGGGTGGGGGGGGGAGGGATGGAGTGGTTGGAGAATCTGATAGGAGGAACGTCGTGTCACCTGAACGGAACCTCAATAGACAAGTGTTTGAGTGGACGACTTGCCATTATCGAAATTTTCACTAACGCATACCGGAATTGGATTGAATTTAATCAAGCTCATATGACATATGTTAGGCCTCTTCACCCAAATCTAGTAGCAGAGTCAACGAATGAAAGGAAAAATGTAAGGAAATGGTATTTCCGGTTAAAAGACTAGCTAGGAAGAAAGGCGGCCATGAAATGGCATGAGGGTCTAGAAGCTCGAGAACTAGGAGAGAAAGTTGACGAGAGAAAAGAGGTGGAACTAGAAAGAGAGAGGGATACAACGAGGGGATTCCATCCTGTACAGTAGAGTTCGATAACCTACCAAGCCTACCAATTATATAACACAATATCTAATTTAACATTTCCTTATCCTAGGTTTCAATTAATAAGGCATATACTGCTCTTTGGGCTTCATAACACCTGGCCATCAGAGCCAATGTCTAGTTCCGTTGCAATAACGACACTTAAGGAGGCTGTGCACTGTACTGACTGCATATCCATTGTCTTGGTAATATTAATCGATAATTACCTAAAACCACGACTGTGCTCGCAGTGCCAGAGTGCCAAAAGCCGCCCAAAACTTCCACAAAATAGTGGAGACGTCGTTGTCTAACACCATGATCTTAGAAACTTAGGAGGCTAGGTCCCTAAAGTTAGGACACTAGCTTAGCTAGGATACTAGGAAGGACGCCATGGAATGGCGTGAGGCAAGTAGATCTAGGAGTAGGCAAAAGTGACGAGAAAGAAGAGGGTGTCAAACATGTGTATTTGTCATGTTTGTATAGACTGTATAGGGTAGCCTCTTAGAGGGTACAATACTTAGGTATATCTGTGTGTACTCTCACTCTACCATTATTCACTTCACTAATTCTGATATGGTATCACGCGTAGGTTAGGATCCCCCCCCCCCACCTACCGCTTCCGCTCGCCCCCCTAGCCCCGTCGCGACCCCCCCTAGCCCCGTCGCGCCGTTCCTGGGTCCCGTCGCGCCCCTCCTGGGCCCCGTCGCGCCCCCCCCCCTCCTGGGCCCCGTCGCGCCCCTCCTAGGCCCCGTAGCGCCCCTCCTGGGCCCCGTCGCGCCCCTCCTAGGCCCCGTAGCGCCCCTCCTGGGCCCCGTCGCGCCCCTCCTAGGCCCCGTCGCGCCCCTCCTCGGCTCCGTAGCGCCCCTCCTGGGCCCCGTCGCGCCCCTCCTGGGCTCCGTAGCGCCCCTCCTGGGCCCCGTCGCGCCCCTCCTGGGCCCCGTAGCGCCCCTCCTGGGCCCCGTCGCGCCCCTCCTGGGCCCCGTAGCGCCCCTCCTGGGCCCCGTCGCGCCCCTCCTGGGCCCCGTAGCGCCCCCCCCTGGGTTCCGTCGCGCCCCTCCTGGGCCCCGTAGCGCCCCCCCCTGGGTTCCGTCGCGCCCCTCCTGGGCCCCGTAGTACCCCTCCTGGGTCCCGTCGCGCCCCTCCTTGGCCCCTCCTGGGCCCTGTCGTGCCCCTCCTGGGCCTTGTACCGCCCTTCCTGGGCCTCGTAACGCACCTCCTGGGCCCCGTAGCGCCCCTCCTGGGCCGCGTCGAGCCCCCTCCTGGGCCCCGTCACGCCTTCCGGCCCCGTCGCACCCGCCCGGCCCCGTCGCCCCCTGCCCGGCCCCGTCGCAGCCGCCCGGCCCCGTCGCGCCCTCCCGGCCCCGTCGCACCCGCCCGGCCCCGTTGCCCCGGCCCGGCCCCTGCGCTCGTCCCTGCCCCGGCCCCGGTCCTCCTCACTGGTACGGTTCTCCCCCCCCCCCCCCCCCCCCCTGCCCTGCACTGCCCTGCACCGTACTGCCCCGCACTGCACCGCCCCGTACCACACTGTACTGCCCGGCACCGCACTGCACCGCACTGTACCGCACAGCACCGCACTCCACCTTGCTACACTGCCCTGCACCGTACTGCATTGTACCTGATGGCGGCGGAGCTTCGCTTCGACGCTGAAGGTCAGCCTCTGGAGTTCGAGGCGTGGCTTGCCGACCTCCGCCGCCAACTCACTGGCCAACGGCAGGATGGTGAGCTGCTTTCCGCACACCTTGACGGTACGCTCCCCTGCCCAGACCCCCCTGCTATTTTGCCCGCTGACTCCACCCCCATTGAGCGCGAGTCTACTGCTGCCACTGCCCGTGCGCGCTCTGTCTGGCTTTCTCGCGATGCTGTCGCCCAGCTTGCCATTAGCAACGCCCTTCCCCCGTCCGAGCGCCCTCGCTTTAGGTCCCGCACTACTGCTCAGGCATACTTAGATGCTGTCATCAAGCGCTATTCCACCCCTCCGGCTGCCTCGGTGGGTCGCTTGATCCTCCCGCTGCTCTTTCCTGACCTTGCATCTTTCCCCACTGTCTCTGACCTCGCTGCCCACCTGTGCTCGGTAGATGAGACCTGGCGCGCTGCCTGCACTAACGCACAGCTTAGAGCCCACCAGCTGCCCATTACCTCTACCCTTTACCTGCTTGCCACCCGCCTCCCTGACCGCCTTGCTGTCGCCTGCGACCGCTTCCTTAGCGTTCACCCCGCAGACCTCACCCTCACTGACTTTGTAGACACCCTGACTGTGATAGAGACCCGTCACCGCTCCATCGCCCAGGCGAGCGGTGTCGTGCCGGTCCCTATCTTTCAGGGTTGTGCCCCCGCTCAGTGTACCTTCTCCGACGGCTCTGCCGCAGTGGCTGAGACTGCTGCTACAGCGCAGTTTCGTTCGGGGAAGGGCCGCCGCCCCAAGGTTGGGCGCGGCGGAGGCGGGGGTGCGGGAGGGTGTAATGGTGGGGTCGGGTCGTCTGCTGCTGGAGCGGACGAGGGGACCCTGCCCAGTCCAGCTGAGCCGCCGCCCCTGCAGTTGCAGCAGCCGCAGCAGCTGCCGCAGTCGCAGCCTTCGCAGCAGCCGCAGCAGCCGTCGCAGACGCGGCAGACGAGTGTCCTCCCGCCCGGGTGGCCCGGCGCTGGCGGTGGCCGAGCGCGTGGTGGTGTGCCAAGTGGTGGCTCTGGCGGCGGGCGTTGACAGTACCAGATCCAGACCGGTCCTCGCCGCGGCTTCGTTTGCGGTAAGATCGGTCACTCCACTCCCCGCTGTTTTCGTCGCCTGGACGACCTCTTTCGTCAGCGCTTCGGCCGGTCGCCAGACCTCCCGGACTGGCACAGTTTGCTTAGTCGTAAGATTCAGATTTTTGATATGGACATGGATGCCATTGTTTGTGCTCTGCATGTGATGTATGCTGATGACTCTAGTGTGCTTCCCGCTTATTACTCACTATTGCCTAGTGTAGGTGTGCCTAGCTTAGCCTCCCCTGCTGCGTCAGGCGTAGGATCCCCTGCTTTGTGTAGTCTTGGTGCTTCCGCCGTCGTTCCGTCGCCAGACACCTCTGCTTCGCTTTCCTTCACCTAGGACTCTGGCGCTTCTCGGTGTTTCTTCCGCGACTCCACCACCCTGACGCCGCTTCCTGTTCTTGCTGCCGTTTCTCTTGCTGACCCCTCTGGTGGTCCGGTAGTCGCCCTCAGTTCCACCACCCTTCCCTGTCCGGCGGTTCCTTCGGGCTCTCTCACAGGTCTGCATATCCCCTCATTCTCCAGGAACCTAGTTGGTATCGGCTGCCTCCAGGACCTTGGCGTCACCACTACGTTCCCTGGTCACGAGCGGTATGCTGTCTGTACCGAGGCCGCCACTGGTGCCCCCCTGTCCACGTTCCCCCGGGACCCGGTATCCGGCCTGTTCACTCTGGACACCGTGACCCCCCCGGCTGGGGCGCCCCCTCAGGTGGCTGCGTCTACCCAGGTTGCTGCTGCCTGCTCTTGTCGGTCCCTCACTCACCCGACTCTCCTTTGGCACCACCGCCTAGGTCACCCTGCGCTCCTGCGTCTGCGTCATATGTTCCAGCACGGTCTTGTCCTTGGTCTCCCAGGTTCTCTCCCCGCGTTTCCCTCCTCCCCTGCCCCCCCTTGCACGCCTTGTGTCGAGGGTCGGCTTCGCCGTGCCCCTCACTCCTCCTCGTTCCCCCTACCGCCGCGCCGCTGCAGACCCTGCACCTGGACGTCTGGGGCCCCTCCCCCGTCCCTGGGCCGCGTCGAGAGCGCTACTTCCTTGTGCTTGTCGACGACTTCACTCGTTACACCACAGTCTTTCCCCTGGAGCGCAAGGCCGACGTGCCTGGCGCTCTCATCCCCTGGCTTGTCTCTGCGCATGTCCACCGCGGTCTCCCTGTCTTGCGTCTTCACTCAGACCGTGGTGGCGAGTTTGCCTCAGGTGTCCTTGGTCGCTTTTGTCGTGCGGAGGGCATCACCCAGACGTTCACCCTACCGGACTCCCCACAGCAGAATGGGGTCACTGAGCGACGCATCGGTTTGGTCATGGAGGTGGCTCGCACCTCCATGATCCATGCCGGTGCACCCCATTTTCTGTGGCCGTTCGCTGTGCGCTACGCTTCTCACCAGCTTAACTTGTGGCCGCACCCTCAGCAGCCGCAGGTTTCGCCGACCCGTCTTTGGACTGGGTCTCCTGGTGACGCTTCTGCGTTCCTCGTCTGGGGCTGCCTTGCTCACGTTCGTGCCTCCGGCACGGACAAGCTCACTGCCCGCACCCTTCCCTGCGTCGTCCTCGGTTTTCCCCTTGACGCGTCCGACTGGCACTTTTACCACCCCCCGTCTCACCGCTTCTTTCACTCTCGTGACGTCACCTTTGACGAGTCCGTCTCCAACTACCGCCGCTTCCCCCCCGTGGTCCCCCGGTTACCCCCCCCCTGTTCCTGGTCACTCCTTCCCCGGTCGTCCCTCCCCCTCCTCCTCCTCCCCATCCCGCCCCCTCTGGTGTGTCCCACGTCACCCCCCTTCCGTCGGTGGACCCGGTTGAGGAGTCTTCTGACTCAGGTGGCCCCCCTGTTCAGTCCTCGCCGGCCGCCCCTCCCCTGGCGTCCCCTCCTCCACCGCCTCTGCCGCCGCTGCAGCCGTCGTTGTCGCTGCCGCCGCCGCCGCCGCCGCCGTCGCAGCACCCGTTCGCTGACTCTGGGGGTGCTCGTCCCCGTAGCCCTGGGGGTGGTCCCTCTGGGGGTGCTGGTGTGGAGAGTGCTGGTGGTAGCCGCGGAGCAGCTTGCGGTCCAGGTGTCGCCGTTGTGCCGCCGCAGCAGCAGTCCCCGCCGGTGTCAGCCCTTCGCCTGCTCGGCCTTCCGTCCCCCGACCCTGCGTCTGTTCCTCCCCGACCGTCTCCTTCTCTTCCTGTCTACGGCCCTGTTTTCCCTCCGCTAGACTCGTCTCCGGCCTGTCTCCCCCCTCGTTCCCCTCCTGTGTCACCTCCCCTGTCTCCTGACCCGACTCCTCCGTCGCACGTCTGGTCTCACCGTCCCTCCCGTGCTCGTCCTGCCTCGCCTGTCTTGCGCTCCCACCCTATGTTGCTTCGTTCCCACGCATCTCGTCCTCCCCTTCTGCCGTCGCCTCCTCCGTCCTCCCTTGTTGTTGCACCCCCCCCGCTGTCTGACTTCCTTCGTACCGCTCGTCCTCTTGTTCCTCGGGTCCTTGCCTCTCTCGTTACCGACCCGTCTGTTCCAGTCTCGTGCCTTGACGCTCTTGTCGCTGCTGTCGCTGACTTCGCCTCTACCCGCCGCCTTGACTACGCTACTGCTCTGGTCTCTGACCCTACCTGTCCTCCGTCTGTCGGGGGTGCTCCTGCCCTTGGCAGTGACGTCCTGGAGGACCGCCAGTTCGAGCTTGCTTTCCTCTCCGAGGCTGCTCCCCATCTCTGTTCCATGCTGCTAGTCCCTGAGGGTGACCCAGACGCTTTCGACATCCCGACCCCTCGCACTTACGCTGAGGCGACTTCGGGACCCTGGGACTCTCAGTGGATAGCTGCCATGGAGCAAGAGATGGCATCTTGGAGATCCACCGGCACCTTCGTCGATGCAGTTCCCCCACCTGGGGTGAACGTAGTCGATGGCCGCTGGCTCTTCAAGGTGAAGCGCCCTCCTGGAGAGTCGCCTGTCTTCAAGGCGCGCTATGTGGCTAGAGGCTTCAGTCAGCGCGAGGGGGTGGACTTCTTCCAGACCTTCGCTCCGACCCCGAAGATGACTACTCTTCGGGTTCTGTTACACCTAGCTGCTCAGCGTGACTACGGGCTTCACTCCCTCGACTTCTCCACTGCCTTCCTTCAGGGCAGCCTACACGAGCAGGTCTACTTGCGTCGCCCTCAGGGCTTTACTGGCACCTTCCCTCCTGGGACCCAGTGGCTCCTGCGGCGCCCCGTCTACGGCCTGCGCCAGGCTCCCCGTGAGTGGCACGACACTCTCCGTACTACCCTTGCTGACCTGCAGTTCTTTCCGTCTTCCGCAGACCCTTCACTCTTCGTTCGTGCTGGCCAGACTCCGTTCTACATCCTTGTTTACGTCGACGACTTGGTCTTTGCCACAGCAGACAGGGACGCACTGGCCTCCGTGAAGGCAGAGCTGCTGAAGAGACACACGTGCACTGACCTTGGAGAACTGCGCCGTTACCTTGGCTTGCAGATCTCCAGGGACAGAGCTGCGCGCACCATCACCCTGACTCAGTCACACTTGGTGCGCCAGGTCCTTCAGAGGTTCAGCCTTCAGTTCTCCTCTGCACAGCCCACCCCTCTGCCTGTAGACCATAGACTCTCCGCTCCAGTGTCTGAGGAGTTGGTAGAGCATAGCGGCCCCTACGCAGAGCTGGTGGGTTGCCTCATGTACCTGATGACTTGCACTCGCCCAGATCTCGCATACCCTCTCAACATCCTGGCTCGCTTTGTGGCCACAGGCAGACACCGACCGCAGCACTGGTCTGCCGCTAAGAGGGTTCTGCGTTATCTTGCTAGAACATCGGGCATTGGGTTAGTGCTAGGAGGACGCAGGCCAGTGGTCCTTACTGGACACACAGACGCTTCGTGGGCAGACGACGCTGAGACACTCAGGTCTACCCAGGGCTACTGCTTCAGCGTTGGCTCAGGTGCCGTCTCATGGAGAGCTACCCGCTCCTCGTCTGTTGCGCAGTCCAGCTGTGAGGCTGAGATCTACGCTGGTGCCATGGCGGCACAGGAGCTCCGCTGGCTGACCTTCTTGCTCACTGACTTAGGTGAGCGGCCTAGCTCTGCCCCGGTCCTGTTCGCTGACAACAGGGCCATGATCCTCCTGTGTCAGGAGCCTCGACTCGAGGGCAGAGCGAAGCACATTCAGCTGCGGTACTTCCTCCTGCGTGAGCTACAGCAGCGACGTCAGGCTCGCGTAGTACACTTGGCCTCAGGTGCCAACACGGCTGATATCTTTACGAAGGCGCTTGCGCCTAAAGATCATCAGCGGCACTGTGTACAGCTTGGTCTAGTTCCTGTAGCCTCTCACTTGCTAGGACCTTGACTTTGTACTGTCCTTTATATGTATACTCAGACTGGACTTGTGTCCTCTCCCAGTGGCTGGACTAGTAGTGCCGCCCTGCTCTTGTGCTTGCCTTGTCTGTACTCCTTCTGACTGGTCTCTCAGACCCTTGTCTCAGAGGTTGGACTAGTAGTGCCGCCCTGAGCTGCTTGTTTAGGTCATTCCCCTATGCAGTCTAGGGGGTGTGTCAAACATGTGTATTTGTCATGTTTGTATAGACTGTATAGGGTAGCCTCTTAGAGGGTACACTACTTAGGTATATCTGTGTGTACTCTCACTCTACCATTATTCACTTCACTAATTCTGATAGAGGGTCGATTAGGAAGAGAGAGGAGTACAAGGAGGGGTTTGTACCCTCTACAGAAAGGTTCAGTAACAACCTACCAAGCCTATATTAAATTATAACTTATATAATTTTAACACACCCCCTAGGCTTGGTAGTGTCAAGCCCATGCACACCCCCACACCCACACCCACACCCACACCCCCTAGCCCAGCACCCCCTCAAGCTCGTGCTTAGCCGGGTATCTGACCCTCGTGCTAAGCGTTGACACCCCCGGGCGAGAGGCAGCCGACGGCGTCTGGGCGGCTCAGCGACAAGCAGCGGCGGAGCTCTGGCTCAAGGCGGCTGTGTCGCTGACGGCAGGCGGCGACTGCCGCGGCTGAGGGCTCTCGGCGGTGTGGCAACGTCCGGGCAGAAGACAGCAGCTGTGACAGGAGGAAGGGGAGATGCAAGGAGAAGGGGTGGGGCGGGGAGGAGGGGCGGATGGCGGCGTGTGGGCGGCGGCAGCGTCACCGGCGTCACACAGTCGGTTGCAGCCCGACGGCGCCGTCAAAGAGCGGCGTCGGCACTGCAGCGGGACGTCGATGCCGCGACGTCAGCACGACGGCGCCGTCACGCTGCCACGGCCTGACGTCGGCGGCGTCGCCACGGCTGCGTGCTGCGACGGCCGCACCAGGTGATGCGTGACGGAAACAGGCCGCTGCGGCATCTTGGAAAAGATGCCACGGCGGCAGGCACCAGGAAGGCCGCGACGGCGGCAAACAGGGAAGTACGCAGCGGAAGCGACGGCACGACAGCGCGACGCCACGGCAGCGCGTCGAGACGGCCGCGGCACGACGCGGCCAACGGCACGACACGGGCGCCATGGCAGCGCGAGAAGCGTGAGTAGGCGGTCCAGCAGGGAGGACCTCCTGCTCTGATACCATCTTAGAAACTTAGGAGGCTAGGTCCCTAAAGTTAGGACACTAGCTTAGCTAGGATACTAGGAAGGACGCCATGGAATGGCGTGAGGCAAGTAGATCTAGGAGTAGGCAAAAGTGACGAGAAAGAAGAGGGTCGATTAGGAAGAGAGAGGAGTACAAGGAGGGGTTTGTACCCTCTACAGAAAGGTTCCGTAACAACCTACCAAGCCTATATTAAATTATAACTTATATAATTTTAACACATGACTCATGAAGAAAGGGCGGCAGCACTCGAAGAAGTACGTCTCACTCTCTTAAGATAGGGCTAGGAACTAGGAGCTAGGCATAGGAAAGTAGCGAGATTTTTAAGCTAGGGTAGGAGAAAGTTGACGAGAGAAAAGAGAGAAGGACTAAGAAAGAGAATGAGATACAAGAAGTGGGGGTTGTCCCCTCGACAGTAGGATTCAGTAATGTAGCAAACCTACCAAGCCTAACAAACATATATACAATATATATATAATTTAACTGCTAATTATACATATCCTTATATGTAGAAATTATAGACTAGATAGGAGTGTATTCTTAGAGAGTACGTCTCCAAGCCTATATCTTCCTTGTAATCTCATGTTTTCAATCATTCTAGTATTCTAACATGGTATCATGAGTAGGTTAGGTCCCCCCCAACCACTTCCGCCTCGCGCCTAGCTTACCTCGCCTCGAAGGTCCCTAGCGCGTCCGCCGGCCCCTGGCGTGCCCGCCGTCCCCTTGCGCCATAGCCGGCCCCTCGCGCTTAGTCGGCCTCTCGCCCCAAGCAGGCCCCCTCTCGCGCCTCGTCAGCCCCTCTCGCCCTAGCAGGCCCCTCGCGTCCTAGCCGGCCCCTTGCGCCATCGCCGGCCCCTTGCGCCCTAATCGGCCCCTCGCGCCCTAGCCAGCCCCTTGCGCCCTAGTCGGCCCCTTGCGCCCTAGTTGGCCCCTCACGCCGCCGTCG
This sequence comes from Closterium sp. NIES-67, assembly GCA_027943415.1. NCBI lineage: Eukaryota > Viridiplantae > Streptophyta > Zygnematophyceae > Desmidiales > Closteriaceae > Closterium > Closterium sp. NIES-67. The sequence goes on along the minus strand of BQMB01000500.1, from coordinate 122,747 downwards.
CCCCCCCGCGCCCTAGCCGGCCCCTTGTGCCTAGTCGACCCCTTCGCGACCAGCCGGCCCACCCCTCACGCCGCCACCAGCCCCTTGCGCTGTCGCTGGCCCCCTCGCGCCCTAGCTGGCCTCTCGCGCCGTCGCCGGCCCCTTCCGCCCAGCCGGCCCCTCGTACTTAGCCGGCCCCTCGCGCCTAGTCAGCCCCTTCGCGACCAGCCGGCCCTCCCTCGTGCCGTAGCCAGCCCCTCGAGCCGTCGCCAGCCCCTCGTGCCGTCACTAGCCCCTCGCGCCTAGCCGGTCCCTCGCGCCCTAGCTGGCCCCTCGCACCTTGCCGGCCCCTCGCGCTTAGCCGGCCCCTCGCGCCTTGTCGGCCCCTCGAGCCCAGCCAGCCCCTACCACCTAGCCGGCCCCTACCACCTAGCCGGCCCCTACCGCCTAGCCGGCCCCTACCACCTAGCCGTCCCCTCTCCTGCGCACCGCCGGCCCCACACGCCCTGCCGGCCCTGCTCCACGCACTGGCCCCTTGTGCGCCTCGGCCCCTTGCATGCCCGCAGGCTCCTCGCGCGCCCTCCTCAGCCTTCCGTCCAGTTCAGTTCCGGAGAGTCCTTCCGCCACGTCGCTGTCGCGCCATGCAGGTGAGTCCCTGTGCCGGTGTACCGCTGTGTCACTGTGCCGCTGTATCCCTGTTCCCCTGTGTCCCGGTGCCGCTGTGGTTGCGCGATGCCATACGCCATGCTATGTGAGGACGCGGAGGGGCACGCGATTGACTTCGCTGCCTGGCTTGTCAATCTCCACCAGCACCTGACACGTCAGCGCCAGGATGGGCACTCCCTGGCTATGCATGTTGGTGGCTTGCTTTCTCACCCCTCCGCCCCTGATCCCCTCCCTGCTGATCCTACCACTGCTGAGAGTGAGGCCTTTGCTGCAGCCGCACTCGCTCGCGCTGTCTGGGATTCCCACGATGCTGTAGCGCAGCTTGCCATTAGTCATGCGCTTCCCTTTTCTGAGCGTCCGTATTTTACTGCTGTAGCAAACGCCAAAGACTTCATAGATGCAGTAGTTGCACGCTACTCCATGCCTGCCTCTGCCTCAGCTGGCCGCTTGATCCTCCCCATGCTCTTCCCTGATCTCTCTGCTTTACCCATTGTCGCTGATCTCGCCACTCACATCCATGCACTAGAGACTAGCTACCGTGCTGCTAGCACTACTGCCCAGCTCACTGCCTTCCCTCCGCCGTTCTGCGCTACCCTGTACCTTATTGCCATGTGCCTCCCTGACTGCTTAGCCACTGCCCACGACCACTTCCTTAGCCAGCACCTTGGTGATCTCACCCTGACCGCTTTTGTCGCTGCCCTTTCTGAGATAGAGACACGCCAGCGCACTATTGCTCAGTCGAGCGGTGTTGCGGCAGTCCCTATCTTTCAGGGCTGTGCTCCCTCCCAGTGCACGTACGCGGACGTTTTCGCTGTGGTCGCTACGACTTCTCCTTCCTCTGAGGTTGCAGCGGCGGCCTTCCCGCAGCAGCACCGCCATCATCGGGGATGTTGCGGCCACAAGGGAGGGCATGGTGGTGGTGGTGGCGGCGACAGTGGTTCTGACGTGGGGGCTAAGGAAGGTGTCTAGGAGCAGGAGCAGCAGCAGCAGCAGCCCGCCTCCAGCCGGGGTGGCCGAGAGTCCCCAAAAGGTGGTGGCCGAGGTGGCGGTCCTCGCAGCTCGGCATCTACCGACGGCTTCGATGCAGTGAGCTGCCAGTACCAGCTCCAGACCGGGCCCCTCCGTGGCACTGTGTGTCCCCGCCAGCACCCGACCGCCCGCTGCTTCGGCAGCCTCGACGACCTCTTTCATCGCAGCTTTGGCCCGGCTCCGGACCTCCCTAACTAGCCCAGCCTACAGTGCCATGGTGTTCCTGTTTTTGACTTAGACATGGATCAGATTAGTTCTCCCTTGCATTCTCTGTATGCCCTGGCTTCTAGTGTTTCCGGATCTTATTACCCTGTGTTCTCTAGCTTAGGCGTAGCACCTGTGTACAGTACAGACACCCCTGTTGCGTCAGGCGTAAGATCGTTTGCTTTGCCCAGCCTAGGCTCCACACTCGCTCCTCCTTCGTCTGCCGCTACTGCTTTACTGTCCTTCACACTTGACTCCGGTGCGTCTGCCTACTTCTTCCGCGACCACGCCACACTCACGCCGCTTGCCACGCCTGCTGCTATCGCACTTGCTGACCCCTCGTTTGGTCCTATCGTTGCTCGTAGCTACACTACCCTCCCCTATCCAGTGGCCCACTCGGGCTCCCTTACAAGCCTCCACATCCCTTCGTTCTCCAGGAACTTAGTTGGTGTCAGCTGTCTTCAGGACCTCGGTGTCACCACTATGTTTCGTGGTCACGAGCGGTACGCTGTTTGTATCGAGGCCGCCTCAGATTCTCCCCTTGCGACGTTCCCCCGGGACCCGGTGTCTGGCTTGTTTATGCTGGACACTGCTCCCCCCCTGGTTGGCCCGTCCTCCCCGGGCCCTGCGTCTACCCACGTCGCTGTGGCTTGCTCGTATCGGTTGCTTACTCACCCGTCGCTTCTATGGCACCATCGCCTAGGTCACCCCGCACTCCCGCGTCTTCGTCACATGTCTCAGCACGGTCTTGTCATAGGTCTCCATGTGTTGCTTCCTTTTACCACCGCTTTCTCCACCGAGGTCTCCTGGTTTCCCCCCACCCTGTTTCTGGTCACCACTCTCCCAGTCGCCCCTGCTCCCCTTCCTCCCTGTCCTGCTCCGTCTCGTGTGTCTCACGTCACTCCCCTCCCGTCGGTTAGGGGTGCTCGTTCTGGGGGTGCTGGAGTGGAGTGTTCTGGAGGTAGTCGTGCAGCTAGCATTCCCAGCAACAGCGTTGAGCGGCAGCAGCAGCAGTTGCCGCAGGTGTTTGCCCTTTGCCTGCTCGGCTTTCCCTCCCCCGACCGCTTGCCTGCGCCTACCCCGCCGCCTCCTCCCCTTCCTGTCCACGGCCCTGTGTTTCCCCTGCCGGACTTGTCCCTGGCCCGTTTACCACCACGTTCCCCTCCTGTTACTCCTCCTCTGTCTCCTGACCTGACGCCTCCGTCTCACGTCTGGTCTTGCCGTCCCTCTCGTGCTCGTCGTGTCTCTCCTGTTCCGCGTTCTCACCCTATATTTCTTCGTTCCTACGCGTCTCGTCCTCCCCTTCTGCCTTCCCCTCCTCCGTCGTCACTCGCTGTCGCCCCTCCCCCTCTGTCTGACTACCTCGTGTTGTTCGTCCTCTTATTCCTCGGGTCCTTGCCTCCCTCGTTACTGACCCGTCTGTTCATGTCTACTATCTTGACGCTCTTGTCACTGCTGTCGCTGACTTCGCCTCTACCCGCCGCCTTGACTACGCCACCGCTCTGGTCTTTGACCCTGTCTGTCCTCCGTCCGTCGGGGGTGCTCCTTCCCTTGGCAGTGACGTCCTAGAGGACAGGCAGTACGAGCTTGCTCTCCTGTCCGAGGCTGCTCCCCATCTCTGCTCCATGCTGCTAGTTCCTGAGGGTGACCCAGACGCTTTCGACATCCCGACCCCTCGCACTTATGCTGAGGCGACCTCGGGACCCTGAAACCTCTCAGTGGATAGTTGCCATGGAGCAGGAGATGGCATCTTGGAGATCCACGGGCACCTACATTGGTGTAGTTCCCCCACCTGGGGTGAATGTAGTCGATGGCCGGTGGCTCTTCAAGGTGAAGCGCCCTCCTGGAGAGCCGCCTGTGTTCAAGGCGCGCTATGTGGCTCGAGGCTTTAGTCAGTGCAAGGGGGTGGACTTCTTTCAGACCTTCGCCCCGACCCCGAAGATGACTACTCTTCGGGCGTTGCTACACATATAGTAACAGCACAGCGTGACTACGAGCTTCACCCCCTCGACTTCTCCACTGCTTTTCTTCAGGGCAGCCTACACGAGCATGTTTACCTGCGCCGTCCTCAGGGCTTTACTGGCACCTTCCCTCCTGGGATCAAGTGGCTCCTCTGGCGCCCGGTCTACAGCCTGCGAAAGGCGCCCCGTGAGTGGCATGACATGCTGCGTGCTACGCTAGCTACAGTGGCGGCAACAATTGTCCGTATGTTTTGCATAAATTTGGGTTTTCGGGCTTTAAGACCACTATACATTATGCCTTAATGTTTAATGGTGGTACGATTTGGGAGGGGCACATAGTGGATGTGTTTATAGCACAAATATCCAGAATAGTACATTGGATCTAACTGATATCCCAAAAGATAGACAAAGGGTACATCCGGACAAATAGTTCCAAGCAGGGAGAGCAAACTTCAAAAGTGTGTTTCTAGTTCCTAGCCCACCGACCTTTGGTCTTGATCACCGCCTGCACCCTCCTAGGCGAGTTGTCGATGAGGCTAGAGCAAACCTTGGCATGGATCTTCTCCCATTCTTCCTGGACCAACTCTTAAAGCTCTAGCATTCCAGAGGAAGGCCTTTTCTGCTTGGCTAGCTCCCTTTTCAGGTAAGCCAAGAGGTTGAGTTTTGGTGAGAAAGAAGGCCACTCCAGGGCTACATATTCATGTTCTCCAAGTCATTCATGCACTAGGCATAACAAATTCTTGGGGTCATTGTCCGCACCAAGATGACCTCAGATGGGAAAATGCTATATAAATAGAGGGTCAATTTGAGTTCGTCATGCAAACTGCCCTCATACAGGGGCCTCTCCATGCGTCCGTCAATCTTGCGTATGAACCCCACGCCCGCACATGTCACACATCCCCACACCATCATCGATCCTTGTCCCCATGGTTTACCGTCTGTTTAATTTGGTGGCGTTGAAGGGTTGTGCCTTCACGAATCCAGGCAAATGCGTGGCCATTGGAGCTGAAGCAGTTGATGTTGGTCCCATTTGACCTGATCACATGCTTTCGAACATTAATTGTCCACTTAGCATGCGACTCCACGAATTGCAGCCGGCCCCTGATAATTTTCCCAGAACAGTCTTGGCTTCTATGACTGGTGCACCGTGACTAGACCCGCAGACCCTAGTGTGTTTTTAATGGTGCAAGGGTGCACAGTCAACCGTGCAACGTTACCCTCAGTTTCGTGGGGTCTACGCTAGATTTGGCCGCTCTATTTGTGATTTTACCCTACAATGGTACGATGAAGACGATCCGTGATAAGATGGGCGCGATCGGCTAATTGCATCATTGGCCACACCTCAGCATGGCTAGTCTCAAAGATACCATGCAATCCAAATTCATCCACAATACTTTAGCCTACGCCCAATTTTTTCGCTATTTTCCTAGTGCTCACCCCCTTATGCTTAATGGTGGGTCCAGAAAGAGTGCAAGAAGTTCCCTACCGAGGTTTGTACTGACGTCGTAGGTAACATGCATAGGAGGGTGCGGGTGGTGATCAAGGCCAAAGGTCGGTGGGCTATGTACCAAATACGCAATTCTGAAGTTTGCTCTCCCTGCTTGGAAATATTTGTCCGGATGAACCCTTTGTATATCTTTTGGGATATGGGTAAGATCCAATGTACTATTCTGGAAATTTTGTGCTATGAACACATCCACTATGTGCCCCTCCCAAATCGTACCACCATTAAACATTAAGGCATAATGTATAGTGGTCTTAAAGCCCGTGGCTATAATAGCAATCAAGAGGGTTGTTTAATTTGCTCTAGAACTTGGCACATGACTTGATCTTTAGAGTAAATGAAACAGAATAGAAACATTTCGTTTTGCAAAGCGGAATCTGACCGTGGCGGTTTGGCGACAGTTTTGCAACGAAACCATTCGGTTAACAGTGCAATACGCGTCGTGCGGCCGAATTCGTGGTTCCGTGAACAGTGAAAATACGAGCCGAACAGTGTTTTTTTGGCGAACTGTAGCTGATTCCGGAATTGCAGACCTGGAAATCACTTGAATCCCCTAGTCATAAAGCGCCTGTATTTCCTCGTCGCAAGCTGCTCGCCCAAATCCGTCGTAGAAACTCCGCGCGATGCACATAGTGTTTTTGCGCAATTCGCATCCAAATGATCGTGTCGCAACAAACAGCAAAACGAGTTCTTCGCCATTCCTCCAATCAGCAAGCTCGACCAGAATTTGTTTCGACGCACTTTTCTTGTTCAGGCTTGAACTCAAAGCTGCCTTCCATTGTATACTTCGACGGATTTCAAAGCACCAAATTCAAGTGGTTTCCAGGTCTGCTATTTTAGCCGCAGGCTTTAAAGCCCGAAAACATGCAAAACATACGGACAATTGTTTCCGCCACTGTAACCTGCAGTTCTTTCCGTAATCTGGAGACCCTTCGCTCTTTGTTCTAGCAAGCCAAACTCCGTTCTACATCCTTGTGTATGTAGATGATCTGGTCTTAGTTACTGCAGACAGAGACGCACTGGCCTCCGTGAAGGCCGAGCTAATGAGGAGACACACCTGCGCTGACCTAGGAGAGTTGCGCCGCTACCTTGGCCTGCAGATCTCCAGGGACAGAGCAGCGCGCACCATCACTCTCACATAGTCACACTTGGTGCGCCAGGTTCTTCAGAGGTTCGGTCTTCAGTTCTCCTCCGCGCAGCCCACACCTTTGCCAGTAGATCACAGGCTCTCAGCTCTAGTTCCTGAGGAGTCAGCAGAGCCCAGTGGTCCTTACGCTGAGCTGGTGGGTTGCCTCATGTACCCGATGACTTGCACTCGTCCAGCTCTTGCATACCCTCTCAGCATCGTGGCTCATTTTGTGGACACCGGCAGACACCACAGCATTGGTCGGGTGCCAAGAGGGTTTTGCGTTTTCTAGCAAGTACATCGGGCATGGGGCTTGTGCTATGAGGACGCAGGCCGGTGGTCCTTACTGGACACATAGACGCTTCTAGGGCAGACGACACTGAGACACTCAGGTCCTCTTCGTCTGTTGCCCAGTCTAGCTGTGAGGCCGAGATCTACGCCGGTGCCATGGCGGCACAGGAGCTCCGCTGGCTGACGTTCTTGCTCACTTACTTAGGTGAGCGGCCTAGCTCTGCCCCAGTCTTGTACGCTGACAGCAGGGCCATGATCCTCCTGTGTCACGAGCGTCGACTTGAGGGCAGAGCGAAGCACATCCAGCTGTGCTACTTCCTCTTGTGTGAGCTACAGCAGCGCCGCCAGGCCCGAGTCGTACACTTTGCCTCCGTTGCCAACACAGCTGATATCTTTACTAAGGTGCTTCCACCTAGAGATCATCAGCGGCACTGCTTGCAGCTTGGTCTAGTTCTTGTATACTCTCACTTGCGAGGACCTTTAGTGTGTACTCCTCTTTATATATATCTTTCTGACTGGCCTTGTGGCTACTGTTTCCAATGGCCGGACTAGTAGTGCTACCCTGGTTTGCCCCTGTCTTGTTTGTACTCTTGCTGACTGGTCGTTGGACCCCTGCCTCAGAGGTTGGACTAGTAGTGCCACCCTGAGCTGCGTGTTCCTTGCTCTGCACTGCCCCTTATCTAGCCTAGGGCGTGTGTCAACTTATACATATCTTGATATGTAGAAGTTATGGGCTGGATAGGAGTGTGTTCTACATATCTTGATATGTAGAAGTTATAGGCTAGATAGAGTACGTCTCCAAGCCTATATCTGTCTTGTACTCTCATGTTTTCAATCATTCTAGTATTCTAACATTAACACACTCATGAGTTGTATCACAAAGAATCGGAGCGTCAGCGAGCTGAAACGTGTCAACAAATATATTTATATATCTTAAGATAGGGCTAGGAACTAGGAGCTAGGCATATGAAAGTAGCGAGAGGTTTAAGCTAGGGTAGGAGAAAGGTGACGAGAGAAAGGGAGAGAGGAACTAAGAATGAGAAGGAGATACAAGAAGGGGGGGCTGCCCCCTCCACAGTAGGATTCAGCAATGTAGTAAACCTACCAAGCCTTACAAACATATATATAACATATATATGATTTAACAATATATAGATTAGCTAGGTCATATTTGATTTGGCCTAGCTAATTTAGTTCTTAGTGAGTACAGCCCTAGTTTTGTATCCCTCGACATTTTCCTTTAGTCACAACTTTCCCGCTACTCTAACATGGTATTGAGGTAGGTTAGGTTTTTTTTCCTGCCGTTGCTCACGCTTCCGCCGCTACTCACCCTTCCGCCATTACTGTAGCTTCTTTTTTCACGCATGTGACAATCTTTCCATTTCGCGCACCCCCCTGCCCTCCAATTTCGCGCTTCGTAGCCTCGAGCTCCCCCCCCCCTAGCGTTCGATTTTTTCTTTCGTGCGGTAGTCAGCAGGCCGGCACGCCAGCCAGCACGCTAGCGAGGTCGCCAGCCAATGCGTCAGCCAGCTAGCCAGCCAGCTAGCCAGCTTTTTAGCCAGCTCGTTAGCCAGCTCACTAGCCAGCCGCCTTAGCAAGCTCGCCGCCAGCGGTGCTAGCCAGCTTGGCGCCAGCAGCGCCAGCCAGCTTGCTGCCAGCAGCTTCCGCTAGCTCGCCGCCAGCAGCTAGACGCCAGCAGCGCCAGCCAACTAGTTGCCAACGGCTTCCGCCAGCTCGCCGCCAGCAGCTAGTCGTCTGCAGCGGCTGCCAGCTCGTCGCTGGCCAGCTCGCCACTGCGACAGCCACGGCCGCTTGAGCCACAGTCAGCCATTGCCACTGCAGCTGCCACTGCCACTGCAGCCGCCACTGCCACTGCAGCCGCTGCCACTGCTGCTGCTGTCGCCGCCACTACTGCCAGTAGTGCCTCTCCGCGGCAGCCACTACCGCTGCCACTGCAGCTATTGCCACTGCCACTGCTACAGCTGCCACTACTGCTGCTTGCTCTGCAGCTACTGCCACTGCCGCAGCTCCTGCAGTTACTGCCACTGCAGCCACATACGCCGCCGCCGCTGCCACTGTCGCCGCTGCTGCTGCCACTACCACTGCTGCCGCTTGCGCTGCTGCTGCTGCCACTGCCGCAGCCGCCACTGCCCTTGCCGCCACTGCCCCTGCGGCAACTGCTGCAGTCTCTACCGGAGTCGCAGCCACCGCTGCCACTGCTGCCACTGCCGCTGCCGCTACCGCCACTGCCGCTGCAGCTGCTGCCCTTGAAGTCACCGGTGCTGCCGCTGCGCTTGCAGCTGCCACTGCAGCTGCTGCCCTCGCAGTGCCACTGCCGCCGCTGCCCTTGCAGCCGCTGCTGCCGCCACTGCCCTTGCAGCCGCCGCTGCCCTTTGCAGCCACCACTGCCGCCGCTGCCCTTGCAGCTGCCGCTGCCGCCGCTGTCCTTGCAGCTGCTGCACTGCCTCCTGCAGTTGCCACTGCCACTGCAGCCACCACTGCTGCTGCTCTTGCTGCCAGCAGCCACTGCCACTGCAGCCGCTGCTGCCACCACTGCCGCGGCTCGCCCATAGCTTCGCAGCCACCTCTGCTAGCCAGCTCACTGCTGGCCCACTGCCATTACCATCCCGCTGCTAGCTAGCAGCCGCCGCTACCACCGGCTCCTGCTGCAGCCCCTGTCCCCGCTGCCCTTGTAGCAGCTGCCCTTGATGTCCCTGCTTCTGTCGCCTTTGTCCCCGGCCGCTCCTCTAGCGGCAAGGGCAAGGACAAGGGGGGCAAGGGTCATGGGGGGTCGGCCGCAGCGGGTGGAGGGGGTGTGGGTGCAGATGGAGAGGGCGGTCAGTCAGAGTCGGAGACTGCGCAGCAGCCGTAGCAGCAGCAGCAGCAGCCGCAGCAGCCGCAGCAGACGTGGGGGCCGGCGGGCCCTGGGGGTGGTGGTCGTGGTGGAGGCTGTGGGGGTTGGGCCCAAGGGGTCGCATGGCTCTTCTGTAAGTCTGGGAGCTGGTGGTTCTGGTGGCGTGGTAACCTGCACGTACCAGCCGCTGACTAGCCCGCAAGCGGGCCAGGTGTGCCAGCGCGCGGGGCACACCGCCGCTCGCTGCTTCCGCCGCCTGGATAACCAGGCTGTTTCTGCCGTGCAGAGGGCATCCGCCAGACATACACACTACCTGACTCCCCACAGCAGAATGGGGTCGCTGAACGACGGATCGGCCTGATCATGAAGATGGCTCGCACCTCCATGGTCCACGCCAGTGCACCCCATTTTGTGTGGCCATTCGTTGTGCGCTACGCTGCTCACCAGCTGAACCTGTGGTCGCGCTCCCAGTGGCCACAGGTTTCGCCGACCTTCCTCTGGACCGGGTCTCCTGGTGACGCGTCTGCGTTCCACGTCTGGGGCAGCCTTGCTCACGTCCGCGACACTGTCGCAAACAAGCTCTCAGCCCGCACCCTTCCTTGTGTCTTCCTGGGTTTTCCGCTTGATGCCTTTGACTGGCTGTTCTACCACCCGTCACACCACCGCCTTTACCACTCTTGTGACGTTACCTTCGATGAGACGCTCCCCTAATACCGGCGCTTCCCACACCGCAGCGCTCCTGTGCCTCCTCCTCCTCTCTTCCTTTTCCCTGCCCCGCCTACCGCTCCCCTCCCGCCCCGCCCGGCCCAGTCTGGTGTCTCCCACGCCACTCAGTTCCCCTCGGTTGCGCCGGTGGGGGAGTCGGCTGACTCTAGGGGCCCAGCTGCTGGGGGCGCGCCTGCTCTCCCTGTGGCGCCTCCCCCAGCCTCGGGTTGTTATCAGTAAACAGGACCAAGGCAGACCTAGGCTGCTCACCTAAGTCAGTTAGCAAGAACGTCAACTAACGGAGCTCCTTGGCGGCCATATAACCAGCATAAATCTCTGCCTCACAACTGGATTGAGCTACAGATGACGACCAAGTGGACCGCCATGAGACTACGCCCGCACCGAGACTAAAGCAACAGCCCTATGAGGACCCAAGCGTCTCCAAGTCGTCAGCCCAAAACGCGTCTATGTGTCCGGTGAGCACCATTGGCTCCTGTCCTCCCAGTATAAGCCCCAGTCCTTATATACTCGCCAAATACCGCAACACCCTCTTGGCAGCCAACTAGTGCCCTGATTTGTATCTGCCAGTCGCAAAAAAGTGAGCACGTATACTGAGAGGGTACACTAGACGTGGACGAGTGTGCGTCATCAGGTATATGAGGCACCCCACCAGCTATGCGTACGGATTACTTGGCTCAACTTACTCACCAGAAACAGGTTCTGAGAGCTTGTGGTCCACAGGCAAAGAATGTGGGCTGCGCTAAGGAGAAAAAAAAGCCGAACCTTTGGTGGATTTGCTGCACCATATGGGACCGGGAGAGTGTGACCATGCACGCTGCACGGTCAAGAGAGATCTCCAAGCTCAGATAGCGCTACATCTCTCTCAGGTCCGTACAGGTGTGTCGCCTAAGCAGCTCGGCCTTCACTGAGGTCAGTATGACTCTGTCTAGAATAGCAAAAATGAGGTCATCTACGTACACAATTCTGTAGAATGGAATCTGGCCCGCACGAAGAAAGAGCAAGGCGTCAGCAGAGGACGGGAAGAACTGGAGAACCGCGAGTTTAGTGCGGAGCGTGTCGTGCCACAGACAGGGTGACAGGCACAGACCGTAGACAGGGCGACGCAAGCTCCACTGGGTCCCACGATCAAAGAACCCAGCGAAGCACAGAGGGCGTTGCAGGTAGATCTGCTCGTGTAGTCTGCCTTTGAAAAAGGCTGTCGAGAGGTCGATAGTGTGGAGCTTGTAGTCATGATGTGCGGCTATGTGGAGGAGCACTCAGAGAGTAGTCATCTTTGGGGTAAGGGAGAAGGTATGGAAGAAGTCCACACCCTCTTGCTGACTGAAAACTCTAGCCACATACTGCGCCTCGAACTGCGGCGGCTCTCCACGCGGGCGCTTCACCTTATAGACCCACATGCCATCGAATATATTTGCCCCAGGTGAAGGAGCTGTGTGGAGGCAAGTGCCAATGGATCTATAAGATGTCATCTCTGCATCCATGGCCAGTATCCACTGGGCTGCCCAGGCATCCGAGACCACGTCAGCATACGAGCATGGAATAGGGATGTCAAGGGCGTCCGGGTCACCCTCAGGGGACACAAGCATGGTGCAGAGATGAGGTACAGCAGCCGCAAGGAAATCTAGCTTGTACTGCCTATCCTCTAGAACATCACTGCCAAGGGCAGGTGCACCTCTGACAGACAGAGGACAGAAAGGGTCAGAGACCAAAGCGGAGGCTTTGTCAAGGTGGTGGCTCACGGCACAGTCAGCAACAGTAGTGACGAGGGCAGAGACTCCCTTAGGAGGATTGGTAGGTTCAATGACAAGCGACGCAAGCAAGCAGGAGCCAACTAGACGAGCAGTGCGAGCAGAGTCACAGGGAGGAGCAAGGTTCAGCGGGACGGGGACTGAGCACAAGAACGAAGGACCATAGGGTGGATACGAGCACGAAAAGAGTTAGGACGACCACCAATGAGATGTCGCACCCAGTGGGGTAGGGGAGCAACGGGGGATAGGACAAGGGACGGAGGAGAACGGGGGGGGAAACGAGCCAGAGACGAGTCCGGGGGAGGGAACAGAGCGTCGTAGACGGGGGCAAGGGGGAGGGGAGGAGCTGTGAGAGGGACGGGCAGGAGGTCAAGAAAACCAGAGGAAGGGCCAAGGAGATGAAGGGCAGAGTGCGGCCGCTGCTGCTGCTGTGGCTGCTGTTGCTGTGGCTGCTGTTGCTCCTGGCCCACGCTAGAAACCCCAGCTCAACCACTGCCACTGCCAGTACTCTCCGAGCCAGCACCCCCAGGACTAGCACCCCCAAAAACAGCACCCCAAGAGCCTACATTCCCCCTCTGCTGCTGCCGCTGCGGCTGCTATTGTGGCTGCTGCTGCTGCGGTTGCTGTTGTGGCTTCTGCTGCTGCGGCGGCGGCAGCCGGGGAGGCAGCTGAGATGCTTATGGCACCAGGGCTAGGGGGAGAGGCGCCGCAGCTGCAGCAGGTGCACCCCCAGCCACAGGGCCTTCAGAGTCAACAGACTCCCCCACAGGCCCAAGTGAGGGGAGGGGAGTGGTGTGGGAGACACCAGACCAGGCCGAGGGGGATTGGAGGGGAGCGACAGGCGGTGGAGGGACAAGGAAGAGAGGGGGAAGAGGAACATGAGCGCCACGGTGAGGAAAGCGAGCATAAAAGGAGACGGACTCATCGAACGTAACGTTACGAGAGTGAAAGACGCGGTGCTGTCCTGGGTGGTAAAATAGCCAAGAGCTTGAGTGGGAACCTGAGAAAGACACTGGGGAAAGTGCGTTATGAGAGCTTGTCCGCACTGAGGGCACGGACGTGAGCCAAGCAGTCCCAGATGTGGAACGTAGATGCGTCACCAGGAGACCCAGTCTGGAGGAGGGTCGGTGAAACCTGTGGCTGCAAGGAGCGAGACCAGGTTAAGCTGGTGAGCCGCGTACCGCACTACGAACGGCCACAAAGAATGGGGGGCTCCGGCATGGACCATGGAGGTGCGGCAGGCGACAGGCTGGCAGCAGCAGGCTAGCTGGCAGGTAGCAGGCTGACGGCAACGGCAGGCTGGCAGCGACGGCGGCAGGCCTGCAGCAGCGGCTGTGGCAGGCCAGCGGCAGCGGCAGTGGCAGGCCAGCGGCAGCGGCAGTGGCAGCGGCAGCAAGCGGCAGGCAGGCAGCAGCAAGCTAGCGGCGGCGGGCTGCTAGTGAGCTGCTGGCAGCGTGCTGGCAGTGAGCCGCTAGCGGCGGGCTGGCAGCAGCGAGCTGGCGCCGGGCTTGGCAAGCTGGTAGCGAGCTGCTGGCGGCGAGCCCCTGGCGGTGAGCTGGCACCGTGCTGCTGGCAGCAAGCTGGTGGCGAGCCGCTGGCAGCGAGCTGGCGGCGACAAGCTGGCGGCGGCAAGCTGGCGGCGGGAAGCTGGCGGTGGGAAGCGGGCGGCGGCAAGCTAGCGGCAGCAAGTTGGTGGCGGCAGGCTGGCGGTGAGCTGGCAGAGAGCTGCTGGTGGCGAGCTGCCACGGCGGCGAGCAGCAGGCAGCTGCACGGCAGCGGCGCCAACTGGCGGTGACGCGCAGCTGGCGGTGGGCAGCGGCTGCAGCGAGCAGCGCGAATGGCGGGTAGCGCTCAGCTGGTGGCGAGCAGCGGGCAGTGCGGAGGCAGGGCGGCAGCCTAGAGCTAGGGCGCAAGCTAGGACGCATACTAGGTCCTACCTCAGTCTAGGAGGTAAGCTAGGGTGAAAGAGTGGGGAGTGCCTAGGGTAGAAGCGCGATGGCAAGGAGCTAACATGGCGTGATACCATATCGAGAGGGAAAAGGTTGACTAGTGCAAGGCAAGAACAGCGAATCTATCTTAGTATTATACCCTATATAAACTACACCTAGCTAGGTTGTAGTTCATATATACCTAACACACACACATATATATATGAACTCTAACAAAATCCACATGCTTCGAATACCATATAGAAGTAATTTCCCTACAAGAGAGGAATTACCCGTGATTAGGATTTTGTAGAATCATCAGAAAGCTTAGTGACCCTTGACTGTAAGAACCGTGAACAAGGATGATTACAATGATAAGTACAGCAAGTATATATAGCAAAATAAATACTAATTCTGAAATAACCTCTTCAATATTTATCCGACAAAACCTCTCCCCGTAAGCTCATGCCGCAACTTCTCGCTGCAACCTCTCGTTGTATTGTTCACCCATTGATTTGGGTGGTTGTTGCCACCCAATCACGTCCTTTATATGAGGTAACGTGGAACTTCAATTGTGCGCGTCCTCTATGTGAGGTAATGCGCTACTTCGAAAAAAATCGGGATCGGGAGTGGTAGTTAGGTTTTCTCCGACCAACCTTCAACACCATTGTACCAATTGTGTATCGCAGCAAACAGTTTAGTCCATAAAATTGGGATGCCTAAATTTGGGATATTATTACTCGCATGATTCCAACGAATTGCTGCATTATTTGCCATATCTTCTTTCTCTAACGTCTTCATCTGTAGTTTTTTGTTATGAAGCGCAAAGAGCGTGTATCGAATAATTGAGTAGCGAGGAAACAATACAATGAGGCAACATCAAAACAGCAGGGAGCCTGGATATAGCTAGGCCTAGAGCACACAGTCGAGGCTCGCCAGAGCCGAGACGTGTGGTTTGTAAATTGGCGAGAAGCGCCCAGATCTAGGCATGAAACAGCAAGGCGAGCAAAACGCATGCGGCTCGTCAAAAGACAACATTAGGGTGCTGCGGTTTGAATTTCGTGACAGAGCTGCGTGACAACCCCATTATAAGAGTGTACGCTATACTAACTAAGACCTGGGAAAAGGAAATACAATTTCCTTACACTCTCCCCCCTCCAATGTATGGTCTTAGCTAAGACCACCGACGTCGCGCACATTGCGTGACTGGAGGTAGACTCATAGCACCGAGTAGTTCTCAATATGTGCCACGGGCACCCAATTGCTTCCAAGGACGTTGGATCCTTCCAGGATACCAGAAACTCGATCCGGCAAGCTCCTCGAGGGTCCTTGATCGGATGGTTGAGAATCTTCGCAGATTTGATGGTTGTCTACTAGTGCTGGCGATATATGGTCACAGCAGCTGCACGTGGAACGATGGGTTGACGTTCTAGGTGGGAGGTAACAGTAGATGAGTTGTGACAAAGGATGTCATATGGCTGATTGTAAATAGTCCACAGTAGCGGGGACTGAGTTTCGGGACTATGGGCAATCGAAGGTTCTGAGTGTCGAGCAGTAATAAGTCTCCTGCTTGGTACATCATGGCTCGTGGGTGTAAATTCGCACTGCGTTTGGAAATAACATTCATGCGCTTAATGGCTTCGGCTGCTCGCTACGGGCACTCTGTAATAACTTGGCAAACTATCAGGTGGAAAAGTGAGCCATCTTCGTTAGCTTGTCGACAACAATAAATATCGCGTCATTATAGCCGTTCTTGGTAGGCAGTCCCGTGACGAAATCCATCGCCACCTGCTGCCACGCACGCTCGGACAGCGGAATCGGTTGCAGCTGTCCAGCTGGCTTCTGCTTCGACGACTTCATGATTTGGCAGGTTCTGCACGAATCCACATGCCGCTACACGTCCCCAACTACACGTGTGATTTTTGCGGGGTGCCGGGTCATCGAATCTTCGACTGCAACAAAATGAAAGCCGCACGCGCAGAGTATTGGGCACGTAACAGTGGCGGAATTCCTTCGGCCAATTAGAAGACAAAAAACGGGAGTCGCCAGTGATTGCGGATCTAGCTGGCGAAAATAAAAAGATCCAGAAGCGGCCGCGGGATTCCGGGAAAATCAACTTCGACGAAGCTGGTTCGACGCGAGAATGAGGAAATGATGGGGGAAATCTCCACCCCACGACCAGTCTTCGCCAGAGAAAATCGCCGAGGAAAAATACGACTCCGCGAAAAAGACTCTGCCGAGACCGGGAAACTCCTTGAAGACCCAAGAAATTATGAGGATTCGTTAAAGTTATCTTATAAAGATGCTTTAATGAAAACTTATGATTTTCGAGGGGCTAGAGCCTTGGAGAAATTTCGGGAAGGACTCCAAAAGAAGCAGACAGCTGTGGAGATTATACCGGTACCGGACAACTTGGGGAAAAAATTAAGGAGTGTGGAAAGAAGCCGACCTTTCCACGGAGTCAACGTCCTCTCCCGACACCAGCCCATAACGACTACCCGTTCCCCAGGGAAGACGTCGGTGGAGCTGAAGCAGCTCAAGAGGAAGCTAGGGGTCTATAAGAAGCTGCACAAACCCCGAACTCCTCCTCCGGATGCATCCAGTTCTTCAGCATCAACAACGCGCACAATCGTCAAGGAAACTCCGGGCCCTGGAGAAGAGCCGTTCTCCAAGCAGCCTCGGCCAGCTGCCAGCTCAGGAGTAGATAGCAACACAAAGGTGTGTACGGAATATTGGGATGTACCCTATGACCCAATCAATGAAACTATCTTTGGGTACTCCGAGCAACGCCTGCCCCTCGTGCTCGAGGTCATCTGCAAAGGACGACGCCTCCAAGCACTCGTGGACAGTGGAGCATCACACACCGTCTGTGACAAGGCAGTAATCAACCGACTTTGGGAAGAGTACAAGCCTTCAGGATTCTCTGCAACGATGGTGGACGGCAGCAAGTTACCAGTACACGGCAAAGCAGTGCTACACCTACAAATTAGACCACTCCCCATCACCAACACCAACATTAAAGGGCTTGACTTGATCTTCGGGCGAGACTTCCTAAAAAGATTGAACCCCGAGATCAACTGGGTGAATCGCACCGCAAGTATCTACAACAATGAACAGAGAGTACAGCTACCCAACTGGGACGATACAGGAGATATCCCAGTGGAGACACTCGCACGATTCGAGAAGGACGTGAAGCGAACCGACACCGGTTTCCTGGCGATAGCAACAGAGGCAGAGAACGACAAGGAAAAAACCTCGGAACCTCCAGGAAAGATCAAGGAGTTCTTGAAAGAGTTCCAAGACATTCTTCCGGACGATCTTCCGAACGAGCTACCGCTATACCGGACGCATCAACACGAGATCGTAGAGGAACCAGGTTCGAAGCCGACCTTCCGAGCACCATATCGGCTCAGGCCTACGAAGCTGACCCACATGAAAAAACAGATCGAGTATCTCCTAGCCAAAGGACTCATCCGACCATCCACTTTGCCATACGGTGCCCCAGTACTCTTCACACCGAAACCGGACGGAAGCCTGCGCATGTGCATCGACTACCGAGCTCTTAACAAGCAGACCATCAAGAATAAATATCCGATACCGCAAATCGATGACCTGTTTGACCAGCTTCGGGGAGCTACGGTATTTTCCAAACTGGATCTGCGGTCCGGATACTGGCAGATACGGATGGCGGACAACTCTATCCACAAAACTGCTTTCCGAACTCGGTACGGATCGTACGAGTATTTGGTAATGCCGTTCGGACTCACCAACGCACCGGCAACGTTCCAAGCCGAAATGAACCACATTCTACGACCACTTTTGGACGAATGCGTGGTGGTGTACCTGGACGACATCCTCATCTACTCACGCGACATGAAGCAACACGTCGAACACCTGCGACGCGTCTTCAAAATTCTTCGACGAGAACGGTTCTACGTCAAACTGTCCAAGAGCGAATTCGCCCTTGAGAAGTTCCAGTTCCTAGGTCACCTGGTGAGCGCTCAAGGAGTTCACGTCGACCCCAAGAAAATCGAAGCTGTACGCATGTGGAAGACACCTGAGAACGTGAAAGAGTTGCAGCAGTTCCTAGGCTTCGCTAATTACTACAAAAAGTTCATGCCACAGTATGCGAAAATCGCAGCACCACTCACAAATTTGCTGAAGAAGAACACACCCTACAAATGGGAGCCGAAGCACCAGGAAGCCGTGGAGCAGCTGAAGCAAGGACTTACGTCCGCACCAGTACTCATCTTGCCAGATCCCGAACGCGACTACGTCATCGAAGCTGACGCCAATGACCAGGCAGTGGGAGCAGTCTTGATGCAAGACCAAGGGATTGGACTACAACCAATCGCCTACCTGAGTAAGAAACTACATGGGGCAGAACTCAACTACCCGATACACGACAAAGAGGCCCTTGCCATCGTCATCGCCTTCAAAGCGTGGAGATGCTATCTCGAAGGACGGAGAACAACCGTCTACACCGACCACTGCAGCCTGAAATACTTGAAGACACAACCCAACCTTTCCAGGCGGCAGGTCCGATGGATCGACTTCCTCGAGACACACTTCCACTACGACATCGTGTACAAGCCCGGCCACAAAAACAAAGCAGACGCTCTCAGCCGGCCTGCACACGTTGCCGCTATTCAGGTCGAAGGGATGAATCCACTACTCAAGGGACTCTTCACACACGGGTACGCCACCGACCCTGAGATTCCCTTGGCAGAGAAACAACATCTGCTACAGTGGGACAACGACATCGCGTACCGGAAAGGATCAACAAAAATCTGGGTACCCAATTACCCTCCTTTGCGCCAGTTACTACTCGAAGAATACCACAACGTCCTCTACGCTGGACACTTCGGTAGCAACAAAACGCTGACCGGTATTGCACAACACTACTCCTGGCCCCACTTGGCAGAGGATGTCCAGAAGTTTGTCACCTCATGTGATACACGTCAGCGGATGAAGAGCAGCAAACAGAAAAAGGCGGGACTACTGCAGCCTCTTCCTGTCCCAGAACAACCATGGCAAGTGGTTAGCCTGGACTTCATCACCGGGTTACCACCTACCTCCAGCAGTCATGACGCCATCCTTGTCGTCATCAACAAGTTCTCCAAAATGGGACATTTCATCCCGACACACACGACAGCACGCACTGAGGAGACAGCACAACTCTTCGTTCGATACATCATCTCACAGCATGGCATTCCAACCACACTCATCTCCGACCGAGACACCAAGTTCACCAGCAAGTTCTGGAAGGAACTTATGTCTCTCCTCGGGACCAAACTCGCCATGTCATCCGCTTACCATCCGCAGACAGACGGACAGACCGAGTGCCTCAACCAGATTGTCGAGCAACTCCTCCGAGCAGCCTGCAAGGACGAGATTTCCAAATGGGACTTGCACCTGCCCGTTCTAGAGTTTGCTTACAACAACGCTACACATGCCGCCACTGGACAGACGCCGTTCTTCCTCTGCTACGGACGCCACCCACTCACACCACAAAAACCGACAACATCCGCTACAGTCCAACCTGCGCATGATTTCATCACAACCATGCATCAGCTTTGGGATCAGACCCACAAGCGCCTCCTTGACATTCAGCAGCAACAGAAGCGCCAGGCCGATCGCCATTGCAATGACCACACCATCACGGTGGGATACCAGGTGCTTCTTGACACCCGCAACCTGGACATGAGCCACCTTCCATCTAAACTTCGACCTCGCTTCTGCGGGCCTTTTCTGGTTGAAGCACAGGTCACTCCTGTTACCTTCCACTTACGCCTGCCAGCCACCAAGAAGATTGACAACGCCTTCCATGTCCAACTTCTGAAGCCCTATCGGGATCCGAACACGATCTTCGTCGGACGCCAACCGCTGCCGCCACCGCCCGTCTTCGTCCAGAATGAACCCGAGTACGAGGTCGAGTCCGTGCTCGCACACCGCCGTCGTCGGAATGGCACCGTGGAGCTTCTCCTCCGTTGGAAGGGTTATGATCCTTCTAAGGACAGCTGGGTACCTAAGTCCGTTATGGGTAACGCCCGTCGTCCTCTGCATGACTACCTTGTCAAGCAGGGTGTTACTTCTACCACCCAGCTTTGAGGGGGGGAAGTGTGAGAGTACGACCCCGTTACACCACTTGGCCTTTCTTATTTCCTTCCTATTTCATTTCTCTTTTTATCCCATCTCATTTGGTTTCCTATTCTTCCTTTTCCATTAGCCTTTGGTTTATCCTGCTATTATAATTATATCACCGACCAGGCTTGGGATGTACTGGTGCGCTCTATCTAGCGTAATCCTGCTGTAATCCCTTAAAGCCAATAGCCTCGCATGGCTATACGCAGGGTGATTCTATCTTCTAGAAGGGTCTATTCCCTTAAGATAAGATAAACCTGGTTACCTGATGTACTTTGGAAGTATAAAAGCACCTTGTACTGATCGATAAGGCAACCTTTCCTCGAGTCATTCGATCCTGTGACACTGAGCATATAAAGGTTTTGTGCGCGCAGAAGACAACTTGCTCTTTCTCCCCCCACCTATTCTCAGTCCCATTTTGTAGCAGGTCGAATAACGGTGCAGTTACCGCTGCCATATTCAAGATGAATCTCCAAACGTAATTGACGAACCCTAAAAAACTTTGCAGTTCCTGCAGGTCCGTAGACGGTAGCCAGGCTTGCACAGTCTCGATCTTCTGCAGGTCTACTTCAATGCCCTTAGTGGAAATGACGTGACCTATAAAATCTAACCTATCTTTTAATAACTCGCACGAAGACTCCTTCGTGAGCAGCTGATGCTCCTGTAGTAGCATGAAAACTGCTTCGAGATCCTTTAAGTGCTGCTCTCGAGACTTGCCGTGAATCAAGATGTCATCCAGGTAAACTATAACGCACTTATCTACGAGCAAACTGAAAATCTGGTCCATGGACATTTGAAAAGTTGACAGGGCGTTCGTGAGTCCGATGGGCATAACTACATACTCGAAACTCCCGTACCTAGTACGAAATGGGTCTTGTGGATCTTTTTTCTAGAAAGAAGCGAACTTTGCGAAGTTGATTGATCAATTGGTCGGTGCGAGGGATGGGATAACGTGACTTGATAGTCACCCTATTTAGTGCTCAGTAATCCGTGCACATTCGGTACCCGCCGCCCTTCTTGGGGGTGAACATATGGGGGCGGCAAATGGTGATGAGCTCGAGCGGATGAAATTTTTGTCAAGTAGTCTAGCTGCTTCCGTAATTCCTCTAACGCTGGCTGTGTTAGTCAAAATTGTCGTTGAAATGTGGGTTGTGTCCCTGGTTCTATTGTAATTCTAGTCGATGGTCGAAGGGCTGTTCTGGTGGTAATCCCTCAGGCAGTTCATCTGGAAAGATTTTTGAAATCCGCAAATCAACGGAGCGAGGTCGGCCGGCACTGCTGTTGTCGGCTTCTCTAAATCGGGCGGATGTGCTGCCACGTCGACCGCACAATCGACTACAGCGAAGAATTCCACTCCCCGTGTGACCGCTCATTTTATTGCCACGGAGTTCACCTGCGTCACTTCCCCTGTGATCCCCTTCGTCCATTATGGTAATACTATACTGCGGCTGCATATTTTTACGGAACAGCTGCTGGTTATCCAATCTTTTCTCATGTTGAAACGCTGCAGCCAATCCCATCCCACCAGAATGTCGAAGCCGTCGAGTGTATTTGCCAGCATTCCCATCGAAAGATTGAAGTCAGCTCCACATCTTACCCTAGTCTTTTCCGCCCAATCTTTTATTAGCGGGGTCCCGTCGACTAGTCAGGCGTCAATCCTTGGTAGACACCTATCTCAGAGTAACTTCATGTTTTCGGCTGTGGCGAGGTTGATGAGGCTGTGGCTGGCTCCTCCATTCATCAAGGTATTATTTTTTCCCTCGAACCCCACCCTCTTAATATATAGGGTAATCCGCCGCTGCACCCTCCTTATTCAGCCGGGTTTGGTCGATTGCGTGAATATGTACCAGAAATCGATGAGGGTCATCGGTCATGGGCGAGCAGGTTCCATCAGTAGTAGGCCCTTTAACTACTGACACTAAGCGTTTCTCTGATCACTGGAACTCCCCTGCCCCTGATTCCGCTTCTTCCGCTCCTCTGGGCATTCCGGCTTGCGGTGTCCCGGCCTTTTACACTTGAAACAACGACCCTTAAAGGTTGTAACTGCTGAGTTTGAGTTTGTAACAGCGTGTACAGTGGCATGCTCGATTGGTCCCCGAGTGCGATTTCCATCGTAGGAACGTACCCTCGGTTTTTTTTTTTTTTTTTTTTTTTTTTTTTTGCGCGTTTTTAACTTTCAATTCCGCGCACCCCCCTATCCTCCAATTTTGCGCACAGTAGCCTCGACGCCCTCCTCCCTAACGTTCTCGCTGTTTCATACGACAGCCAGCAGGCCGGCGAGCCAGCCAGCCCGCTAGCCAGCACGCTCACTAGCATGCTCACCAGCAGCACGCTAGCCACCACGCTAGCCGGCGCGCCTGCCAACGCACTGGCCAGCACGCTAGCCAGCATGATAGCCAGCACGCCAGCCAACACGCTAGCCAACGTGCTAGCCAGCTAGCCAGCATGTTAGCCAGCTAGCTAGCCAGAGCGTTAGCCAGCGCGCCGCCAGCAGTGCTTGCCAGCTCGCCGCCAGAGCGTTAGCCAGCGCGCCACCAGCAGTGCTCGCCAGCTCGACGCTAGCAATGCCAGCCAGCTAGCCACCAGCAGCGTCAGCCAACTAGCCGCCAGCAGCATCCGCCTGCTCGCCGCCAGCAGCGTCAGCCAACTAGCCGCCAGCAGCATCAGCCAACCAGCCGCCAGCAGCGTCAGCCAACTAGCCACCAGCAGCATCCACCTACTGCCAGCTACTCGCCAGCAGCGCTTGCCAGCTTGTCACTGGCCAGCTCGCTGCTGCGCCAGCCACTGCCACTGCCGCCACAGACAGCCGCCGCCACTGCAGCCACAGCCAGCCGCCGCCACTGCAGCAACTGCTGCTGCTTATGCCGCTGCTGCTGCCGCTGCTACTGCTGCAGCTGCCACTGCCGCCACTGCCACAGCCACAACCGCTGCCGCAGCCACCGCTGCCACTGCAGCCACTGCCACTACTGCAGCAGCCACTGCCACTGCAGCCATTGCCGCTGCCGCCGCAGCCACTGTCACTGCCACTGCCGCCACTGCCGCTGCAGCTGCTGCCCTTGCAGCCAACGCTGCCGCCGCTGCCCTTGCAGCCGCTTCTGCCCTTGCAGCCACAGCTGCCGCTGCTGCCCTTGTAGCTGCCACTGCAGTTGCTGCCCTTGCAGCGCCACTGCCGCCGCTGCCCTTGCAGCCGCCGCTGCTGCCGCTGCCCTTGCATCTGCTGCTGCCCTTGCAGCCACCTTTGCCGCCGCTGCTCTTTGCAGCCGCCCCTTCCTCCGGTGCCCTTGCAGCTGCCGCTGCCCTTGCAACCGCTACTGCAGCTGCTGCTTCCACCACTGCCCTTGCAGTCGGTGCCCTGGGGGTCGCTTGGCTCTTCTGTGAGCCAGGGTGCTGGTGGTTCTGGAGGCGCGGTGACCTGCACGTACCAGCTGCTGACTGGCCCGTTGGCGGGCCAAGTGTGGGGGCGCGCGGGGCACACCACCGCTCGCTACTTCCGCCGCCAGGACGACCTCTACCGCAGACACTTCGGCCTGCTGGTGCAGGTACCCCCTGGCATGCCTTGCTTCGTCGTGAGGTTCCCATCTTTAATGTGGATATGATTTAGATAGATCAGGCATTGTATTCACTGTATTCTGATGCTTCTAGTGTTGCTAGTTCTTACTATCCTGCTGTTTATAGCCTAGGAGCCACTACTGTGTGTAGTCTAGGATCCCTTGCTGCGTCAGGCGTAGACTCCCCTAGTGCGTCACGCGTAAGATCGGTTCGAGACTCTTCACCGGGCCCCGCCACGTCGGTCCTCTACTTTGTCCTAGACTCAGGCGCATCTCGCTGCTTCTTTAAAGACAGTACTGCTCTCACCCCGCTTCCTGCACCTGTCTGCGTCGCACTAGCAGACTCTTCTGCCATAGCTGTCACGCGTAGCACCACCACCCTCCCCTTTCTAGCTGTCCCTTCCGGCTCCCTCACCGATCACCACACCCCTTTGTTTGGCAGGAACCTAGTGGGTGTCATTCACCTCCAGGATCGAGGCGTCACCACTACGTTCCCTGGCCAACAGAGACACACCGCTTTCAGAGACACAGCCACCACTCTCTTAAGACTACATACTGAGTCCCTGCCGGCCGCTACATTTGCCGAGGTCACCGCATCCTGTTCCTGTCGCTCACTAGCCCACCCAACCCTTCTGTGGCAGCACCACTTAGGTCACCCTGCACTCCCGCGTCTTAGGCACATGTCCTAGCATGGTCTAGTCACATCGCTCCCCGCCCTGCCTACGCCTGTTACACCACTGTGCACCTCCTGCATCGAGGGCCGACAGCGCGCTGCCCCTCACCACAATAATTTCGTTGGAACGGAAGGCCAATTTTCCTACCGTTCTCCTCCCGTAGCGTCTTGCTGTTTGCACCCATCACCGCCTGCCTGTAGGTCACTTACACTCTAACCATGGTGGCGAGTTCGCCTCTGGCACTCTAGGACACTTTTGTCGTGCGGAGGGCATCCGCCAAACGTACACACTGCCGGACTCTCCACAGCGGAATGGGGTCGCTTAGCGACGCATCGGCTTGGTCATGGAGGTAGCTCGCATCTCCATGGTCCACGCCAGTGCACCCCATTTTATGTGGCCGTTCGCCGTGCGCTACGCTGCTCACCAGCTTAACATGTGGCCTCGCTCCCAGCGGGCACATGTTTTGCCGACCCTTCTCTGGACCAGGTCTCCTAGTGACGCGTCTGCGTTCCACGTTTGGGGTAGCCTTGCTCACGTCTGTGACACTCGTTCAGACAAGCTCTCAACGCGCACCCTTCCTTGTGTCTTCCTGGGGTTTCCACTTGAAGCCCATGACTGGATGTTTTACCACCCGTCACACCACTGCTTCTACCACTCTCGTGACATGACCTTTGATGAGACGCTCCCCTACTACCAGCGCTTCCCGCACTGCAGCGCTCCTGTGCCTCCTCCTCCTCGCTTCCTCGTCCCTGCTCCACCTGCCGCACCCCTCCCACCCTGCCCGACCCAGTCTGGTGTCTCCCACGCCACTCAGTTCTCCTCGGTTGGGCCCGTGGGGGTGTCGGTTGACTCTGGGGACCCAGCTGCTGGGGGCGTGCCTATTGTCCCTGTGGGTGCAGTAGCAATAGTAGTAGCAGCAGCAGCAGCAGCAGCAGTAGTAGGTGCAGCAGCCGCAACAGCAAGAGCATTCGCACTCTGCCCTTCGCCTCCTTGGTCTTGCTCCAGGTTCTCCTGCCCGTTCGTCGGACCCTGTTTACGGCCCGCTGTTCCCTCCCCCGGACTCTCTTTGGCTCGATTTCCCCCGCCCTCTCCTCCGTCCCCTGACTTGTCCCACTGTCCCCCTCGTCCCTAGTCCCCAGTTCTTCCCCACTGAGTCCTTCATCCCTCTGGTGCCCGTCTTTTTCTCCTCGCACTAGTGTCCACCCTATGGTCCTTCGTTCGTGTGCTCCACTAGTCGTTCCCCAGTCATCGCTCCTGTCGTCTCTTCTTCCTCCCTCTGACGCTGCTCGCATTGCTCGTCGAGTCCTCTCTTGTTTTCTTGCGTCGCTCGTCACTGACCCTACTGCTCCTCCTCAGTCTATCTCTACGCTTGTCGCTACTGTCGCTGACTTCGCGGCTAGCCACCACCTTGACTACGCAACCGCTCTGGTCACTGGTACTGCCTATTCTTTGTCCGTCAGGGATGCACCTGCCCTTAGCAGTCCCGTGCTAGAGGACGGGCAGTACGAGTTAGCCTACCTTCCTACCACTGCACCGTATCTCCGCTCCATGATGGCATGTGGATCTACAGGGTGAAGCGCGCACCTAGAGAGCCGCTGAAGTTCAAGGCGCGTTACGTGGCTAGAGGCTTCAGTCATCATGAGGGTGTGGACTTCTTCCAGACCTTCTCCCCAACCCCGAAGATGACTACTCTTTAGGTGCTCCTTCACCTAGCCGTGCAGCGCGACTACGAATGGTGACTCCTTCACTCACTCAACTTCTCCACAGCTTTCCTGCAGGGTAGCCTGCACGAACAGATCTACCTCCAGCGCCCTTTTGGTTTCTCTGGGTCCTTCCCACCTGGGACCGAATAGAGCTTGCTCCGCCCTGTCTACGGTCTTCGACAGGCACCCCATGAGTGGTACGACACGCTTCACACCACTCTTGCTGAGCTGCAGCTCTTTCCGTCTTCTGCTGACCCCTCTTTTTGTTCGCATGGGTCAGACCCGTTCTACATTCTAGTGTAAGGAGACGATCTTATCTTTGCTACTCTTGACATAGTCGCACTGACCTCAGTGAAGGCCGAGTTGCTTAGGAGTCATACCTGTACAGACATGGGGGAACTGAGGTGCTATCTGGGTTTGAGGATCTCTCATGATCGTGCTGCTCACACGAGCACACTCTCTTGGTCCCATATGGTGCAGCAGGTCCTCCATAGGTTCAGTCTCCATTTCTCCTTAGCACAGCCCACCCTCTGCCTGTGGATCACAAGCTCTCTAATCCTGTTCTGACTGAGCCGGTCGAGGCTAGTGGTCCATACGCACATCTCGTGGGGTGCCTCATGTACCTGATGACCTGCACTCGACCAGATCTAACATATCCTCTCAGTCTCCTGGCTCGCAT
Organism: Closterium sp. NIES-67; assembly: GCA_027943415.1. Classification (NCBI taxonomy): domain Eukaryota; kingdom Viridiplantae; phylum Streptophyta; class Zygnematophyceae; order Desmidiales; family Closteriaceae; genus Closterium; species Closterium sp. NIES-67. The sequence goes on along the minus strand of BQMB01000500.1, from coordinate 95,983 downwards.
TGTTGCGACATGTAGGCACCGACCAAACCACTGGTTGGCTACCAAGAGGGTACTACGGTATCTTGCGAGTACATAAGGAATGGGGCTTGTGCTTCGAGGACGGGAGCTAGTGGTGCTCACTGGACACACGACGCGTTAGGGGCTGACGAATTGGAGACGCTCAGGTCGTCTCAGGGCTACTGTTTTAGCCTTGGTGCTGGTGCAGTCTCGTGGAGGTCCACTGAGTCGTCGACTATAGCACTGTCCAATTATGAAGCAGAGATCTATGCTGGGGCCATGGCCACTTAGGAGCTCCGCTGGCTGACATTCTTGCTCACTGACTTATGTGTAACGGATACGGGTTTCAGTTTTGTAGGGGTCGATTTTCCACCAGGGACGAGATTTGGGTCACGTGGGTGCATCCAGACAGTTCATGCCAAGTGGCGTACTAGATCTATATCCTAACCTCCCTTTTTCAACTTACTTGCCCTCGCGACTTTCGAGTAGTCAGGAGATAGGCTAGGACTGCTGCTACGATCAGGTCGTCATGAAACCGTTAGATGAGGCACGCCGCACACGGATCATTACCCTTTTTACCTTCGCTAAACAGCTAGGCATGGGTTCGCGAAGGTACTGCCCTCCAAAGCCACCAAATCAAGCAGACCGTCAAACACGAGGGCGGCTGTTTGATGATTTGGGGCTGCATGTCGTATGATGGAGCAGGTTTCATGTGCTAAATAGATGGTAGGATGGACGAATCGCTCTATCTGAATATACTGTAGGATGAGCTCACGATCGAGTTTTACCAGCTTTCACCATCGGAAGTCATCTTCCAGCACGACAACGACCCAAAGCACAAGTCGCGTATCGTGCAGGAGTGGCTTCGAGAGCAGGAGTTTGGGGTGATAGAGTGGCCATCATCCTCACCCGACCTCAACCCAATACTTTCCGTCACTGTACTTCCTGCTGCATGAGTTATAGCAGCGCGGCCAGGCTCGAGTGGTAGAGTTGGCCTCAGAGGCCAACACCACTGATATCTTCACCTAGGCACTTGCACCTCATGACCATCAGCGGCTCTGTACTCAGCTTGGTCTCATCTCCGTAGCAGCACCACTCCTTGTATCATGAGTTATACTATACCTGCTTGTACTTGTTGTTCTATAGCTGCTTGTCTTGCTACACTTGTTGACTAGCCTTGTGGCCTCTTGTCTCAGTGGTCAGACTAGTAGCGTTGCCCTGAGTTGTTTTGGTATTTTCACCAGAGGCCAAACTAACGAAAGTGCGATAACCTCCTGTTTCACTGAATTCCATGAAATGAAACCACCCGGTTTAAGCTTGAAGATGAGCCCTGTACGTGAACGCCTGTTGTCGGGGTCAGCAGCGTGATATGCATCAACGTATCCGGTTAGTAGAAGGTTTGTTGTAGTAAATGTCGTGTAGCTGAGTTCGACTGTAGGTGTCGAAATGAAATATTGAAGGGCTTGAAGAAGATCGGCCATATTCTCCCATTCAGGTTGGCGCAGGTACTGTGCGAGCTGACTTATGATATAAGTAAGATCTGGTCGGCAGGTATCGGCTGCAAATAGAAGAAACCAGAGCTGCTGCTGGTAAAGCTGATGCTCGGAGGCCGTTAGTGGGTATTTGGGTGTGGTTGGACAGAATATGACAAACAGGAGTAGTGAGGCCGATGGGAGCGATGTCAGTCTTTTTCGCAAGGGTTTCGACATACTTGCATGCAGAGAGATATATGGCGTCAGGGCCACAGTCGACATTTCACCAAAGAAACTGAGTAACTTTGGGGGAAGTAGTGACGCCAAGAATCTCTTGGATTCTTTCTTCCATGCGAGCGAGTAGACGGGTGCACGAGCCGGTGTACAGCATGTCGTCCACGCAGGCGACTAGAAGAATTTAGTGTCCCCGATTTTCAAGTCTTTACATTCGAGGATCGTGGAGAAGCTGCACGAAACTGAGTAAAATCAGAACTTTGTGAAGATTCTGCTGCCACAGTTAAGGAGCATGTTTGATGCCATAGAGAGATTTAAGTAACTTGCAATTATGGAGGCCGTCGCCGTTAGCATGAGGAAGTGCGACGAAGATATCTGCATCGACATCTACGTATAAAAACACATTTTTAATGTCCAACTGGCGAAGTGGTTGGTGGCGACTTGCGGCAATAGCAAGAAGAATTCGAACTGAGGTATGACAGATGACCGGAACAAAATTCTGGTCGTGGTCGATGCCATGGGTTTGTTCGAATTCTTGAACAACCCATCTCCCCTTGAATGTATCTAGGTTGCCTGCTGCCTTTGTCTTTATGCGAAAGACCCACTTGCTCAAAAGAATCTTCTTGCCGCGCGCTGCTTCACGTGGAACCAGTTTCCACGTTTTCCACTTGCTACCTCTGCATCCATACAGTAGCTGCTTGCCACTTGGCTGCATACGAGCTAGAGGTGGCCTGCTTGAATGTTTTCAACTCAATCCCGGCCATTGGCTGCTGAGCTGTGACAGCAAGGACGAGGATTTGCAGAGCCAATGGGTCACCTCGTGGATATGGTTGGCGCGACGACGTCGTCATCGTCGATTTCGGGTGGCAGGTGGCATGTACCGTCATTTGATGCTGCGTCAGTTTTCTGTCGGCGCAGGTGCTCTTCATAATTGTAGGCATCCTGTGTCATGGCAGGATGCAAAGGGTCTTAGAGTGGAATGAAGAGTGGGGTTTCTGTGCCATAGGCATATGTCTTGGGAATGTAAGAATCAAACTGTTGTTCTTCACGTGACAAAGGATCAAGTTCAGCTACTGACGTGGAAGGTGGTGGAGTTGTAGAAGGTTCTGCTGCTGCGCTGGTGGGCGGATGATATTCTTTGGCTGCATCTGCTTTATCTTAAGGGGTGGTGAAACTCCTTCCGGCACTGTAGTGATCGAGATCTCATTGCCGGCGTTCCTTATCGCGTTCGAAGTTATTAAGAATTAATTTCTCATAGAAGATGCAGTCTCAAGTACAAAACTTTCTGAAATTTGAAATCCATGATTACCGAGGAGTGGGAACGTCTTGTGCCTGAGAACACCTTTCCGCGCAAAAAACTCATCAAACAGTTCGCTAGTGTACTCGCCCGCGTTGTCTGTCTGTATCTCCTTCAGTTTGATGCCGCTCTGCCGCTCCACAATTTTCAGCCATAGCTTCTGACTTATGAGATCAGTTCTTGTGTCAGACATATCGGGTAGCGCCATCGATGAAGGTAATTATGTAACGGTAATTGTTGTCGCTGATAGCCTCTGCTTCATGCAGCATGAAGAGGTTATTGCTGAATACGACGTACATTGGTGAGCATTTGGAAGCACTAGGGAAGTGTGAGAGGTACGGAGCGTGACTCAGGTGAGCGCCGAGGCAGATGGTGCAGGATGACTGGCGGCTGCTAGGTCGAAGCTCTTGGCCGTTGGTTAAAAGAAGTGCGTCCTTGTCGAAAGTCGAGGTTTTAATAGAGTTGTTGCGAACTTCTTGTGAGGAATGACCTAACCGCTTGTGCCATGTTTCCACCGTAGTCCTGTGCCCCTTTGGTAATAAGTATAAGTCGGAGTGAAGGAAGAAGGCTGGTGAAAGATGAATCATTAGCGCAACGCAACGACCACTGCCAAAAGGCTGGATGAATCTAGCTGGATTTCAGCCCAAGGGATGCCGAGGTGTCGGCGACGCGCCCAAGAGTCACGTATAATTAATTCTTTCTTGCCCTAGGCACGTTCTACTTCCATAGTTTCTTCGACTGTAGCAGATGTAGGTTTGTCATTATCAGAACCCCAGCTGACATCTGCACATGCCCAAGCTGCTTGCCCATTCTGCTACTGCTGATGCTGCTTCTGTTGTCTCTGCTGCAGATTCGTCGAGGGAGTTTGTCTCTGCTGCAGGTTCGTCGAGGGAGTTTGTATGGGAAGGCTAAGGCATGACGCAGAAGACATTAAGTCCGCGATGACCTTAGCATTGACGATCCGTTTCCCAGCGATGATGCCAAGGAGCAAGTGACACATTCTTCTCACGGTCGTCGGATGCTTACACATGCGAGAATCGTAGAACTGAGACGCCGTCTTTAATTTCTGTGATGCCGATCAAGTTACTCTTGTCCTGTTTCTTAACTCCACTGTACAACTCCATAACCATCGTTTTAGCGGTGCTGATAAAACAGATGCCGCTCTGCATCAGCTGCGCTTGTGATAGCAGAATGAAGCCGAGTTACATGATGAGGAGAACCTTATTCATGTGAAGTGAAACTCCCATGCCGTCATATTCTAGCAGCACGTCCCCGATTGCTGCCGCATCAATTGTTTGATTGTTGGCCACTGTGATGCTGTAGTTTTCTCCTTCTGGCAAGTCTTGCCAGCTGAAAAGGTAGCAACTTGGAGATGCCATGTGATGACTGCAACAGCTCTCAATAAACCATGTATTAACGTGCTCGGGATACGCGCGCTTGGTGATGTGGGCGTACGACTGCACATTCAAACGTCGAGGAAAGCCAATTGGGTATTTTGGTTCTTCCTTATCAATAACTATTCGCTCAGGAGTTCCAGGACAGGGACAAAGGTTTGGAGGTAAGTTTTTGGGTCCTTCTCCCATGTCGTTGTCGATGTCTCCACATAGTCGTCGTCTCCAATAGCGAGTACCGGTAGACCAATGAGGTTCGATCATGCAATTGATAATTTCCTATCTTTTGCAGGTTGAGTTGAAGCTGAAGGCAGGGGCGGCTTCATGCGACTTCTCCCAATTCCTGTTCTTCAGTTTTTGACACTCTTCAATATAATGGCCTGCTCTTTTGCATAACTTGCAGAAGCCCCTGCCTTTTCTTGTCTGCTCCCATGGACTTGGTCCGCCTTTTGTTTTCTCCCCTTGACTTGGTCCACCTGTATAGAAGCTTAACCCGCTCTTGGACTTGCCTCCTTTTGCATTGTACAGGTCCAAGCCTAGCTGCTCTGCCAACACGGTAGCACAAAGAGAAGTTTCCGAGATGTTCCCTTGGGAACAAAGAAGGGACTTGCACTGCCTCCATTCGGGCCCAGGTACAGCCAACAAAATAGTAACGAAGAGTTCATTGCTGAGGTCTCCTCCGCACTTGCCAAGCTGGTCCCGAAGATTTCTGCACCTATTGATGTACTGTAGCTGCCGGCTTTTTCTCCTAAATCATTTGCATTGCTGTAAGTTGACTTAACAACTTGCTTTGTGTAACGGAATCTTGTGCTTGATATAGCCTTCGCAGGTAATCCCAGGCGTAGAAGGCTGGAGCAATCGAATGTTTGAAGCACCGAACTCCCAAATGCTCTTCAGATGAGATATTCCGTACCAGCAATGTATTGGCCATAAGCGAATACTTATAGTAGCGTGCCTATTCTTCGGTTGTTCCTATTTCTGGATAACGGCTTGTATCGTAGAAATATCACTAGATGCCAGAAGACTGTGCGAGGAGTTCAAACTCGAATCCCCAAGTATAAAAGTCACAGCCACCAAAGTGAGTTGAGGTCTTCAGCTTGGAAATAGTTATGAAGTCCGCTATATTTACAGTACAACACCTTGTGCAGCAGCAAATGGTCTTTCTTCTGCCGTCTGATATTCTTGCTGCTGTTGTGGTTGCTGTTGCTGCTGTTGTGCAAGTCGCCCATAGAAGGCAAAAGACCCAATGGATGTTGGTGCAAAATCAATTCTTGCACTTCAACCTGCTGCCTATTTGCCGAGGACGAAGCGACCTTGAAGAAGCATGTTTTCTGTTTGAAGGGGTCATGGTAAAGCACTATGGGTTAAGTGGTTTTGTTGGTAGAAGTCGTGGGGTTTATATGAGTGAGGGCGAGCTCTATGGAAGCGCCTCCGCCTCCGCTGGCCGCTTGATCCTCCAAATGCTATTCCCCGATCTTTTTGATTTCCCCACTGTCGCTGACCTCGCCACTCACCTCCGTGCACTAGAGACTAGCTACCGCGCTGCTAGTACTGCTGCCCAACTCACTGCCATCCCCCCACCGTTCTGTGCTACCCTGTACCTTATTACCATGTGCCTGCCTAACCGCTTAGCCATTGCCCGCGACCACTTCCTTAGCCAGCACCCTAGTGACCTCACCCTGACCGCCTTTGTCACTGCCTTGTCTAGGATAGAGACTCGCCAGCACACTATTGCTCAGTCGAGCGGTGTTGCGGCAGTCCCTATCTTTCAGCGCTGTGCTCCCTCCCAGTGCACGTACACTGACGTTTCCGCCACAGTCGCTATGGCTACCCCTGCCGCTGAGATCGCAGTTGCAGTCTTCCCGCGGCAGCAACAGCGTCGGGGCCGTCGCAGCCCAAAGGAAGGGCGTGGTGGTGGCGCTGGTGGTGGTAGTTGTGGTAGCGGGGACACTGGTTCTGACGAGAGGGTTGGGGCTGGTGTCCAGGAGCAGCAGCAGCCACAGCAGATGCAACACCAATAGTCGCAGCAGCAGCAGCAGCAGCAGCAGCGGCCGCAGTAGCAGTAGCAACAGCCACCGCAGCAGCAGCAGCAGTAGCCGTGGGCCCGCCTCCTGCCGGGGTGGCCAGGAGCCTCTGGAGGTGGTGGCCACGGTGGCGGACCTCGCAACCGGCGACTTCAGTGCTATGAGCTGCCAGTACCAGCTCCAGACCGGGCCCCTCTGTGGCACTATGTGCCGCCGCCCGCGACCGACCACCCACTGCTTCCACCGCCTCGACGAGCTCTTTCATCGCCGCTTCGGGCCGGCCCCGGACCTTCGTGACTGGCCCAGCCTGCTGTGCCACAGTGTGCCTATTTTCAAGTTAGACATGGATCATATTAGTTATGCCCTGCATTCTCTGTATGCTGACGCTTCTAGTGTGTCCAGATCTTATTACCATATGTTCTCTAGTTTAGGCATAATACCTATGTGTAGTACAGACTCCCCTACTACGTCAAGCGTAGGACTGTTTGCTTTGTCTAGCATAGGCTCCACACTCGCTCCTCCTTCGTCTGCCGCTACTCCTTCGCTATCCTTCACACTTGACTACGGTGCGTCTGCCTGCTTCTTCTGTGACCACGCCACACTCACATCGCTTGCCGCATCTGCTACTGTCGCACTTGCTGACCCCTCTTCTGGTCCTTTCGTTGCTCGCAGCTATACTACCCTTCTCTGACCAGAGGTCCCCTCGGGTTCCCTTACAGGCCTGCACATCCCTTCATTCTCCAGGAAATAGTTGGTGTCGGCTGTCTTCAGGACCTCGGCATCACCACTACTTTTCCTAGTCACGAGAGGTACACTGTCTTTACCGAGGCCACCTTAGGTTTCCCCCTTGCAACGTTCCCACGAGACCCAATGTCCGGCCTGTTTACGCAAGACACTGCTTACCCCGGGTGGGGCGTCCTCCCCGGGCACTACGTCTACCCAGGTCGACGCGGCTTGCTCGTGTCGGTCGCTCACTCACTCGTTGCTTTCGTGGCACCACCGCCTAGGTCACCCCGCACTCCCGCATCTGCGTCACATGTCTCAGCACGGTCTCGTCCTAGGTCTCCCTGCATCGCTTCCCGCCCTCCCTCCCTAGCCTGTGCCTTCGTGCACACCCTGCGTCGAGGACCAGCTGCGCCGTGTTCCTCACTTCTCCTTGCTTTGCCCTACCACAGCACCCCTCTAGACCCCGCACATGGACGTCTGGGGCCCAGCCCCCGTCCCCGGACCGAGTCACGAGCGCTACTTTCTCATGCTCTTCGACGACTACACGCGCTACACCACGGTGTTTCCCTTGGAGCGGAAGGCGAACATGCCTGACGTTCTTATCCCGTTAGTCATAGTTGCACGTCTCCACTGCGATCTCCTTGTACTGTGTCTCCACTCCGACCGTGGCGGCGAGTTCGCCTCTGGTCGGCTTGGACAGTTCCATTGTGCGGAGGGAATCACCCAGTCGTACACCCTACCGAATTGCCCGCAGCAGAATGGGGTCACTGAGCGACGCATCGGTTTGGTCATGGAGGTGGCTCGTACCTCCATGATTCATGCCATTGCAACCCATTTTCTGTGGCCATTTTCCGTTCGCAACGCCGCTCACCAGCTTAACCTGTGGCCGTGCTCCCAGCGGCCCCAGGTTTTGCCGACCCTTCTTTGGACCGGGTTCCGTGGTGACACGTTTGCGTTCCACGTCTGGGGCTGCCTCGCTCACGTTCATGCCTCTCTGTCTTGTGTCCCTCCACTGTCCAAGCTCACTGCTCGCACTATCCCTTGTGTCTTCCTCGGTTTCCCCCTTGACTGGCACTTCCAACCGCCGTCTCACCGCTTCTTTCACTCTCGTGACGCCTCTTTCAACAAGTCTGTCTCCCTTTACCACCACTTTCCCCACCGAGGTCTCTCGATTTCTTTACCCCTGCTTCTGGTTCCCACTACCTCGGTAGCCCCTGCTCCCCTCCCTCCCCGTCCTGCTCTGTCTGGTGTGTCTCACGTCACTCCCCTCCCGTCGGTTGTCCCGGTCGAGGAGTCGGCTGACTCTGGTGGCCCTGTGGCGAAATTCTCGCCGCCTGCCTCTCCCCCGGAGTCTCCTCCTCCGCCGTCGTAGTTAACGCCGCAGCAGCCGCCGCAGCCGTCGTCGCAGCCGCAGCAGCAGGAGCCACTACCGCCGCAACAACCACCGACGTCGCAGCAGCAGCAGCCGTTCATGGACTCTGGGGGTGCTGGCATTGAGGAGGGTGCTAGTCCTGGGGTTCTTGTCGTGGCTTGTCCCAGCAGGCCTAGGGGTGGCACCGGTGCTAGAGAGAGTTCTCGCGCTGGGGTTGCTCGTTTTGGGGGTGCTGGAGGGGAGTGTTTTGGTGGTAGCCATGGTGTAGCTGGCAATACAGGTGTCGGCGTCGAGCAACAGCAGCAGCAGTCGCCGCCGGTATCCGCCCTTCGCCTGCTCCGCCTTCCCTCCCCTGACCGCTCGCCTAGGCCTTCCCCGGCCCCTCCTCCTCTTCTTTTCTACGGCCCTGTGTTCCCTCCGTCGGACTCATCTCCGGCTCGTCTTCCCCCTCGTTCTCCTCTTGTGTCTCCTCCTCTCTCTCGTGACTTGACGCCTCCATCTCATGTCTGGTCTCGCCCTCCCTCTCGTGCTCGTCCTGTCTCTCCTACTCAGTGTTCTCACCCTATGTTGCTTTGTTCCCATGCATCTCGTCCTCCCCTCCTCCCGTCTCCTCCTCCGTCGTCGCTCCCTGTCACGCCTCTCCCTCTGTCTGACTACCTTTGTGCTGCTCGTCCTCTTGTTCCTCAAATCCTTGCCTCTCTTGTTACCGACCCGCCTGTTCCTGTCTCGAGTCTTGATGCTCTTGTCGCTGTTGTCGCTGACTTCGCCTCTTCACGCCGTCTTGACTATCCCACCGCTCTTGTCTCTGACCCTGTCCGTCCTCCGTCCGTCGGGGGTGCTCCTGCCCTTGGCAATGACGTCCTAGAGGACAGGCAGTACAAGCTTGCTTTCCTATCTGAGGCTTCTGCCCATCTCTGTTCCATGCTGCTAGTCCCTGAGGGTGACCCAGACGCCTTTGCCATCCCGACCCCTCACACTTACGCTGAGGCGACCTCGGGACCCTGGGCCTCTCAGTGGATAGCTTCCATGAAGCTAGAGATGGCATCTTGGAGATCCACCGGCACCTACGCCAATGCAGTTCCCCCGCCTGGGGTGAATGTAGTCGATAGTCAGTGGCTCTTCAAGGTGAAGCGTCCCCCTGGAGAGCCGCATGTGTTCAAGGCACGCTACGTGGCAAGAGGCTTCAGTCAGCGCGAGTGGGTGGACTTTTTTTGAGACCTTCGCCCTGACCCTGAAGATGACTACTCTTCGAGCGCTGCTACCCGTATGACTACGGCATGACAACGAGCTCCACTCCCTCGACATCTCCATTGTTTTTATTCAAGGCAGCCTATACGAGCAGGTCTACCTGCGCCATCCATAGGGCTTCACCAGTACCTTCCCTCCTGGGGCCTAGTGGCTCCTCCAGCGCCCGGTCTACGGCCTGCGACAGGCGCCCCGCTAGTGGCATGACATACTGCATGCTACGCTAGCTGACCTGCAATTCTTTCCGTCCTCTGCTAACCCCTCGCTCTTCGTTCGTGCTGGCCAGACTCCGTTCTACATCCTTGTCTACGTAGGCGACCTGGACTTCGCTACTACTGAAAGTTTCGCACTAGCCTCCGGGAAGGCCGAGCTGCTGAGGAGACACACCTGCACTGACCTAGGAGACCTGCTCCACTACCTTAGCTTGCAGATCTCCAGGGACAGAGCAGTGCGCACCATCACTCTCACCCAGTCTCACTTGGTGCTCCAGGTCCTTCACAGGTTTGGTCTTCAGTTCTCCTCCGCTCAGCCCACACCTCTGCCAGTAGACCACAGGCTCTTAGCTCCTGTTCCTAAGGAGTCAGTAGAGCCCAGTGGTCCTTACGTAGAGTTGGTGGGTTGCCTCATGTACGGGATGACTTGCACTCGTCCAGATCTCGCATACCCTCTCAACATCCTGGCTCGCTTTATGGCCACAGGCAGACACCGACCACAGCACTGGTCGGCCGCTAAGAGGGTTTTGCATTATCTAGCAACTACATCGGGCATGGGGCTAGTGCTGGGAGGACGCAGACCAGTTGTCCTTACTGGACACATAGACGCTTCTTGGGCAGACGACACTGAGTCCCTCAGGTCCTCCCACGGCTACTGCTTTAGCATTGGTTCGGGTGCCATCTCGTGGAGGTCCAAACACTCCTCGTCGGTTGCCCAGTCTAGCTGTGAGGCAGAGATCTACGCCGATGCCATGGCGGCACAGGAGCTCCACTGGCTGACGTTCTTGCTCGCCGACTTAGGTGAACGGCCTAGCTCTGCCCTGGTTATGTATGCAGACAACTAGGCCATGATCCTCCTGTGTCAGGAGCCTCGACTTGAGGGCAGAGCGAAGCACATCCGGCTACGGTATTTCCTCCTGCGTGAGCTACAGCAACGTCGCCAGGCCCGCGTAGTACACTTGGCCTCCGATGCCAACACAACTGATATCTTTACTAAGGCGCTTGCGCCTAAAGTTCATTAGCGGCACTGTTTGCAGCTTGGTCTAGTTCCTGTAGCTACTCAATTACTTAGACCTTGATTGTGCACTCCTCTTATATATAGCTTAATGACTGGCCTTGTAATAAAAGTGCCAGTTAGACGAGTCGAGGGGGAAACCGAGAAGGACACAGGAGATACTGCGGGCAGTGAGCTTGTCCGTGATAGAGGCACGAACGTGAGCGAGGCAGCCCCAGACGTGGAACGCAGACGCGTCACCAGGGAACCCGGTCCAAAGAAAAGTCAGCGAAACCTGCGGCCGCTGGGAGCGCGGCCAGAGGTTAAGCTGGTGAGCGGCGTAGCGAACGGTGAATGGCCACAGAGAATAAGATACACTAGTATGAGCCACCTCCGTAACCAAACCGATGCATCACTCAGGGACCCCATTCTGCTGCGGGAAGTCCGGTAGATTATACGACTGGGTGATGCCCTCCGCACGAGAGAACTGTCCAAGCCGACCAGAGGCGAACTCGCCGCCACGCTCGAAGTGGAGACACAGCACAGGGAGACCTCAGTGGAGACGCGCAGCTACAACCCACGGGATAAGCAAGTCAGGCACGTCGGCCTTCCTCTCCAGGGGAAACACCGTGGTGTAGCACGTGTAGTCGTCGACGAGTACGAGAAAGTAGCGCTCGCAACTCAGTCCAGGGATGGGGGCGGGGCCCCGGACGTCCAGGTGCAGGGTCTAGAGGGGTGCGGTGGGAGGGCAAAGCGAGGAGGAGGAGGAGCACGGTGCAGTCGGCCCTCGACACAAGGAGTGCATGGCGGTGCAGGCGAGGGAGGGAGAGAAGGAAGTGATGTAGGGATACCTAGGACGAGCCCATGCTGGGACATGTGACGCAGACACGGGAGTGCGGGGTGACCTAGGCGGTGGTGCCATAGAAGCGACGAGTGAGTGAGCGACCGACACGAGCACGGAGCGGCGACTTGGGTAGACGCAAGGCCCGGGGAGGACGCCCCACCCGGGGGGGAAGCAATGTCCAACGTAAACAGGCCAGACACCGGGTCGCGGGGGAACGTTGCAAGGGGGGAACCTGAGGCAGCCTCGCTACAGACAGTGTACCGCTCGTGATATGGGAACGTAGTGGTGACGCCGAGGTCCTGAAGAACAACTAAGTTCCTGGAGAACGATGGGATATGCAATCGTGTAAGGGAATCCAAGGGAACCGCAGGACAGGGAAGGGTAGTGTAGCTGCAAGCAACGAAAGGACCAATGGAGGGGTCAGCAAGTGCGACAGTGGCAGGCGCATCAAGCGGCGTGAGTGTAGCGTGGTCGCGGAAGAAACAGGAAGACGCACTGGAGTCACTGGAGTCAAGTGTGAAAGACAGCGAAGCGGTAGCGGCAGACGAAGAAGGAGCGAGTGTAGAGCCTAGGCTAGACAAAGCAAATGGTCCTACGCCTAACGCAGCGAGGGAGTCTGTACTACACACAGGTGCTACGCCTAAGCTAGAGAACAAAGGGTAATAAGATCCGGACACACTAGAAGCGTCAGCATACAGAGAATGCAGGGCATAACTAATCTGATCCATATCTATGTCAAAAACAAGCACACCATGTTGCAACAGACTGGGCTAATCAGGGAGGTCCGAGGCCGAGCCGAAGTGGCGACGGAGTACGTTGTCGAGGTGGTGAAAACAGCGGGCGGTCGGGTGTGGGCGGCGGCACAAAGTGCCAAGGTGGGGCCCTGTTTGGAGTAGGTACTGGCAGCTCACAGCATCAAAGCCGCCGGTAGACACCGAGCTGCGAGGACCGCCACCGTGGCCACCACCTCCAGGGGCTCTTAGCCACCCCAGCCGGAGGCGGGCCCAGAGATGCTGCGGCTGCTGCTACTGCGGCTGCGACTGCTGCTGCTGCATCTCCTGCGGCTGCTGCTGCTCCTGGACACCTGCCCCAACCCCCTCGTCAGTACCACTATCTCCATCACCACCAGCACCACCACCACGCACTCCCTTGGGGCCGCGGCGGCCCCAACCCTGTCACTACTGCGTGACGGCCGCAGCTGCGTTCTCAGTGGCAGGAGCAGCCATAGCGGCCGTGGCAGAAACGTCAGCGTACGGGCACTGGGAGAGAGCACATCTCTAAAAGATAGGGACTGCCGTAACACTGCTCAGGTGAGCGATAGTGCGCTGGCGAGTCTCTATCTCAAACAGGGCAGTGACAAAGGCAGTCAGGGTGAGGTCACCAGGGTGCTGGCTAAGGAAGTGATCACGGGCAGTGGCTAAGTGGTCAGACAGGCGCATGGCAATAAGGTACAGGGTAGAGCAGAATGGTGGGGGGAAGGCAGTGAGCTGGGCGGCAGTGCTAGTAGGGCGGTAGCTAGTCTCTAGTGCACAGCGGTGAGTGGCGAGGTCAGCGACAGTGGGGAAAGCTGAAAGATCGGGGAATAGCATGGGAAGGATCAAACGGCTAGCGGAGGCGGAGGCGGGTGTGGAGTCGCGCGCAACTACTGCATCTAGAAAATCCTAGGGGTTCGCGACAGCAGTGAAGCGCGGACGCTCAGACAGGGAAAGCGCGTAACTAATGGCGAGGTGCGCTACAGCATCGCGAGAATCCCAGACAGCACGAGCGAGCGCAGCAGCAGAAAAGGCCTCACTCTTAGCAGTGGTGGGGTCAGCAGGGTCAAGTAGGATCGAGTAATGTAGCACACCTACCAAGCCTAAACAAATATAAATATATATATAATATATATTTTTACAGCTAGGGCGGAAGCGTGTGGGGGATCCTAAACCTACCTCTAGAATTAATGTCAGAATAGCAAGAGGAAAAATTGACTAACGGAATGTTGAGAGAGATACAAGAGTGCGGTGGTGTTAGAATACAGGAATGACTAGAAAAAGAGAGTACAGGGGAGATATAGGGTTGGAGTTGTACTCTCCAAGAACATATGTCTATCTAGCCTATAACTTCTACATATAACCATATGTATAAGTTGACACATCCCCTAGGCTAGATAAGGGGCAGTGCTGAGCAAGGAACATGCAGCTTAGGGTGGCACTACTAGTCCAACCTCTGAGGCAGAGGACCGAAGTCCAGTCAGCAAGAGTACAAACAGGTCAAGTGCAAACCATGGCGCCACTACTAGTCCCACCACTGGAAGAGAAGCCACGAGGCCAATCTGGAAGGTATAGATATGTAGAGGAGTACCCAATCAAGGACCTAGCAAGTGAGAGTCTACAGGAACTAGACCAAGCTGTAAGCAGTGCCGCTGATGATCATTAGGCGCAAGCGCCTTAGTAAAGATATCAGCTATGTTGGCACCAGAGGCCAAGTGTACTACGCAGGCCTGGCGATGCTGCTATAGCTCGCGGAGGAGGAAGTACCGCAGCAGGATGTGCTTCGCTCTGCCCTCAAGTCGTGGTTCCTGACACAGGAGGATCATGGCCATATTGTCAGCGTACAGAATCGGGGCAGAGCTAGGCGAGCAAGAAGGTCAGCCAGCGGAGCTCCAGTTCCGCCATGGCACCGGTGTAGATCTCAGCCTTACAGCTAGACTGGGCAACGGATGAGGAGCGAGTGGACCTCCACATTTGGCACCCGAACCAAGGTTAAAGCAGTAGCCCTGGGAAGACCTGAGGGTCTCAGCGTCGTCTGCCCAAGAAGCGTCTGTGTGCCCAGTAAGGACAACTGGTCTGCGTCCTCCCAGCACTAGCCCCATGCCCAATGTACTCACTAGATAACGCAAAACCCTCTTAGCGGCTGACCAGAGCTCTGGTCGGTGTCTGCCTGTGGCCACAAAGCGAGCCAGGATGTTGAGAGGGTATGCGAGATCAGGACGAGTGCAAGTCATCACGTACATGAGGCAACCCACCAGCTCTGCGTAAGGACCACTAGGCTCTGCTGACTCCTCAAGAACTAGAGCTAAGAGCTTGTGGTCTACCGGCAGAGGTGTGGGTTGTGCGGAGGAGAACTGAAGACCGAACCTCTAAAGGACCTGGCGCACCAAGTGTGACTGTGTAAGAGTGATGGTGCGCACTGCTCTGTCCCTGGAGATCTGCAGGCCAAGGTAGCGGTGCAACTCTCCTAGGTCAGTGCAAGTATGTCTCCTCAGCAGCTCGGCCTTCACGGAGGCCAGTGCATCTCTGACTGCAGTAGCGAAGACCAGGTTGTCTACGTAGACAAGGATGTAGAACAGAGTCTTGCCAGCACAAACAAAGAGCGAAGGGTCTGCAGAGGACGGAAAGAATTGCAGGTCAGCTAGCGTAGCTCGCAGCATGTCCTGCCACCCATGGGGCGCCTGTCGCAGGCCATAGACCGGGCGCCGGAGGAGCCACTGGGTCCCGAGAGGGAAGGTACTGGTGAAGCCCTGTGGACGACGCAGATAGACCTGCTCGTGTAGGCTGCCCTGAAGAAAAGTAATGAGAAGTCAAGGGAGTGGAGCTCGTAGTCATGCTGTGCTGCTACGTTTAGCAGCGCCTGAAGAGTAGTCATCTTCGGGGTCGGTGCGAAGGTCTGAAAGAAGTCCACCCCCTCGCGCTGACTGAAGCCTCGAGCCACGTAGCGCGCCTTGAACACAGGCGGCTCTTTAGGGGGGCGCTTCATCTTGAAGAGCCACTGGCCATCGACCACATTCACCCCAGGTGGGGGGATTTCGTCAATGTAGGTGCCGGTGGATCTCCAAGATGCCATCTCCTGCTCCATGGAAGCTATCCACTGAGAGGCCCAGGGTCCCGAGGTCGCCTCAGTGTAAGTGCAAGGGGACGGGATTTCAAAGGCGACTGGGTCACCCTCAGGGACTAGGAGCATGGAATAGAGATGGGGAGCAGCCTTCGACAGGAAAGCAAGCTCGTACTGCCTGTCCTCTAGGACGTCACTGCCAAGGGCAGGAGCACCCCTGATGGACGGAGGACGGACAGGGTCAAAGACTAGAACGGTGGCGTAGTCAAGGCGGTGGGTAGAGGCGAAGTCAGCAACAGCAGCGACAAGAGCGTCAAGACTCGAGAGAGGAAGAGACGGGTCGGTAACGAGGGAGGCAAGGACCCGAGGAACAAGAGGACCAGCAGCACGAAGGTAGTAAGACAGATGGGGAGGGGCGACAGCAAGCAACGACAGAGGAGGGGAAGGCAGGGGAGGAGGACGAGATGCATGGGAACGAAGCAACATGGGGTGAGAACGTTGAGCAGGAGAGACCGTACGAGCAGGAGAGGGACAGCGAGACCAAACGTGAGACGGAGGCATTGGGTCAGGAAACAGAGGAGTAACAGGAGGGGACCAAGGTGGGAAACGGGTCAGGGACAAGTCCGGCGGAGGAAAATTAGGGCCGTGGAAAGGAAGGGGAGGAGGCGAGGGGGGAGGCGCAGGTGAGTGCTCGGGGGAGGGAAGGCCGAGCAGGCGAAGGGCTGACACCTGCGGCGACTGCTGCGGCTGCTGCTCGACGCCGACACCTGGACCGCCACCTGCACCGCAACTACCTCTGGAACACTCCACTCCAGCACCCTCAGAACGAGCACCCCCAGAGCGAGAACCCTCTCCAGCACTGACCCGAGCCCGCCAGGAAAAGCCTCCACAGGAACCCCAAGACTAGCACCCTCCTCAACGCCAGCACCCCTTGAGTCCACAAACGGCTGCTGCTGCTGTGACGGCGGTGGCTGCTGCGGCGACGGCGGCGCTTGCTGTGGAGGGGACGGCTTCTGTCGCAGCGACGGCTGCTCTGGCGGCGACGACTGCGACGGCGGAGGAGGAGACACCGGGGGAGAGACAGGCGGCGAGAGTTGCGCCACAGGGCCACCAGAGTCATCCGACTCCTCGACCGGAACAACCGACGGGAGGGGAGTGACGTGAGACACACCAGACAGAGCAGGATGGGGAGGAAGGTGAGTGGGGGCTACCGAAAAAGTGGGGACCAAAAAACAGGGAGGGGAAATCAGGAGACCTCGGTGAGGAAAGCGGTGGTAAAAGGAGATAGACTCGTCGAAAGTGCCGTCACGGGAGTGAAAGAAGCGGTGAGACGGCGGGTGCCAGTAAGACGAGTCGAGGGGGAATCTTAGGAAGACACAGGGGATAGTGTGGGCAGTGAGCTTGTCCATGCCAGAGGCACGAACGTGAGCGAGGTAGCCCTAGACATCGATCGCGGACGCGTCACTGGGAAACCCGGTCCAAAGAAGGGTTGGCGAAACCTGCGGACGCTGGGAGCGCGGCCAGAGGTTAAGCTGGTGAGCGGCATAGCAAACGACAAATGGCCATAGATAATGGGGTGCACCGACATGAATCATGGAGGTACGAGCCACCTCCATGACCAAACGGAAGCGACGCACAGCGACCCCATTCTGCTGTAGGGAGTCTGGTAGGGTGTACGCTTGGGTGATGCCCTTCGCACGACACAACTGTCCAAGCCGATCAGAGGCAAACTCGCCGCCATAGTTGGAGTATAAACACAACACAGGGACATCGCAATGGAGGCCCGCAGCTACGACCTACGGGATAAGAATGTCAGGCACGTCGGCCTTCCGCTCCAAGGGAAACACCGTGGTGTAGCACGTGTAGTCGTCAACGAGCACTAGAACGTAGTGCTCACGACGCGCTCTAGGGATGGAGGCTGGGCCCAAGACGTCCAGGTGCAGTGTCAGGAGGAGTGCAGTGGCAGGACCAAGCGAGGAGGAGTGAGGAGCACGGCGCAGCCGGCCCTAGACTTAGGGCGTGCACGGCGGCGCAGGCGAGGGAGGGAGGGCAGGAAGCGACGCAGGGAGACCTAGGACGAGACCGTGCTGTGACATGTGACGCGTACACGGGAATGTGGGGTGACCTAGGCGGTGGTGTTACAGAAGCGACAGGTGAGGGAGCGACCGACACGAGGACGCAGCGGCAACCTGGGTAGACACAGGACCCGGGGAGGACGGTCCAACCGGGGGGGGAAGCAGTGTCCAGCATAAAGAGGCTGGACACCGGGTCCTGGGGAATGTCGCAAGGGGAGAACCCTAGGCGGCCTTAGTACGGACGGCATACCGCTCGTGATCCGGAAACATTGTGGTGACGCCGAGGTCCTGAAGACAGCCGACACCAACTAAGTTCCGGGAGAACGAGGGGATGTGCAGGACTATGAGGGAACCCAAGGGAACCGCTGGACAGGGAAGGGTATTGTAGCTGCGAGCAACTACAAGACCAGAGGAGGGGTCAGCAAGTGCGACAGCAGCAGGTGCGGCAAGCGGCGTAAGCGCAGCGTGGTCGCGGAAGAAGCAGTGAGACACACCGGAGTCAAGTGTAAAGGATAGTGAAGCAGTAGTCGCGGACAAAGGAGGAGCAAGGGTAGAGCCTAGGCTAGACAAAGCAAATGGTCCTACTGCTGATGCAGCAGAGGTGTCTGTACTACACACTGGTGCTACGCCTAAGCTAGAGAACACAGGGTAATAAGATCCGGACACACTAGAAGCATCAGCATACAGAGAATGCAAGGCAGAACTAATCTGATCCATGTCTAAATCAAACACAGGCACACCGTGACGCAGCAGACTGGGCCAGTCTGGGAGGTTCGGGGCCGGGCCGAAGCGGCGACGGAAAAGGTCGTCGAGGTGGCGGAAGCAGCATGCAGTCGGGTGCGGGCGGCGGCACATAGTGCCACGGAGGGGCCCGGTCTGTAGTTGGTACTGGCAGCCCACAGCACCGAAGCCGCCAGTAGACGCTGAGTTGCGAGGACCACCACCGCGGCCACCACCTTCAGGGGCTCCTGGCCACCCCGGCGGAAGGCGGCCCACGGCTGCTGTTGCTGCTGCTGCGTCTGCTTCTGCGATTGCTGCTCCTGCGGCTGCTGTTGCTCCTGGACACCTGCCCCGGCCCCCTCGTCAGAACCACTGTCTCCGCCACCACCACCTCCACCACCAGCACCACCACCACCACCACACCCTCCCTTGGGGCCACGGCAGCCCCAACGCTGTCGCTACTGCTGCGGGAAGGCCGCCGCTGCGGTCTCAGTGGCAGGAGCAGCGGCGGTAAAGTCAGCGTACGTGCACTGGGAGGGAGCACAGCCCTGAAAGATAGGGACCGCTGCAACACCACTCGAGTGAGCGATAGTGCGCTGGCGAGTCTCTATCTCAAACAGGGCAGTGACAAAGACGGTCAGGGTGAGGTCACCAGGGTGCTGGCTAAGGAAGTGGTCGCGGGCAGTGGCTAAGCGGTCAGGAAGGTGCATGGCAATAAGGTACAGGGTAGCGCAGAATGGCGCGGGGAAGGCAGTGAGCTGGGCAGTAGTGCTAGAAGCGCGGTAGCTAGTCTATAATGCACAGAGGTGAAAAGCGAGGTCAGCGAGAGTGGGGAAAGCGGAAAGATCGGGGAATAGCATGGGGAGGATCAAGCGGCCAGTGAACTCGGACGCTCAGACAGGGGAAGCGCATAACTAATGGCAAGCTGCGCTACAGCATCGCGAGAGTCCCAAACAGCGTGCGCGAGCGCAGCAGTAGCGAATGCCTCACTCTCAACAGTGGTGGGGTCAGCAGGGAGGGGATCAGGCGCGGAGGAGCGGGGAAGCAAGCCATCAACATGCATAGCCAGGGAGTGCCCATCCTGGCGCTGACCTGTCAGGTGACGGCGGAGATCGACAAGCCAGACGGCGAAGTGAATCGCATGTCCCTCCGCGTCCAAGCGAAGCACAGCGTCCGCCATCGTGCAACCTCTGCAGCACTGCGTCATGGTGGCACAGCGTTACGACGGCACAGCGACACGGCGGCACAGTGGCATGGCGGCACAGTGGCACGGCGACACAGCGGCAGGACTCCCCGGCGAGAAGACCAGGCGGAAGGCCGAGGAGGGGCCCGAGGCACGTGAGGGGCGAGCAGGCGTGGTAGGGACCAGCGCGCGCGAAGGGCCAGCGAGCAAGTGAGGAGCCTGAGGGCACGGGAGGGGCCGGCAGGGCGCGCGCGAAGGGGCCGGCGAGTGAGTGAGGGGCCGGCGAGCACGCGAAGGGCCGGCGGGCGCGTGAGGGGCCGGCGAGCACGAAGGGCCAGCAAGGCGCGGAGTGGGCCAGGCGGGTGCGTAAGGGGCCGGGCCAGCATGCGAGGGGCCGGCTAGGCGCTGGGGGCCAGCGGTGCACGAGAGGGGCTGGCTAGGTACGAGGGGCCAGCACGGTGCAGCGTGGGGCCAGCTAGGCGCGAGGGGCCGGCAGTGCACGAGGGGCTGGCTAGGCAAGAGGATTCAGGTACTAAGTAGGTTCTCCTAGTGCAACTTTAGTTTGCAGAATGTTCAGTTCAGTTTGTAGGGCGAAGTGCGCTACATCAAGCACAAAACATGAACAGCTGAAATCCTAGCATACAACTACCACCGCCGATAACCCTCTACTTTCAATAGAGACTACAAACTACCTCCGTGACCTCGCCTGTGCTCTCCACCGAGCCCAAACCCCCCCTAAGTCCCATCATGCTCTCACACCCCAATGCCCACCATGCAGCCTTCCTGCCACCGGCTCATTACACGTTGTCTTCCTGCACAAGGCACTTCTTGTTGCGGTTGATGCACTTGCGCACGAGACGCCCGAGCACCTTCTGGTCCCACCCGTTGATGAAGTCACTGTGGTACTCAAACGGGCTGCCCGTGCCACCGCTCTGCACCGTGGACAGGTAGACGGCGGGGTTGCCCTTGATGCCGTTGTCGGGCCACGTGAGGTCGAGGTCTGTGTCCACGGGGTAGTACACCTTGATGCTGATGCGTGGCAGCGGCACCGGGTGCGACGACGGGCACGTCGTGTTGAGCGGGATGTGCACCACGTGGCTGCGGTGGTCCGCGCTGTCCGTGTTCTTGCCGTCCCAGCACACGGGGAAGTTGATCTTGCCGATCAGCTGGTCGCCCGCCGGACACTTCTGATGCGGGAAGTCGTTGCCGTGCTTGCCGCGCGCGCCGCACCACCACTCGACATTCGCCATGTCGTTGGCTTGCTTCTGTGATGGGGGCCAGACGGGAGAGGGCATGCATGGGACGTTGGTAGGGGTCAATTGCTCACAAGAACACGAAATGTTTCAAGTGAGAGCAATGTCAAGTAAACCATGGAAGAGCGATTAAGGCGAGGTGCGCGCACGTTGCCTGCGAAAGGGTTGCCCGTGATCATGCGGAAGCCACGCGGGAAGGGCATGATGGCTTCGGGGTTCTTCACAGACGTGCGGTAGTAGAAGAGCGTCCAGTTGGGCTTCAACTGCCGCGCCAAGGAGAGGGAGAGAGGGAGGGAGAGATCCCATGCAGACGCACAAGAGGGAATCGTAAGAACGTATGCAGCGGCACGTCATCAGTCCAACTGGCTTGGAGACGACTTTTGGGGACTTACGAAGAAGACACTTGCGGCCACCGGGTTGATAACCATCGTCAACAGTTGACAGCTGTGCACTAATAGTCCTGATAAGTGCGAGGTAGCTTGTATTCATATGTAAATCAGTTCTGCGTTCAGCAATTCGTTCGGCGTAGAGAATCGGGGAATGGTGCAGGGATGGTAGAGCGGGCCGCGGACTGACGTGCTTGTAGACGTATTGGCCCTGGGCGTTCTTCTCGTTGGTGCGCATGAACATGGACGGGAACCAGTACGCCGCCGAGTCCGCCTTCAACCCGCACGTCGTCTTGCTGCCCACCAGCTTCCGAGCTGTCGCACGTCGCAGGTCGCATGGCGCATGGCGCATGGCGCATGGCACGATGGGAGGAACGCAATGACAGATTGAGTTGAAGCGGAGGGCATCGGAAAGCTGGAAACGTGAATGTCGCTATCGTGGATGTGCGGGAAGGACGAGTGATGGATTTCGGGGCACTTAATTCCGAGTTCATGGTAAACGGGCCCCTCGCCGAGTCCTGCTGGGTAAGAGGGCACCCCGTATGAACTTAGGAAAGGCAAGAGCGGCATCGGCGGTACTGACCATCGGTGGTGTGGGCGTCGGTGATCTTGCTGCCGAGGAAGTCGTGCAGGTGCGACTTTCCGGGCTGCCCGGGGAAGACGATGGGGTCGTCCTTCAGCGCGTGGCTGAAGTTGCAGCGAATGCGGAACTGCGCTTTAGGCACGTGCTCTGGCCGGAGCAGGAGGTCCGCCGTGGTCGTGTGAAGGAGGACCGCCATGGCTACAGCCAGCAGTATGAGTGGCACGCGAACGGGGGAAGCCATGACTACAGGTCACAGTGAAGAACTGCAGCCTGAAGTTGCTGTGTTTGGCGGCCGCTGGGGAGGGAAGTGGTGAAACGTGTGGAAGGAGTGATAAAAAGGGAGTGCCCTTTATAGTGGGCGGTGGGAGTCGGTTGTTTTTGAGAAAATACACCGAGCCCGCGGTATAATTGCACCCAGTATTTTCATAGGGGGTGGCACCGAGAGGGTATTCACCCCCCGAAAACAGATTGGATCTGGTCCCTTGAAAACCAGATCTGGATACCCTTGAAAAACAGATTGAACTTGGGTTTCTTTACGAAACGTTTTCTGTTCGATTTATTTTTCCTCGAGTCAGGAAACCCGACATCAGCTTAGGCAGTGCTCAAAGTTTTTGCCTGCGTGGTGTCTGCCGAGCTTAGGCCGTAGATACAAGGGGGTTCTGTTCACGTACTCAGAAATTGTCAGGGTGGGAAACAAATATTATTCTGCCGCTCAGTTTCAGGGTGAAATATTAACGCGGTCTTAGTGTACAGAATGGCATTCTCTGTGCGCTGCCGTCAGTGTCTCATCGCACGCGACGCGACGCGACAAAAGCAAGCAAGGACCCTTGGGGCCTTTCCTCTGTCAATCTCATTTAGTCATCGCCGCAACGCCGTCGATTTCCAGGTACGAGTCTACCGCAAGATGCTGCGCCGTCGATTAGTTAGGGCAAGGGCTCTTGACACTTCCATACCGAGCCCAGCAGCTTCGGCAACGTGTCTAGACGCCCAAGCCGAGACGCCCTGCCATTGCCGCTGTTCGGCAACGCCTAGGCCAATCGTTGCGGTTCATACCTACTCGATATATGACACGGTCCAAGGCAGAAAACTACCTTGGAATCATCTTGCCCTGCCTACATACGCACACCTGCATGATTTGTGCAACCATAGATTATCCACACAAAGCGGGAAAGCTATATTAGCTTACAATCCTTTTTCCTCGCCCCAAAAACGAGAGGGTCGAGGACGATTTGAAATAAATGATATTGACGAGGATTCCTCGACACGCCCCTTGCTCAAAATCTATTGTATGGTCGGCGAGGGAGTGATAATGTACAGTCACGTATGGAGACGCTTGCGCGGGTGTGTTGAGAATGGCCCTGATCCTGCGGAGGATGCAGAGTCTGCAGAAGGGGCACATTGACAGAATCTGCTCGTTTAAATCTCACGGAACCTCACAAATTTCGCCCGCAATCTGCAAATTTGGGGCAGTGCAATCATGGCCTCTCTGGAAAAAATGTAAAGTGTCACTCAGTGAGAGTGGGTGTGAAACGTTCGAAAGGTTTGGATGAGACCCCAAAGTGATTTTTGAGTCAACTCAAAAGTCTCTGAAACACCGCAGGAACTCGCCTTGAGGGTGACTCTCAAGCTTCTCGCACCTGAGTCTTGAAACATGTGAGGCTCTTTGAGACGGGGATTCGCTCAAAAGAAATGTTGCTTGAGCATCACGAAAAAGAGTTTGCCCCAATGGTGTCCTTACGGTCTAGGGATTGGCAAGGATCTTAAAAGTGTCATTTGGGACACAATCGGATCACAATCAGGTCAAAAAATGCACGCAAGTGGCCTTCGTGTGACCCAATTATAATTAAAATGTCACTCTTGGGATCCTTGCCAACCCCTAGACCTTCAGTTCGCCTTTGGGACAGTTTTGGGTTAGATTTGGGAGTCAGGCGTATTGAGGCGAGTCAGGCTGAAGATGGAGGTAGGGAGGCTACTTGTTTTGGGGGAAAAAAAATCGAGCGACGGTTGCCCTAGAGCAGTGCACACCGTGATAAACGCATCCAAGCCCGTTCGAGAGGTGGTCGTTTGACTCACGTCCCGCATTCTTCTAACTTGAAAAACCTTATATCTCAGGCCAAGGCGAGCCGACATGGATGAGTCGTCATGAGAATGTCCAGCGAGAGAAGGGAGACCAAGCGACGTGCCAAATGCGGCATGCGAGGAGAAGACACTCGACTTGCATACGCCACCTAAAGGGTATGGACGCGATAAGTAGATTGAGCATACGTTATAGGGGGGTAAACTGTGAAACATATCTTTATACGTTATTATAGACTATACAGGGTTGTGCCTTAGGGAGTACAACCCACTAGGTTATATTCCCTTGTATGCCATTGTTCTAGTCATTCGTTCACTTTAACATGGTATCATCAGTAGGTTAGGTCCCCCCCGCCCACTAGCGCTTCCGTCCTAGGTCCTAGCCACGCCGTACCCCTCCCGCACGTGCTGGCCCGTCTCCTAGCCAGCCCTGTCGCCTAGCTGGCCCTGTAGCCCAGCCCGCCCCATCTCCTAGCCGACCCCACCTCCTAGCCGGCCACGCCTCCTAGCCGACCCCGTAGCCCCATCGCCCCCCCCCCCCCCACCTCCTAGCTGGCCCCGTCGCACAACCGGCCCCGCCGTCCAGCCGGCCCCGTAGCTCAGTCGGCCCCGCCCCCTAGCCGGCCCCACCTCCTAGCTGGCCCCATCGCCCAATCGGCCCCGTCGCCTCGCCGGCCCCGTCGTTCGACCGGCACCGTCGCCTAGCTGGCCCTGTCGCCTAGCCGGCCCGGTAGCCTAGCCGGCCCCGCCTCCTAGCCGACCCCACCTCCTAGCCGACCTCGCCTCCTAGCCGGCCCCGTCGCCTTGCCGGCCTCGTAGCCCAGCCGGCCCCATCTCCTAGCCGGCCCCGCCTCCTAGTCGACCCCGTCGCCTAGCAGGCCCCGTCGCTCAGCCGGCCCCGTCGCCTTGTCGGCCCCGTCGCCCAGCCGGCACCGTCGCCTAGCCGGCCCCGTCGCCCGACCGGCCCCGTCCCCTAGCTGGTCCCGTCGTCTAGCCGGCCCCGTGGTCCAGCCGGCCCGGTCGCCTCACTGGCCCCGTCGCCTAGCCGGCCCCGTCGCCTAGCCGGCCCCGTCGCCTAGCCGGCCCCGTTGCACAGCCGGCCCCGCAACCCAGCCGGCTCTGTCACCTCCACGCCTAGCCGACCCCGTCGCCTCGCCCCGCGGCCCCATCTCCTAGACTCCTCGCCGCTATCATCGGCCCTTTGCACCGCGCTGCAGCGCTCAGTACCGCACTACAATGCTCTGCACCGCACTGCACCGCACTACACTGCACTGCACCGCACTGTACTGTACCGCCCTGCACCGCAACGCACCGCTCTGCACCGCACCGCGCAGCACCCTATCGTCTTGCACCTCCGTCTACCGCACAGTACAGCATTGCACCGCACATCACCGCTTCCCGCCGCACCCTACTATCCAGTACTACCTTTCTGCTACTGTAGCGTCCATGATGGTGGACTCGGTCCTGTGTTTTGATGCGGAGGGGCAGCCAATTGAGTTCGACTCGTGGCTCGTCGACCTCCGCCGCCACTTGACTGGTCAACGGCAGGACGGCCACTCCCTGGCCGTCCACATCGCCGGTATGCTCCCTTGCCCGGACCCCCCTGCTGCTCTATCCGCTGACCCCACGTCTGCTGACCGTGAGTCCACCGCGGCTGCTGCCCTTGCCTTTGCTGTCTGGTTGTTACGTGATGCTGTCGCACAACTTGCGATTAGTCATGCCCTCCCCTTGTCCGAGCGCCCCTGCTTTAGGTCGGTCAGGACTGCGCAGGAGTTTCTAGAGGTTGTTGTCGCGCGCTATTCCACCCCGCCCTCTGCCTCCGTTGGACGCCTGATACTGCCCATGCTCTTTCCTGACCTCTCGTCTTTCCCTACTGTCGCTGACCAAGCCGCCCATCTGCGCACTCTAGACACGACCTAGCGCGCTGCCTGCACTGAGGCCCAGTTTCGTGTGTTTCAGTTTCCCATCTGCTCTACCCTCTACCTGCTTGCCACCCATCTCCCTGACCGCCTTGCCACCGCCCGCGACCACTTCCTTAGTCTCCACCCTGCTGACCTTACCCTCACTGACTTTACTGACACCCTGTCTACCGTAGAGACTCGTCAGCCCTCTATTGCCCAGTCTACCGGTAACATGCCGGTCTCTATCTTTCAGGGCTGTGCCCATGCTCTGTGCACTTACTCTGACGAATCTGCTGCGGTCGCTAAGACAGCTCATGCTGCGGAGACAGCCACAGGAGTGCAGTTTCGTCGGGGTAAGGGTCGCCGCCCCAAGGCTGGGCGCGGTGGAGGTACCGGAGGAGGAGGTGGGATCACACGCTAGGTTAGGTCCTCCCCGCCCACTCATGCTTCCGCTCTCATCCTAGCCCTAGCCGCCCATTCCCCGCCGGCCCCGTTAGCCCCGTAGGCCCGTTAGCGCCCTGTCGACCCCGTGCGCCCTCACGCCCCTGTTAGCGCCCCGTTGGCCCCGGCGGCCCCGTGTGCCCTCTCGGCCCCGTTAGCTCCCTATCGGCCCCGTTAGCGCCATGTCGGCCCCGTCGGCCAAGTGCGCCCCGCCTGCCCATTATCGCCCCGCTGGCCCCTTAGAGCCCCGCCGGCCCTCTTGTGCCCTCCCGGCCCCGTTAGCGCCCCGTTGGCCCCGTGCGCCCCTCTGGCCCCACTCGCCCCGCCGGCCCCCCTTAGCGCCCCGCCAGCCCTCTCGTGCCCTCCTGTCCCCGTTAGCGCCCCGTTGACCCTGTGCGCCCCTCTGGCCCCACTCGTCCCGCCGGCCCCTTAGCGCCCCGCCGGCCCGCTCGCACCCTCCCGGCCCCGTAAGCCCCGTTGGCCCCACGTCGCCCCGCCGACCCCTTATCGCCCCGCTGGCCCGCTCGCGCCCTTCCGGCCTCGTTAGCGCCCCACCATTCCAGTGCGCCCCGTCGGCCCCGTGCGCCCCGTCGGCCCGCAAGTCGCCCAACCAGCCGGCTCCAGCTCCGCTGGCCCCCGCTTCCTCGGCCGCCCACCGGCCCGTTGAGCCCCAGTGCCGACCCACCGGCCCTGGCTCCCTTCCGCGCCGGCCTCCCTGCCGGCTGCCTTCACCGCTCTCCACCGCTCTCCACCGCCCTTCACCGCATTCCACAGCACTCCACCGCACTCCACCGCACCCCACTCCCTCTACCGCCTCCTCCTCTGTCCTCCTCATTCTGTTTGCGGCCGTCAGCAGCTGCAGCAGTGGCGATGGCGGAGTCACAGCTTTGTCTGGACGCAGAGGGTCGGGCACTCAACTTTGACGCGTGGCTCGTCGACCTCTGGCGTCACCTTACAGGTCAGCACCAGGACGGTCACTCCCTGGCTGTTCATGTCGATGGCCTGCTTCCCCGCCCCCCTGCCCCTGCTGCCCTTCCTGCTGCCCCCACCTCTGTTGAGCGTGAGGCCTTTTCAGCTGCTGCACTTGAGCGTGCCATCTGGGACTCGCGCGACGCTGTCGCCCAGCTTGCTATCATCGGTGCGCTCCCGCTGTCTGAGCGTCCTCGCTTCACCACTGTAGCAAACGCCCAGGCCTTCCTAGACGCTGTCATTGCGCGCTATTCCACCCGTGCCACCGCCTCCATCGGTTGCCTAATCCTCCCCATGCTGTTCCCTGATCTTGCGTCCTTCCCCGCTGTCGTTGACTTTGCCACGCACCTCCGCGCGCTTGAGACAAGCTACCGCGCTGCTAGTACTGAGGCATAGCTCACTGCCTTCTCGCCGCCGTTCTGCTCTACCCTTTATCTCATCGCCACGCGCCTCCCTGACCGCCTAGCCACAGCCCGCGACCACTTCCTTAGTCAGCACCCGGGTGACCTCACTCTCACCTCCTTCATCACTGTCCTGTCGGAGATAGAGACTCGCTAGTGCAGTATCGCTCAGTCCAGCGGTACTGCGGCGGTACCTATCTTTTAGGGTTGTGCTCCCTCCCAGTGCACTTCCTCTGACGTCGCTGCTGTTGTTGCTGAGATCGCTGCTGCGGCCTCAGTGCAGAAGCGTCCGGGTAAGGGTCGCCACCCCAAAGGGGGGCGCGGTGGGGGGAAAGAGGGTGGCGGTGGGGAGGGTGGCGACAGTGAGGGCGGGGATGGTGGTCCAAACAAAGGAACCGGGGCTGGTGCCCCGGAGCAGCCTCAGCAGCAACAGTAGCAGCAGACTCAGCAGCCGCAGCAACCACCGTAGTCGGCGCAGCAACAGCAGTCGCCGTGGGGACCGCTGCCACCGTGGTGGTCTGGCGGTGCCAGCGGTTGTGGTCGTGGGGGCGGCAGGCGCAGCTCGGTGTCGGGTGGCAGCTCCAGCGCGGTCACCTGCCAGTACCAGCTGCAGACCGGCCCTCGTCGCGGCACTGTCCGGCCCGGTCACACCGCCGACCGCTGCTACCGCTGCCTGGACGACCTGTTCCGCCACCGCTTCGGCCCTGCGTCCGACCCTCTGGACTGGTACGCCCTGGCGCGCTGTCGTGTGCCAGTCTTTGAGCTTGATATGGATCAGATTAGGAATGCTATGTCAGTCATGTATGCTGACGACTCTAGTGTGATTGGATCCTATTACCCGGTATTGCCTAATGTAGGTGTGTCCACCGTGCATAGTCTAGGCTCCCCTGCTGTGTCAGGCATAGGATCCCCTGCCTTGTTTAGCCTAGGCTCCACACTCACCCCTCTACCAGCAGCCGTTAGCGCTTCAATCTCCTTCACACTCGACTCCGGTGCGTCTACCTGCTTCTTACGTAACCACGATACCCTTCCGCCGCTTGCCACCCCTGCCACCGTTGCACTTGCAGACCCCTCCTCCGGTCCGGTAATTGCACGTAGCTCCACCACCCTCCCCTGTCCGGCGGCCCCCTCGGGCACTCTTACAGGCCTGCACATCCCCTCGTTCTCTAGGAACCTAGTTGGTGTCGGCTGTCTTCAGGACCTCGGCGTTACCACTACGTTCCCCGGACGCGAGCGGTACGCTGTCTGTACCGAGACCGCCTCTCGTGGCCCCCTTGTGACGTTCCCCTAGTGTGAGAGTACGACCCCGTTACACCAATTTCCCCTTATCATATTTCATTCCTCTTTCAGTCCTTATTCATTTGGTCTTAATCTCATCTCTTTTGGTTTCCTATTCTTGATTTTCCATTATCCTTTGGTTTATCCCGCTATTATAATTATATCATCGACCAGGCTCGGGATGTACTGGTGCGCTATATCTAGCGCAATCCTGCCGTAATCCCTTAAAGCCAATAGCCTCACGTGGCTATACGCATGGTGATTCTATTTCTAGAAGGGTCTATTCCCTTTGGATAGGATAAACCTGGTTACCTGATGTACTATGAAAGTATAAAAGCACCTTGTACTGATTGATAGTGAACATTGAGCTAAACCTCATTCGATCCTGTAACACTTGGTATCAGAGCCAAGGTTTCAGCTCATTGCTTAACCGCTGGGCCCCCAGGAGCACGCCGAGGATGGAGTCGAAACTTCTTTTCCTTTAAGTACAATGCACTTTCATTGAAGTTTTGACTCACCTCACGCAGTTGCACCTGGGGTCCCCTTCGAAGGCGAGATGTGCTCGCCGACCGTTCAATGGACTGTGTTGACAGCGCTGATTTTTTCGCGGGGGCAAACGGCCTCGACCTCGTGAACGCGTCACTTCTGGCGGAACACTCCCTGCGACTTTTCGAGGAGTTCGCAGTTCGCCACGACACTTGGAGTTGCGCGGAAATGTGCGGAGCTGCGACCGACGACATCCATCCGATGCGGATTCGACGCTTCAGATCGACCGAGGCGAAAACGAAACCTTCTGAACGAGTTCGAGTTTCAGCGCGAATGGGAACAGGACCTCGCAAGCCGCGAAATTATTCGCAGGGTCCGATCGTTCGACAGCCGACATCGATGACCGAGAATTGCTGCAGGAAACGAGTCCACCTGGGCACCAAAAGCTGCTGAACGCGACTCAGAAATGTTTCCAGATCGCTTGGAGTCTGGACCGTCGGAATCGACTTCTGCTTCAACGGACGAGATGGAGCGCGAGTTCTGCACAACGGGAGAATGACGCCGAGAACAAACAATCGGCCGCCTTCGACACCATTCATATCATATTGACAACCAAATTCGGATTCCTCCATTTGGTCACAAATTCGAGGCAAAAATCAACTGCGAAGTCAAAAATATGCCGACAAATTACCTACTTGGTAATGGCTGCAAGCAGAAAAACTGACCGGAGAACGTGGATCATTGGATTGGTGCGGAATCAACGGCACGAATGCAGCGGAGACTACACTATGGGAAATCATCATCATGGAGACAACAATCGTGACCAGAGACATCACAATCGATGCATCTTCTAATTAGTGTTGATAAACGATACGATTTATTTTAATTTCTTTTCATCTTCGTAAAAAATGGATCGACATCAACACAGCGATATCTTCACCCAGGAAAACAATGGAGCTGCGTGAAGACATGTTCTCCATCCACGAGGCACTTCTTCATACAAATTGATCGACAAGCTATGGGATTGCAGAGAAGTAGCCGTTTTCTCTTGCAATATTCCCAACATCAAGTTGCTGCGAAGGAGCAGATTTCGCACGCAACGACGACGCAGTGAACCCGTCTCGTCAAGGCCAGCGAGACACTACTTCGTAACAGGAGCTGATCGATTCGTCTTCATCAAGAATCTCAGCCATCCGAAGTGATTGATTGGAGCAGTCTCAACATCAACCTCACGAGGCGACACACCAATCATGCGTCGTGATTCCATGTGTTAATGACTTGCGTGGAAAAAAATTCCATGCATGTCACGATGCTTGACAGATTGAGGAGTAATTAACCTCTAATCCGGCAAGTACTCGCTCACTAGCGACCCTACGGCACATGCATTGGAGGCGATTCTACCAGAAGCCGAAGCGTTACAAGCATCATCGTAACTTCGACGATGCAGGAGAACGCCAAGCAATACGAGGTGTCAACAAAT
Organism: Closterium sp. NIES-67; assembly: GCA_027943415.1. Classification (NCBI taxonomy): domain Eukaryota; kingdom Viridiplantae; phylum Streptophyta; class Zygnematophyceae; order Desmidiales; family Closteriaceae; genus Closterium; species Closterium sp. NIES-67. Next base: position 65,130 of record BQMB01000500.1, on the reverse strand, counting down.
GAGGGAGATGCGGACTACTACAACACAATCACGCGCTCTACCAACCGTACATCGGAGGCACGGATGAGCATACAAGGAATTGCTACCCGTGGATACATTGAGGGGAGAAGCCAAATTCTCTTCACACCCTCAAATGAAACAATCACCAGCAGCAATGGAGCAACACATGTGTACTAATGTGCACGTGTTCCTGGTAGTTACGCCTGTTACACCCATCAGGAAAACTCTACTAGGATGAGGAAGTTGATGGATTCTCCTTCAACCATTACGAGTTAAGAGAATTCTCTGCAGCAGCTGCCGCCGTCGCCATCGCCGCAAGCGCAGCCGCCGCCGCAGCAGAAGACTCGACACAACAGTCATATCCAAATCCTGATGGATGATTCTCCGCTCAATGGAGATAATGCTGGATTATATTCCTCGACCGGTATACAAGTCCTCATGGCCTATGGCTTTCCTTAAAGTCATAAAACCTGCGTCACAACCAATCCATCACCACCACCAACTCCACGGAAGCAGATAGGCGTGGAATGGAGCGCCGACGCCACTCCGGATAGTGGACTCCGCGTATCTCCAACAACACCCCTGTTTGCCGAAATGGAGCAGACTTCAACATCGATGCTGAGTAGCTGAGACTTCTTCGACATCAACGCTACTTCAAGGACAGTAACAGAATGAGACAACACATGATGGCACCAGAAGACCTATTGCAATATGTGCGCCCAGACACCGATGCCTACCAATGGCCTCCGTGCTAAACGGGACGTGCATAAGGTCATACTGGATTGACTGTCAGCAATGCCAATTTGGAAATGGGAGAGGATTATTTGGGAACAGCCCCAACATTCCCAAATGTCCTAACCCATCATCGTGGGATATCTACGCAGCTGAGATTCCTTGCTTGAGCAACCACCGTGGGAAACTACTTTGGCGCCGATTCTGGAAGTTACCAGCTCCGCGTTTATGGTACCAGCCCCTCGCATGGTTTTGAACACAAGGGATACGCTGAGCAGCACTTCGCATGCGCTGTCGTACTCAAGGCAATGTCAGTAGCAGACCGCGTGGTGGACAGGGTTACTACTAGTAATTCTGCTCTCCAGTCCCGCAGCACTACGATGCCGAGAGGGTACAACTTGCGACAACACTACGGCATGGACCAGCATTCGACAGAAGCTGCATGTAACGGATACAACATTGCTACATAAGCAGTACTACGACACGACTGCCATACCACCACCACTTGGTGATCTTCAGGCGTGGACGAGATGCAAGTGATCTTCAGGCATGCACAGAACAGACAACATAGCCATTCATCTGCACATTACAGCACACTGTTCCAACCACTCAAGTCTCCAACTACAACTTGCACCTGCCCATATATCACTGACGGTGATACACACCATCCTTGCTGTGGACGGAGCCTGCTCACTCCGTAGCAACAGACAGTTCTTGCTACAGTCGAACTGGCTTCCGATTTCATCGCCATCGTCCACCATCTTGTATATCGACCACACAAGCGCCATTTGGACATCCAACAGCAACAGAAGCACTTGGCTGCTCATCACCACAGTTATCCACACCATAATCTCGACATCAGCCATCTTCCATCCAAGCTTCAACCTTGCTTCTGTGGGTCTATCCTCGTTGAAGCAAAGGTCACTTCAGTCGCCTTCCGCTTCCGCCTACCAACCACTTGGAAGATCCATAACACCTTCCATACCAGCTTTTTAAACCCTATCAAGTCCAAACACGCTCTACAATGAATGCCAACCACCGTCGCCGCCCGTGTTCATCCACGCCATGGGACAACTACGAACTCGGACACCGTTGTCGTCAGAATGACACTCTAGAGCTTTCTTTGCTGGATGGGTTGTGATCCTTCTGAGGTTGCGTCTCTGAATTCGACATGGGTAACGCCCATCGTCCTCTTCGCGACTACCTTGTCAAGCAGGGTGTTACTTCTACCACCCAGCTTTGAGGGGGGGAAGTGTGAGAGTACGACCCCGTTACACCAATTTCCCCTTACCATATTTTTTTTCTATTTCATTCCTCTTTCACTCCTTATTCATTTTGTCTTTATCTCATCTCTTTTGGTTTCCTATTCCTCATTTTGCATTATCCTTTGGTTTATCCCGTTATTATAATCATATCACCGACCAGGCTCGGGATGTACTGGCGCGCTATATCTAGCGCAATCCTACCGTAATCCCTTTAAGTCAATAGCCTCACGTGGCTATACGCATGGTGATTCTATTTCTAGAAGGGTATATTCCCTTTGTATAGGATAAACTTGGTTACCTGATGTACTATGGAAGTATAAAAGCACCTTGTACTGATTGATAGTGAACATTGAGCTAAACCTCATTCGATCCTGTGACACCTAGGACCCTGTCTCTGGCCTGTTTATGCTTGACACTGCCCCCCCTAGTAAGGGCGTCCCCCCAGGTAGCCGCGGCTTGCTCGTGTCGGTTGCTCACTCATCCTTCGCTCTTGTGGCACCATCGCCTAGGTCACCCTGCGCTCTCGCGTCTGCGTCACATGTCCCAGCACGGTCTCGTCCTCGGTCTTCCTGCTCGTTCCCTTCCCTACCTCCCTCGCATGCGCCGCCGTGCCCGCCCTGCGTCAAAGGATGGCTGCGCCATGCTCCTCACTCCTCCTCCCTTCGCCCTGCCACCGCGCCTCTCCACACCCTGCACCTCGACGTCTGGGGTCCAGCCCCCGTCCCTGGGCCACGTCGAGAGCACTACTTCCTAGTTCTTGTTGACGACTACACGCGCTACACCACCGTGTTTTCTTTGGAGCGGAAGGCCGACGTGCCTGATGTTCTTATTCCGTGGGTCATAGCTGCGCGAGTCCGCCATGGTCTCCTCGTACAGTGTCTCCACTCCGACCGTGATGGCGAGTTTGCCTCCGGTCAGCTCGGCAGGTTCTGTCGTGCGGAGGGCATCACCCATTCGTACACCCTGCCGAACTCCCCACAGCAGAATGGGGTCGCTGAGCAATGCATTAGCTTGGTCATGGAGGTGGCCCGTACCTCCATGATCCATGCCAGTGCACCCCATTTCCTGTGGCCGTTCGCTGTTTGCTACGCCGCTCACCAGCTGAACCTGTGGCCCCACTCCCAGCGACCGCAGGTTTCACCGACCCTCCTCTAGATTGGGTCTCTTGGTGACGCATCTGCGTTCCACGTCTGGGGATGCCTTGCTCACATTCATGCCTCTGGCACGGACAAGCTTTCTACCCGTACTGTCCCCTGTGTCTTTCTTGGTTTCCCCCTCGACTCGTCTGACAGGCACTTTTACCACCCACCGTCTCACCGCTTCCTTCACTCACGTGACGTCACTTTCGACGAGTCTGTCTCCTTTTACCGCCGCTTTCCTCACCAAGGTGTCCTGGTTCCCCCACCTCTGTTTCTGGTTCCCACTCCCTCGGCAGCTTCTGCTCCTCTCCCTCCCCATCCTGCTCCCTCTGGTGTGTCTCACGTTACTTCCCTCCCGTCGGTTGTCCCAGTCGAGGAGTCGGCGGACTCTCGTGGTCCCGCGGCGCATTTCTTGCCGCCTGCCTCCCCCCGGGTGTCCCCTCCCCCGTCTTCGCAATTGCCGCCGCCGCCGTCGTCGCCCTCGCCGAAGCAGCAATCACCGTTGCCGCTGCAGTCACCGCCGTCGCAGCAGTAGCAGCCGTTCATGGACTCTGGGGGTGTTGGCATTGAGGAGGGTGCTAAGCCCGGGGTTCCTGACGTGGCTTGTCCCGGCGGGCTTGGGGGTGGCACTAGTGCTGGAGAGGGTTCTCGCTCTGGGGGTGCTCGTTCTGTGGATGCTGGAGTGGAGTGTTCCGGAGGTAGCCGAGGTGCAGGTGGCGGTCCAGGTGTCGGCGTCGAGCAGCAGCAGCAGCAGTCGCCATCGGTGTCCGCCCTTTGCCTTCTCGGCCTTCCCTCCCCTCATTGCTGGCCTGCCCCCCCTCTACCGCCTCCTGCCCTTCCTGTCCACGGTCCTGTGTTTCCCCCGCTGGACTCGTCTCCGGCTCGTTTCCCACCTCGTTCCCCTCCTGTTACTCCTCCTCTGTCTCCTGACCCGACGCCTCCGTCTCACGTCTGGTCTTGCTGTCCATCTCGTACTTGTCCTGTCTCTCTTGTTCAGCGTTCTCACCCTATGTTGCTTCGTTCCCATGCATCTCGTCCTCCCCTTCTCCCGTCTCCTCCTCCGTTGTCGCTCACTGTTGCACCTCCCCCTCTTTCTGACTACCTTCGTGCTGCTCGTGCCCTTGTTCCACGGGTCCTTGCCTCCCTCATTACCAACCCGTCTATCCCTGTCTCGAGTCTCGACGCTCTTGTCGCTACTGTTGCTGACATTGCCTCCATCCACTGCCTTGACTACGCCACCGCTCTGGTCTCTGGCTCTGCCTACCCTCCATCCATCGGGGGTGCTCTTGCCCTTGGCAGTGACGTCCTAGAGGACAGGCAGTACGAGCTTGCATTCCTGTCCGAGGCTGCTCCCCATCTCTGTTCCATGCTGCTAGTCCCTGAGGGTGACCCAAACGCCTTCGAAATCCCGACCCCTCGCACTTACGCTGAGGCGACCTCGGGACCCTGGGCCTCTCAGTGGATAGCTGCCATGGAGCAGGAGATGGCATCTTGGAGATCCTACATCGACGCAGTTCCCCCACTTGGGGTGAACGTAGTCGATGGCCGGTGGCTCGTCAAGGTGAAGCGCCCTCCTGGAGAGCCACCGGTGTTTTTCAAAATGATATCAGTAAAAAATAGAGTTGAAATGATTGATTAGCTAAGGAGCCCAAGGCTCTATAAGTACATGGCAAGGTGAGAGAGAATGGATGAAGGGGGAATTGGAGGGAATCCCCATTGGGATCTCCGGAATCTCCAATTGGGTAATTGGAGATTGTGGGGATCACAATTGGGTGAGGTTGGGATTTGTGAGTACACCCCAACCCACTAGAACATTCACACCTAAACTAGGATATAAAAGTACAAATACAAAAGTGGTATTTGCAATCTGAGGCGATGTACCGTACCGTCAGCTGGTCACTCTGAACAAGATCTCGGATGAAGAAATGACAAAGTTCGATGTGCTTGGTGCGAGAGTGGAACACATGATCCTTGGTGAGATGAATGGCACTCTGGTTGTCACACCACAGGGTGGGCGACTGCTGGGGGTAGCCTAACTCAGCGAGGAGAAAGGAGAGCCAGCGTGCCTCTTGAGCAGCCATTGTGCCCGCGTAGAGCTCGGCCTCGCAGGACGACAGGGAGATTGTAGAGGACCGAGTGGAGCGCCAGCTGATGACTCCGCTACCAAGGGTGAAGCAGTACCCTTGGGAGGAGCGTCTGTCAGTCTGGTCATCGGCCCATGAGGAGTCTGTATATCCCTCGAGCTTGACTGGAGAGGTACCACCAAGAGTGAGGATGTGAGACTTGGTGGCTTGTAGATAGCGGAGGATCCTCTTGGCTGCAGACCAATGCGAGGCAGTGTAGCGTCCGGGGGAGACGTACCGAGAGAGGACACTAACCGGGTAAGCCAAGTCTGGTCGAGTGCACATCATGGCATACATGAGTGAACCGACTAGCTCAGGGTACGGGTCCTTGCAGGCGTCAGGAGAAGGAACTGGAGGGGCCGTAAGCTGATGCTATAGTGGGAATGGAGTGGAGACAGAGTTACTGGAGTCCATGTCGAACCGCTTGAGAAGGTTGTCGATGTAGGACTCCTGGGAGAGGGTGATCGTGCAAGCCTGGTGGTCACGAGTGATCTCCATCCCCAGGTAGTTCTTGAGGTCACCAAGATCCTTCATGAGAAGGGCGGAGTTGAGAGCAGACTGGACAGCTGCCATGTCGGCTGGATCTCTGGCGGCTAGAATGAAGTCGTCGACGTAGACGAGGATGTAGAAGGGCTCGGAGGAGTGACGAACGAAGAGACTGGAATCCGAGGCAGAGGGATGGAATTCAAGTGCGAGGAGGACTTCCTTCACCTTGTTGTGCCACTCACGAGGAGCCTGCTTGAGGCCATACACTGGGCGCTTCAGCTTCCACACTGTGTTGGCAGGGTAAGTGCCACGAAACCCCGGTGGGCGTTCCATGTGAACATCCTCCTTGAGCTGGCCTTGGAGAAAGGCGGAGGAGGCGTCCATGGACTTGATCTCGAATTTGCCGCGAGCGGCTATATCAAGAAGAGCGCGCACAGTCGGGAGCTTGGCCGTGGGTGAGAATGTTTCGAAGAAGTCGAGATACTCCTTCTGGGTGAAACCCTTTGCCACGTATCGTGCCTTGAACAGTGGAGCTTCGCCTGGGAGTTGTTTGACTCGGAAGATCCATTTTCCGCCGACGATGTTGACACCGAAAGGGGGAACAACATCGTCAAAGCTGTTGTTGCGAATGAACGCCTCGTTCTCCACATCCATTGCTGCCTTCCACTCCTTCTTATAAGGCCCCGAGAGAGCTTCCTCTTTTGTGCGAGGAGTCGGAATGGTCGGGTTCTCGGTGAAGTTGAGGGAAGGGCAGTCAGTAATGTCCGGGAAGATGTGAGAGAGAAATTGGCAGACCGCGTGAAGGTCAAACAGCTCCTCATGCCTGTCCTCCAGAAGTGCACGGGGCGGAATACGGATGGAGAGGACATCACCCCCGGCAGGAGGAGGCGGGGTGACCGAACACCGGATGGAGAAGGCGGCTGGTCCCCAGGCGAGAGGCGGAGCCGGTCCCTTGGAACGAGTGCGACTAGAGACTGGAGACGAAGGTGGCTGCGGTGGGACCGGAGGGACTGGGCGCCTCCGATAGGAGACTAGTGAGCCGGGCTCGACGTGCGGGGAAGGCGGAGCAGGAGGAGGTGCCGCTGCGGAGGATACTGGGGAGGCCGGGTGAGACACGCCGGACGGAGAAGGCCCCGGAGAAGGGGCAGCGGCCGGAGGTGGGGCATCGAAGTCTGCCCAAACAAGCGTCGGGGGAGGTGGAGGAGGCTCGCCCATGGTCGCAGAGTGGAATGGGCGTGTCTCATCGAAGACGACATCACGGCTGCGAATCAGCTGTCTGGTGATTGGGTTGAGGAATAAGTAGTCTGGGGAGTCGGAGTTGTGCCCCAGGTACATGCAGGTCTGGGTTTTGGGACCAAGCTTGCCACCTTGCTTCCTGCGCGTATGGGGGCTTAGCAACACATACATGGTACACCCCCAGACGCGTAGAGAGCGGGCGGAAGGCGTGACCCCAAGCCAGAGAGTGGTAGGTGTGGTGTCGGGCCGGTGGGGATGCGGATAAAGATTGTAGAGGAGTGCCGCATGGAAGAGGGCACATCCCCAGAGTGATCGTGGTGCGTTGGCGTGACTAAGGAGGCAGCGAGCGATCTGAACCAAGGTGTGGTTGCGGCTCTCTGCAATGCCGTTCTGCTGCGGGCTTTCGGGGAGCGTGAAGGTTTGCCGAATCCCTTGGGCCGCACAGAAGTTATCGAGTTTGCCATTGCGAAATTCTCCCCCGCCATAAGAATGGAGGCACTTCAGAGGAGTGCCGAACGTGACTTGAGCCTGGCGCACCCACGCCATGATGACATCAGGTGCCTCCGCCTTGGTATGCAGGAGGTGCACAGAAACATACCGCGAGTGGTCATCGACTAGTGTAAGAAAGTACCGATGACCGCCTCGGGATGCGACTGGAGCTGGGCCCCAGACATCCATGTGCACTAGGTCCAGCGGAGCAGCTGCGACGGATGGGGAGGAAGGATGCGGCTGCTGCCTGAGCTTGCTCTTGGTGCAGTCCAGGCAGGTGGGTGCAGGTGAGTCTGTTGGTGGAGGAAGCGCCGACGGGAGGCCAAGAAGAAGTTTCTTGGAAGCGATGTCGGCAAGTGTACGGAAGTTGGGGTGACCCAAGCGATGGTGGTAGAGGATGGTTGGATTGGCGAAGCTGCGACACGAACACGGAGTGGTGTTGGCAGCTTGCGCTTGGGAGAGGGCAGCGAGAGGTGCAGGTGAACGCAGCGTGTAGAGCTTGCTACTGTTGAGTGTGAAGCGTGCTAGAAGCTTGTTGGACTTAGGGTCGAAGAGGTCACAGTGATCTGAGTGTGCTGGGAAGATCGTGGTGATGCCTGCCCGTTGGAGCTCGTGTTGGGCCACGAGATTGTGGCGTAGTGTGGGAACACACATGCCGGTGACACTGCCCGAAGGAAAAGCTGGGCACGGAACTGTGGAGGAGCCCTTGGCGTGTGTTGTAAAACTGGAGTCTGCTCCTAGTAGACGGATTGGTGTCTCGTATGGCTTGAAGGAGTGTTCTTCCTTGAGAACCGTGTGAGTGGCCCCACTGTCGAGGGTGAATTCTATTGTGGCTGAGGTGCTTTGTGAGCCAGGACACTGCGAAATTGTCTCATTAATCATGGCAGTGCCAGGGAACAACATGTGGAGGCGCACATCAGCAGTGGGAGCTACAGCAGCCTGCACGGATTCCTGCGCTTCGACTTGATTGACCTTGCGAGGAGCACGATTGACCATCCAGCTTGGCGGCTTCGAGGCGGTCCCATTGACGGCATACCAATCGTCATCCTTTTTCTTGAAGCAGGAGGCAAGGGCGTGGTTGGTGCCGCCACACACCTGGCCGGCACGAGGGCCGCGCTTGATGACATAGGGACACGGGGGGAAGCGGTTGTGCTGGAATGGCGCCGAAGCGGCATAGGCTTGAGGCACGGGAGCGCGGATTGCATTGGCCTTGGCTTGAGCGCTGTTGTCCTTTTCGGCAGAAAGGAGCGCGGATGAGACCTTGGCAAATGTGAGGTCTGCAGGAGCAAGGCCTAAGAGCATCTTGCGTGTGACTTCGTATGCCGGAGTGAGGCCGACTAGGAGAGCGGCTGCAGGGGCTTGCTCGGGGAAGACTATCCCCAACTTTTTGAGTTCACCATGAATGGACTGCACCTTGGTAACATAGTCCGCCATGCCTGGCGAGTCCTCGAGCCGCACTTGGAACATGCTGGGGATGAGTATAGCAACTCCCACTGCAGTCTTGTTCAGGAAGCGATCCTCGAGGTAGAGCCAAATGGCGTTGGCAGACGGGTAGTTGTGGTAGGTTTCGACGAGTTCGGGAGGAGTGGTGCCCATGAAGACACTAATGACCGCACCATCGGCCTTCTCCCAATTCTTGTACTTGAGCAGTGCAGCAGCATAAACTGCTTCGGCGGCGGCATTAGCTGGATCGGCGGACCTCTCGGGTTTAGGAGGCTCTTTGCCATCACCGATGTTGAGAAGGACGTCGGTGAGCTCGAGCCCCTTCACCTCGCGACTGAGGAGGTGCTTGTCGACACCATAGCGCCAAGCCTTGTAGTTGGAGCATGTGCCGTCCGGCTTGAGACGAAGGAGCGGGATCGGATTGGCGAGTGAAGTGGTTGAGTAAGCCATTGTCGGTGTGCAGCGCGGCACTTCTGGGAATTGGTCGACGAGAATTGCTGAAAATCACTCTGACGGCTTTATCAAAATGTCGCTAAGTAGGAAATGGCGTCGGCGAAAATTCGTTAAAACGCCGACTTGAAACTGAATCTGAGCCTATGTCTAACCCCAGACCCACACACCCCCCCACACACCCCCAGGCCCTGTCCCGCAGCTACACAGCTCCGCAACTAGCTCCGCAACCAGCTCCGCAACCAGCTCCGCTCCGCTTCAACATGTGTACCTGCTTTTGCTTGACGCGAGACGTTCGTGGAGGCGATTTCGCGAGGGGAGTTCACCTATTCTGGCGGGGTCTGAGGGGAAACTCGAGAACGAGTTTTAAGAGATGGTCGAAATTGAGATTCGACCAAGGAGAACGGAGGAGGAAATCGACGACGAGAAGCGTGAACGCTTCAGAGATGAAAAAATCAACGAGGTTGAGCGCGAAGGTGGTCGACGATGAGAGGCGCGACTGCAGAGTGGAGCATGTCGAAATTCCGACGACTCGAAACGAATGTCGCGATGATGAAGTGCGCGTAGCGCGGGCACGTTCAGATTAGGACCTTGATCCACGTGTGCGGATAGGTCGCTGTGATACCATGTAAGAAATAGAGTTGAAATGATTGATTAGGTAAGGAGCCCAAGGCTCTATAAGTACATGGCAAGGTGAGAGAGAATGGATGAAGGGGGAATTGGAGGGAATCCCCATTGGGATCTCTGGAATCTCCAATTGGGTAATTGGAGATTGTGGGGATCACAATTGGGTGAGGTTGGGATTTGTGAGTACACCCCAACCCACTAGAACATTCACAACCTAAACTAGGATATGAAAGTACAAATACAAAAGTGGTATTTGCAGTCTATTTCTAACAATATCCCCATTGGACTGCCACCTCAGCTCCTACATGACCACAAAATCGAGCTCGAGCCTGGCGTGCAACCGACTGTTCGTACCCAGTGGCGGCTAACTCAGCCAGATTTGGATAGGATTCGACTGCCCCAGCACATCCCCGTTCGCAGCTCCTATACTGTTCACCCTGAAGAAAGATGGTCGTTTACGTATGTGTACAGACTACTGCGCCTTGAATTGGGTTACCATCAAATCTCGCTACCCGATTCCGCGTGCCGACGAACTCATCGACCATCTTCGTGGGGCTCGGTTCTTCTCCAAAATTGATATGCGAGGCAGGTACCACCAAATTTGTGTGGATGAAGCTGACTGCTACAAGACAACGTTTCGGACCTGGTACGGCAGTTATGAGTACACGGTTATGCCATTCGGATTAACAAACGCGCCTTCGATATTCCAGTTGACGATGAACTAAAATTTCCGGCCCCTGATGGATAAGTGCGTCATCGTGTACCTCGACGACATCCTAGTCTACAACAATACCCGGGAGCAGCATTTGAGGGATTTGGATGCCGTTTTCTCTCTCCTGCAGCAGAATCGACTCATCACAAAAGGCTCTAAGTACGAGTTTTTAAAACACGAACTTGAGTTTTTGGGCCACGTGATATCCATCGATGGCGTTACAGTTGGCCCCTAAGCTGCCGGCTAATCTCCGCGAACTTCAGAGTTTTCTGGGGTTCTTAAATTATGTCCGTCGGTTCATTCCGAACATGGCAGGCGTAACTTCCCCTCTCATGGATCTTCTGAAGAAGGGCACGTTTTTTTAGAGCCAACGACCGAGCCGACCAAGATTCTCGCTCACCGCGTACGTGGTCGCTGAGACGCTGCAGCCGTTGATTTCCTCGTACGTTGAGTTGATCGCACGAGTGACGACGACCTCTGGGTTCCCGCAGCTACACTCAATGATCACAGAGCTGTTCGGGATATTTAGACCGATGCCGTGTCCCGGATGTGGGTAGTCTTGTCCCAAAGGGGGGGTGGTGTAAGGAAATCCCCCATTTCCTTACTGGGCTCAACTACAGCGCGTACGCCCTCGACTCTCAGAAGTCCAGGCTCGGCCAACTTCTTCGGTCCCGAACCACTTTGCGAACCCAAACCTCGACGCGTGGCGCTTCCGTAGCTTTCGCCAACTGAACCGCCCCAACCTGTTCGCGTGGTTCTCGTGCCTATAAATGCCTAGACCCTCATATGTATCGACACCAGGGCTTCAGAAGTCAGGACAAAATGCCTTGAAATGCTGTATAGCAGGTGTTTTTTAAGGGTCGTCCTGTTTTTTTATTTATTTATTTTTCCTAGGCCTGAATTTTAGGGTTTCTCATTTGAGCATGCCTGAAATATTGTCTGTTCTTGTTTTGGTCACCCTGAATTATAAGCCTTAACGGATTTCCAGCCTGAAACAAAATCCTATCTGACTGGTCGAGGCAAGCTGGAGCAGATGTGAGGAGCGTGATTGGTCCACACCAAAATCACACAGGCTGTTTGACGCGAGCTGGAGCAGGTGTGAGGGGTATGACTGGACCTTCGGCAAAATCGCGCAAATAACGCGAGTTGGAGCAGATGTGAGGGGCGTGATTGGTCCTTCGCCAAAATCACGCAGGCACTCTGATGCGAGTTGGAGCAGGTGATAGGGGTGTGACTGGTCCTTGGCCAAAATCACACTAGTACTGTGACAATTTGCACACAGTGAAGTCCGATCCGATCTAAGGATCACAACTGTTAGAAATATCTCGAGGACTAAAGCGATACTCGGCTGCTCACGAGAATGAGGGTGTACGGGGTTGGGGGGTGTATGTGTGGGTTGAGTGGGCTTGCCATTACCAAACCGAGGGGGTGTATTCAAATTATATTTTATATAATTGTAGGCTTGATAGTTGTGCTACTGCATCCTACTGTAGAGGGGAAAACTCCCCTTCTTGTACCTGATTCTCTTCTAGTTCAACTCTCTTCTCTCTCGACATTCCTCTCGCCTACCTCCTAGCTAAACCCCGCCGCCATAGTCATGGCGTCCTAGTTATCCTACCTTCACGACAGGTTGGACGAAAGAGCACGAAAGGACGAAGGGACTCGAAGGATCGCATCCGGAGGTTGCGACTGACCGTTACGACTGCAAGGATGGTAACCGAACCGACAATCGAGTCGCTGTGCGACTCGATAACTGTTCCGCCAACTGTATTCTACAACTGCTTCATCTCTTATTTTCTATATATTGCTGAATGCTTGTTTCTTTTAATCAATCACTTGCTCTCACATACAAGTGCAAGGGTTCAACTAATCAACACTTCCGTTGCACTACTCAAGCACTTCATACAAGTGGGACTTAGTCTCTGAAAAAATCCTAGGGCTTTTCTCAGCCCAACATGGTATGAGAGCTGGTCAGAGACCAAACTCCTGTCAACAACATCCTATCTACAGACAGCATATCAAAAGCTTCATCGATTACAAAACATGGACAACAAGGGCAAGAATTCTTCTACGGGCTCACCTAGCGCCGAAGACACTCAACCCGGCACTTCTGGACTTCACATCTCTGGACTGCAAACCGAAAACGTCGCTGCTCAAGAAACAAGAAGAAGAGTACCAGAAATGGTGACCCCTTCACCCTCTTCAGGTGTGGACCCGAACCTTATGGAAATGTCCTTCAGCTTCATGTCGCACTTCGACCAGCAGCAGACTTGCGCATTCAACACAGAGCAACGAAGGAAATATGGGATTAGCACTGATGAGCCTCAACAACTCATCATTCGGGCGGCACAACCAGGCGCCTACCTTTGCGCCTTATCACTCTTCACCAGGGACGTTCGAGTTCATGCCGCCCCGTGCTCAACCGACAGCAGCTGCATCACAACAAACACCAAACGAGATATTGAGTCTCTAGGCATAGTTTTAACATGTAATCAAACTGCAAACATCTTCACCGTTCAACTGGCGTGATTTCTTTACCTGGAGCTTTGAGTTCGAGCTGCTGATGGAGGCCGCGCACCTCTAAGGATACTTCAACGGGTCCCTGCTATTTCCAAGCAATGGCACTGCAAAGGAGCAGGAAATCTTCACGTATCAGTCGCTACTGCATACACAGTCCTCCTGCGAAACCTGTCACCTCAAGAGCAACAGAGCATCAGAACGCATCGGAGCTACGGAAACTCCGCGGAGCTCGCCTGGCATCATCTGAAGTGTCTCTATCAAGCAAGCGACAGTGTGACACAAAGCGGACTCATGCAGCAGTTGACAACAATACAAATGAAAACCAGGGAAAAGGCGATGCAGTAAATGAGCCGCTGCCAGACACTTCGCGACCGCGTGCTTCGGTGCAGGGGCACAATCACTGAAGAAAGCTTCGTGACACTTGTTCTCGCCGGGCTCGGACCAGAATGGAGAACCACCCGCTCACTCCTTCGCACCCACGGACGAATTTCTGAGATGCACCTCTGCGCCGAGCTTCATGCTGAACAACAGGAGTGGGACCTGTTTGAAGAAAGACAACCACAAAACAAGCAGCAACCGTTAGCCTTCTACACTCAAAGAAGAAACGACAACAACTACAACCGACGTGACAAGAAGAACTGACATGACACCAGAGGTCTCACCATCGTGCCGCTGTTCTGCCACAACTGTTAGACATCCGGGCACTCCAAGTTCAACTGCACACGCCCTCGAGTTTATCGTCCAGCAGATCCGCAAGTCACCTCAACTCAAGAGAATCCGCCAAGTCGTTCCTTTACACCTGCACAATGCGCACCGAACATCATAAATTGCATGGTACGCATCGACAACTGCACACCCGGGTCACCACCCACTTACGCTCCATACGAAGACGAACTGCCGCCGCCGCACTCGCAAGGTCTTCAGGTCAACCCCACGTATGCTGCAGTCGCCAACGCCGACTAAGTCATCACGTTCATCGACGCAGCAACACGATACGTCTGGCACTACAACCTCAAGACACGTGACCAAGCGTTCGAAGCCTTCACGACGTGGCTCCCCATTGCCGAACAAGAATCGGGCTCCCAACTCAAGAGTTTCCAGTCAGACAGGGCATTGGAGTATCAGTCACAAAGGTTCAGGAGCTATTTTGCGGAAACAGGCATCAAACGCCTGGTGTCACTGCCCTACGCTCACCAGCAGCAGGGGGTTGCAGAAAGGGTGAATCGCACCTTGCAGACGACGATGCGGAAGCTGCTCCTGGGGATGAGAATGCCCAACACCCTTTGGCCTGACGCGATGACGCATGCAGTTCATCTCCACAATTTGCTGTCCTCGTCATCACTTTCCAACAGCGCATCATCGCACCTACTCTGGACAGGAAAGCTGGGCAAAATAAAATTACTTCGAGTCTTCGGCTGCATGGTACAGTACAGACCCCACACAGCTCGAGCAGGACGATTTTCTCAACGAGCACGGTGCGGACTACACCTCGGCATCGCAAAACATTTCCACGCGTGGAAACTTCTCGACATTCAGGACAAAAACACCGTGGCCTCACGTGATGTGATTTTCTACGAAAGACTGAAGCTGCAGCATTACCTGGACAACGTCGCCAATACCGCAGACCCGACCGACGGCTTCGAGGGTCATCGGTCCTTCGCCGACCATGCTGCCGAAGCTGACACAGTAGAAGAAGACGTACCTGAAGCCTCGGAAGCTGCCGGACCACTCCCTTACTGCTCTGTACTCGTTCCACTTGACGGCGACAACCCTCTCGATAGTAACAACCTCGACACCTATTACCGCTTCGCTGACCAGGGTTACACTACACCTCAACCGGTCAACTCAAATGTCTCTGAACGCATCGGACCGAATTTCTTACCTGATCCCGAAAATGGCAACGAAGCAGCTTATCCCGGGAATGAAAATTCCCCTCGACACACACACACGGGCCTGCAGATACTTGGACTATGGGTCGCCGTCCAAAGCCCGCCGCCGCCGTCTCCGCGTGAGCCAACAACTCTGTCACATGCTCTTGGGGGGGGGAACACAAGGCAAAATGGAAGGAAGCAATGGAAAAAGAACTGAAGGCTCAGCAAGACCGAAACACGTGGAAACTGGTACCTGCAACAAAGACCAACGGGAAGAATGAGCTCTCGGGGAAGTGGGTGTACCGCATCAAGACTAATGCGGATGGCTCCATAGACGGCTTCAAAGCTCGGTGGGTCGTACGTGGATTCGATCAGCGATACGGAACTGACTACACGGAGACATTCGCCCCAGTCTCCCGACATACCTCCCTGCGCATTCTGCTCGCCGTCGCAGCCACAAAAAAGCTACCACTGCGCCAGATCGATGTCGCTAACGCCTTCCTATACGCACCCGTGGACGCCGAAATCTTCGTCGAGCAGCCCCACGGATTCATCGACGATCCCAGAAAAGTGTGCCAGCTGGTAAAATTCCTCTACGGAATAAAACAAGCCCCGCGGCTTTGGCAGCAGCACCTTCACGGCCGCCTCGTCAGGATCGGCTTCCTGTAGCTGCTGCACGATCAAGGGATATACCGACTACAGAAGGGGGTGGACTTCGTCCTACTCATCGTCTACGTCGATGACCTGATCTACGTTGGCTCCACTACCGACTTCGTCACCTGGTTCGAAGGGGAGCTGAGGAGTGACTTAACACTCACGGTGTCAGATACCGTGAGCCAGTACCTAGGTCTGAATGTCGTCGAAGATGACTCGGCGTTCTACCTACACTCCGGAAAGTACGCAGGCGTTGTCGCGAAGAAATTCGGACTAACGCCAGTCACAGTCGTGACTCCCTATTGCTACGGAAACAACAGCGACACCTCCGCAAAGCTCCCCGCGAAGCAAATCCAGGAATATCAACAGAAGCTCGGCTGTCTACTGTTCGCAGCAGTAACCTGCCGACCGGATCTGTCCAACAGCGCGAGCCAACTGGCGACACACCTGAAGCAGCCGGAGCAAGAGGATCTCGAGGAACTAAATCGGGTGTGTCGCCAGTTGGCCAGCGATGTAGGACAGATCCTCGATTTTGTGAGCCCAATTAAGCTCCTCGAGATGCTCTTGCTCCGGCTGCTTCACGTGTGTCGCCAGTTGGCTAGCGATGTAGGACAGATCTGGTCGGCAGGTTACTGCTGCGAACAGTAGACAGTCGAGCTTCTGTTGATATTCCTAGTTTGCTTCGCGGGGAGTTTTGCGGAGGTGTCGCTGTTGTCGTTTCCAGAGCGATAGGGAGTTGCGACTGTGATTGGCGTTAGTCAGAATTTCTTCGCGACGACGCCTACGTACTTTCCGGCGTGTAGATAGAATGCTGAAACGTCTTCGGCGACGTTTAGGCCTAGGTACTGGGTCACGGTGTTAGACACCGTCAGTGTTAAGTCATTCCTCAGCTCCCCTTCGAACCAGGTGACGACGTCATTAGTGGAGCCGACGTAGAGCAGGTTATCGACGTAGACAATGAGTAGGACGAAATCCCCCCCCTTCTGTAGTCGGTACATCCCTTGGTCGTGCAGCAACTGCAAGAAGCTGATCCTGACGAGGCGGCCGTGAAGTTGCTGTTGCCAGAGCCACGGGGCTTGTTTGATTCCGAAGAGGGATTTTACCAGCTGGCACACTTTTGTGGGATCGTCGATGAATCCGTGGAGCTGCTCGACGAAGATTTCGGCGTCCACGGGTGCGTATAGGAAGGCGTTAGCGACATCGATCTGGCGCAGTGGTAGCTTTTTCGTGGCTGCGACGGCGAGCAAAATGCGCAGGGAGGTATGTCGGGAGACTGGGGCGAATGTCTCCGTGTAGTCGGTCCCGTATCGCTGGTCGAAGCCTCGTACGACCCAGCGAGCCTTGAAGCGGTCGATGGAGCCATCCGCATTAGTTTTGATGCGGTACACCCATTTCCCCGAGAGCACATTCTTCCCGTTGGTTTTTGTTGTAGGTACGAGCTTCCACGTGTTTCGGTCTTGCAGGGCCTTCAGTTCTTTTTCCATTGCTTCCTTCCATTTTGCCTTGTGTTCCCCCCCCCAGAGCCTGCGACAGAGTCGTTGGCTCGCGCAGTGATGGCGGCGGCGGGCTTTGGACGGCGACCCATAGTCCAAGTATCTGCAGGCCCGTGTGTGTGTGTCGAGGGGAGTTGTCATCTGCGTTCAGAGACATTTGTGTCGACCGGTTGAGGTGTAGCGTAACCCTGGTCAGTGAAGTGGTAATAGGTGTCGAGGTTGATACTATCGAGAGGATTGTCGTCGTTGAGTGGAATGGGCACGGAGCAGTAAGGGAGTGGTCCGGCAGCTTCCGAGGCTTCACGCACGTCTTCTTCTGCTGCGTCAGCTTCGGCAGCACGGTCGGTGAAGGACCGATGGCCCTCGAAGCCGTCGGTGGGGTCGTCTGTGTTGGCGATGTTGTCCAGGTAATGTTGCAGCGTCAGTCGCTCGTAGAAAATCACATCACGTGAGGCCACTGTGGTTTTGTCCTGAATGTCGAGAAGTTTCCATGCTTGGAAATGTTTTGCGATGCCGAGGTGTAGTCCCCACCGTGCTCGTTGAGAGAATCAACCTGCTCGGGCTGTATGGGATCTGTACTATACCATGCAGCCGAAGACTCGAAGTAATTCTGTTCAGCCCTATTTTCCTGTCCACAGCACGTGCGGTGATGCGCTGTTTGGAAGTGATGACGAGGACAGCAAATTGTGCAGGTGGACTGCATGCGTCATCGCGTCAGGCCAAAGGGTGTTGGGCAGTCTCATCCCAAGGAGCAGCTTCCGCATCGTCGTCTGCAAGGTTCTGTTCATCCTTTCTGCGATCCCCTGCTGCTGGTGAGCATAGGGCAGAGACACCAGGCGTCTGATGCCTCTTTCTGCCAAGTAGTTCCTGAATCATTGTGACTGGTACTCCAGTGCCCCGTCTGACTGGAAAATCTTAAGTTGGGAGCCCGATTCTCGTTCAGCGATGGGGAGCCACGTCGTGAAGGCTTCGAACACTTGATCACGTGTCTTGAGGTTGTAGTGCCAAACGTATCGTGTTGCTGCGTTGATGAACGTGATGACATAGTTGTACTCTGCTTCACTGTCGTCTCGAGGCATATTTAAGATGTCGCTGTAGACTTTTTCCATCGGTGCCTATGCAGGTGCGCTTGGATTGTGGTGCGACGGAAAAGGTTGGTGGGGAAGATCAGCTTCGGGACACGTAAAGCATCGTGCATGGGGTCGTCGAAGCTTCTGGCCGCTCGTTGTGAGAAGAGCGTCCTTTTCTAATACTCCGGCTTGTATGGTTTGTAGTACTGTACTGTTTGCAGGGTGTCCGAGGCGTTGATGCCAGATGTCGTCGGGAGCGCGATGGCCGGGTGAGCGCTGGTACATGTCAGTGTTGGAGAAGAACGCGACGACCGTGGCGGGACTGCGACAGACTTCTCGGGTGATGGGCATGAGTTGATTTGCTTCGGATGGCGGTCCTCGGATTGTTGGTGATGGCGCGCGGCTTGGTCCTGCTGTTGTTACTACATGTAATGTCGAGGAAGGTGTACTTGTTGGTACTTGTCGTTCTTGTCGGATGACTGCTAATGCTCGTGTTCTCTCTACTGCAGGGATGGTGTTGGAGTACCAGAAGCCGTCTGGGGTAAGGTCGGGGTCAAGATCCAGTGGGTGCGTCCAGGCGGCAAACGACACGATGCCATCGCTGTCGGCAGTACCGTGGTTGGGGACGAAATCCAGCACGAAGACGCCCAACTTCAGGAGAGCGCGACCGATGAAGAGGCCGCCCTTCCCGTGGTAAAGACGTAACTCATTGTCGTCCGAGTCGCATGCCAGGTGAATCCCCTTCGCCATTAACTGGCTGACGCTTAGTAGATTGTATCCCAAGTTGTCGACGATGAGAACTTTGTTGAGCTGCTGTATAATGTTTGTCTCCATTGACTGTAGCTGAACGACGCCTTGTCTATTTGCTCTCAGGTTCTCGTTGTTGGCGATGGTGATGATAACATCGCGGTTGAGGCATCGTTCTTGTTGCACGAAGCACCCGGAAGAACACATGTGTTGGCCGCAGCAACTGTCCAAGAACCAGGTGTTTCGCCCGGTGGGTTCGGCGTTGGCGACTGCAGCGTACGTCGGGTTGACCTGGAGACCTTGTGAGCGTGGCGGCAGCAGTTCTTCTTCGTCTAGAGCGTTAGCGGGTGGTGATCCGTGTGTGCAGTTGTCGATGTGTACCATGCAGTTAATAATATTCAGTGCGCCTTGTGCAGGTGTAGAGGAGCGACTTGGCGGATTCTCTTGAGTGGAGGTGACTTGCGGGTCTGCTGGACGATAAACTCGAGGGCGTGTGCAGTCAACTTTGGAGTGCTCGGATGTCTGACAATTGTGGCAGAACGGCGGCATGATGGTGAGTCCTCTTGTGTCGTGTCGGTTCTGCTTTTCACGTCGGTTGTAGTTAATGTCGTTTCTTCGTTGAGTATAGAAGACTAACGGTTGCTGCTTGTTTCTTGGTTGTCTTTCTTCAAACAGGTCCATCTCCTGTTGTTCGGCGTGAAGCTCGGCGCAGAGGTGCATCTCGGAAATTTGTCCGTGGGCGCGAAGGAGCGAGCGGGTGGTTCTCCACTCTGGTCCGAGACTGGCGAGAACAAGTGTCACGAAGCTTTCTTCAGTGATTGTACCTCCGCACCGAAGCAGGCGGTCGCGGAGTGTCTGGCAGTGACTCATATACTGCTTCGCCTTTTCCCCGGTCTTCATTTGTATTGTTGCTAGCTGTTGCATGAGTCTGCTTTGTGTCACGCTGTCATTTGCTTGATAGAGACACTTCAGTTGATGCCAGGCGAGCTCCGCGGAGTTTCCGTAGCTCCGATACGTTCTGATGCTCTGTTGCTCTTGTGGTGACAGATTTCAAAGGAGAACTGTGTACGCCAGCAGCGACTGATAAGTGAAGATTTCCTGCTCCTTTGCAGTGCCATTACTTGGAAATGGCAGGGACTCGTTGACGTATCCCAAGAGGTGCGCGGCCTCCATCAGCAGCTCGAACTCAAAACTCCAGGTAAAGAAGCCGTGCCCGTTGAATGGTGAAGATGTCTGCAGTTTGATCACATGTGAAAACTGCGCCTGGAGACTCAATATCTCGTTTGGTGTCTGTTGTAATGCAGTTACTGTCGGTTGAGCATGGGGCGGCATGAACTCGAACGTCCCCGGTGAAGAGTGATAAGGCGCAAAGGTAGGCGCCTGGTTGTGCCGCCCGAATGATGACTTGTCGAGGCTCATTGGTGCTAATCCCATATTTCCTCCATTGCTCTATGTTGAATGCGCAGGTGTCCTTGTCAGCTGCTGCTGGTCAAAGTGCGACATGAAGCTGAAGAACCTTTCCATAAGGTTCGGGTCCACGCTTGAAGAGGGTGAAGGGGTCACCATTTCTGTTACCCTCCCTGTTGTTTCTTGAGCAGCGCCGATCTCAGTTTGTAGTCCTGAAGTGTGTAGTCCAGAGTTGCCGGGTTGAGTGTCTTGGGCGCTGGGTGAGCCCGTAGAAGACTTCTTGCCCTTGTTGTCCATGACTTGTAATCGATGAATCTCTTGATGTGCTTGAATGTAGATAGAGCGTTGTTGCTGGGAGTTTGGTCTCTGACCAGCTCTCATACCATGTTGGGCTGAGAAAAGTCCTTAGGATCTTTCCAAAGACTAAGTCCCACTTGTTCAAGGTGTTTGAGTAGTACAACGGAAGTGTTGAGTAGTTGAACCCTTGCACTAGTATGTGAGAGCAAGTGATAATTAAAAGAAGCAAGCATAGAGCAATATATAGAAAATAGGAAATAGAGCAGTTGTAGAATACAGTTGAAGAAACGGTTATCGAGTCGCACAGCGACTCGATCGCTGGTTCGGTTACCACCCTTGCAGTCGTAACGGTCAGTCGCAACCTCCGGATGCGATCCTTCGAGTCCCTTCGTCCTTCCGTGTTCTTTCATCCAACCTGTCGTGAAGGTAGGATAACTAGGACGCCATGACTATGGCGGCGGGGTTTAGCTAGGAGGTAGGCGAGAGGAATGTCGAGAGAGTTGAACTAGAAGAGAATCAGTTACAAGAAGGGAAGTTATCCCCTCTACAATATGATGCAGTAGCACAACTATCAAGCCTACAATTATATTAAATATAGTATGAACACAACCTCCTCGTGTAACCTCCGTTGACTCGCGTACTCGATACGACTTTCCTTCGAGTGTAGTGTTACACTTCAGAAACGCTTAAGTTTTCGAGGTATTTCCATCATGCTTCATATCTTATTTTCTATATATTGCTGTATGCTTGTTTCTTTTAATCAATCACTTGCTCTCACATACTAGTGCAAGGGTTCAAATACTCAACACTTCCGCTGCACTACTCAAGCACTTCATACAAGTGGGACTTAGTCTCTGAAAAGATCCTAGGGCTTTTCTCAGCCCAACAAGAACCCTACAAAATATACCTGATGAGTCAGGCTTATTTTGTTTTTGGCATGACAAAACATGCACTGTCTAACTTAATGTGCTAGGTTAACATCCTAACCACCCTAAAAAATCGCCAAGGTTCAACCCTATCATGTCAGCTCTGAAACAATCCAGTCCTGATAATTCAGCCTTCGAAAAAAATTACCGTGAAAATGTTTGCAAATTTCAAAACCCGACCCTGAAAAACGGGGGCTCCTGCTGGGGGCATCCTGAGCCAACAGCCCCTCAAAATCCAATCTGAAGCCCTGATCGACACTCTTGAATCACGACTCCTTTACATTATTACACTGCCTGTTATTACTCTGATCATAACAAGAATGCGTTCCCTACTCCCCATCCATCCCCCTTTCCCCCACCAATCGCAACTCCGCTGCGTCGCGTCCGCGGTAGGTCGTTGCCCGTTGACCCGTGTTGACCACCCCTCCATTTCGAACCCCCTTCCTCGGCCTGGGTGACTGCGTCCCTCCTTTTCCTGCACCCTTCCTCAGCCCCAAGCATTGCCCAAATCTGCCCTGGTGCTCTCTCACCAGACAGTCAACCAGACAGCCGCCCTTCTGCGACTGTTTATGAGTTGCGATTGGCCTGTCTCTGACCTAACATCGCGACGATCTGATTCATTGACCCGCCAGGCATTTTTTCCTTCCTGCCACTGACCTGCGATCGCGGAAGGTATCAGTCTGACCTTGACCCGCCCCCGTTCTTCAGACCGCCCCCCCTTTTTACAGCTCGGAGTCGTCATGACGACGCCCTTCCATCGGTCCGCGGCGGAAGATATCGCGACTCTCTTGCGGCAGCGGGAGACACGGGAGGCCGTAAACCGTAGCGCCGATGGATCTCCGCTGTCCGTTTGGCAGCGGCTGCTGCCCGAACCGACCGATGGATTAGACGTAGATTCGGGGGAGAGAGAAGCGGAACAGTCTCTAGACGGTGTTATGAGAGACAGTAGCGCGAAGAAGGAGAGGGAAAAAGAGAGAGCGGGAGAGGGGGGTAGGGAGGGCGAGTCGGAGGACGAAACGGATAGGCAGATGGAAAGGGGGAGGGAGAGGGAGAGGGAGGTGAACATACGGCACTCGGTTGTGGAAATCGACGAGAAAACTCCGCTACTCGCGCCACTCAATAGCGGAGATTTGGTGGGTTACGGCGCGAGGAGAGAGGGACGAGACGGGGAAGCTAGGGTGGGGGGCATGCAGAGAAGCGGGGAAGCAAGGGAAATCATGGTTATAGAGTGAGGCAGAGGAGGAGCAGGAGGGCGAGGAGGCGGGGTAGGAGAAAGTGGAAAAGTGAGTGGTTTAGATATGTCAGGGGGGAATGCAGGTGTGGTGGCTCAAAAAGCAGGGCATGGGGCTGGGGAGGAGGAGGAAGAGGATCAGCCGCAGTGCAGAATATAACAACATATAAGATATGTTTGACACACCCCCTAGACTGGATATGGGCAGTGCCTGGTGAGAGACAAGTAGCTCAGGGTGGCACTACTAGTCCAACCTCTGAGATAAGGGTCTGAAGACCAGTCAAACGAGTACAGACAAGGCAAGAGAAAAACCAGGGCGGCACTACTAGTCCAGCCACTGGGAAGAGGCCACAAGGCCAGTCAGGGTAATATATATTAAGGTCTGTACACAATCAAGGTCCTAGCAAATGAGAGGCTACAGAAACAAGACCAAGCTGTACACAGTGCCGCTGATGATCTTTAGGTGCAAGCGCCATCGTAAAGATATCAGCTGTGTTGGCACCTGAGGCCAAGTGTACTACGCGGGCCTGGCGACGCTGCTGTAGCTCGCGCATGAGGAAGTACCGTAGCTGGATGTGCTTCGCTCTGCCCTCGAGTCGTGGCTCCTGACACAGGAGGATCATGGCCTCGTTGTCAGCGTACAGGACCGGGGCAGAGCTAGGCCGCTCACCTAAGTCTGTGAGCAAGAAAGTCAGCCAATGGAGCTCCTGTGCCGCCATGGCACCAGCGTAGATCTCAGCCTCACAGCTAGACTGGGCAACAGACGACAAACAGGTGGACCGCCACGAGATAGCACCTGCACCAAGGCTAAAGCAGTAGCTCTGGGAGGACCGGAGAGTCTCTGCGTCGTCGGCCCAAGAAGTGTCTGTGTGCCCGGTAAGGACCACTGGTCTGCGTCCTCCTAGCTCTAGCCCCAAGCCCAATGTAATTGCTAGATAACGCAAAACCCTCTTAGCTGCCGACCAGTGCTGTGGTCGGTGTCTGCCGGTGGCCACAAAGCGATCGAGGATGCTGAGAGGGTATGCGAGATCTGGACTAGTGCAAGTCATCAGGTACATGAGGCAACCCACTAGCTCTGCGTAGGGGCCACTAGGCTCTACAGCCTCCTCTGGGACTGGAGCAAAGAGTCTGTGGTCCATTGGTAGCGGGGTGGGCTGTGCGGAGGAGAACTGAAGGCCGAACCTCTCAAGGACCTAGCGCACCAAGTGTGATTGTGAGAGAGTGATGGTGCGCGCTGCTGTGTCAATGGAGATCTGCAAGCTAAGGTAACTGCTCAGCTCTCCGAGGTCAGTGCAGGTGTGTCTCCTCAGCAGCTCGGCCTTCACGGAGGCCAGCGCCTCTCTGTCTGCAGTAGCAAGACCAGGTGGTCTACGGACGAAGAGCGAGGGGTCTGCAGATGACGAGAAGACATGCAGATCAGCAAGTGTAGTATGCCACGTATCGTGCCATTCACGGGGCGCCTAACGCAAGCTGTAGACAGGGCGCCGGAGGAGCCATTCGATACCAGGGGGAAAGGTACCAGAGAAGCCCTGGGGGCGACGCAGGTAGACTTGTTCGTCTAGACTTCCCTAGAGTAAAGCTGTAGAGAACTGGAGGGAGTGGAGCTCGTAGTCACGATGTGTTGCTACGTGTAGCTGTGCCTGAAGAGTAGTCATCTCAAGGGTCTGGGTGAAGGTCTGAAAGAAGTCCACCCCATCACGCTGACTGAAGCCTCGAGCAACATAGCGCGCTTTGAAGACAGACGGCTCTCCAGGAGGGCGCTTCACCTTGAAGAGCCACCGGCCATCGACTACGTCCACGCCAGGTGGGGGAACTACGTCGACGAAGGTACCGGTGGATCTCCAAGATGCCATCTCCTGCTCCATGGCAGCTATCCACTGAGAGGCCCAAGGTCGCGAGGTGGCCTCAGCGTAGGTGCGAGGGGTCGGGATGTCAAGGGCGTCTGGGTCACCCTCAGGGACTAGTAGCATGGAACAGAGATGGGGAGCGGCCTCGGACGGGAAAGCGAGCTCAAACTGCATGTCCTTTAGGACGTCACTGCCAAGAGCAGCCACACCCTCAATGGGCGTAGGGAAGGCAGGGTCAGAGACCAGAGCGGTGGCGTACTCCAGGCGGCAAGTAGCGGCAAAGTCAGTGACAGCAGCGACAAGAGCCGATAGACTCGAGACAGGAACGGACAAGTCGGTAACAAGAGAGGCAAGGACAAGTGGAACAAGTGCCAGTTGGACGAGTCGAGGGGGGAACCTGGGAAGACACAGTGGACAGTGCGGGCAGTGAGCTTGTCCGTGCCAGAGGCACAAACGTGGGCAAGACTGCCCCAGACGTGGAACGCAGGCACGTCACCAGGGGACTTAGTCCAGAGGAGGGTCGGCAAAATCCGCGGCCGCTGAGGGTGCGGCCACAGGTTAAGCTGGTGAGCGGCGTAGCGAACGGCCACAGAAAATAGGGTCCACCGGCATGGATCATGGAGGTACGAGCCACCTCCATGACCAAACCGATGCAACGCTCAGCGACCTCATTCTGCTGCGGGGAGTCCGGAAGGGTGTACGTCTGGGTGATGCCCTCCGCACGACAGAAACGACCAACGCAAGCAGAGGCGAACTCGCCACCGCGGTCACAGTGAAGACGCAACACAGGGAGACCTCGGTGCACACGCGCCGAGACAAGCCACGAGACAAAAACGTTAGGCACGTCAGTATTCCGCTCCAGGGGAAACACGGTGGTGTAGCGCGTGTAGTCGTCGACAAGCACTAGGAAGTAGCGCTCACGACTCGGCCCATGGACAGGGGCGGGGCCCTAGACGTCCATGTGCAGGGTCTGCAGCGATGCGGCGGGGAGGGGGAACGAGGAGGAGTTAGGGGCACGACGGAGCCGGCCCTCGACACAAGGTGTGCATGGCGGCGCTAGTGAGGAGAGGAGCACAGGGAATGACTCAGGGAGACCTAAGACAAAACCGTGCTGGGAAATGTGACGGAGACGGGTGAGAGCGGGGTTACCTAGACGGTGGTGTTACAGAAGCGACGGGTGAGTAAGCAACCGACACGAGCAAGCCGCAGCAGCCTGGGTAGACGCTGCCACCTGGGGAGGCGTCCCAACCGGAGGGGGACGCGGTGTCCAGCGTGAATAGGCCAGACACCGGGTCCCCCAGGAACGTGGTGAGAGGGGCACCAGTGGCGGCCTCGGTACAGACAGCGTACCGCTCGTGCCCAGGGAGCGTAGTGATGATGCCAAGGTCCTGGAGGCAACCGACGCCAACTAGGTTCCTAGAGAAAGAGGGAATGTGCAGGCCTGTAAGGGAGCCCGAGGGAACCGCCGGATAGGGAAGGGTGGTGGAGCTACGGGCGACTATAGGACCCGAGGAAGGGTCTGCAAGAGCAACTGCGACGGGTGCAGCAAGCGGCGTAAGCGTAGTGGAGTCCCGAAAGACACACTGGGAAGCGTCGGATTCCAGGGTGAAGGAGAGGGCGGCAATGGTGATAGGGGTCGGAGGAGCGAGGGAGAACCCAAGGCTAAACAAGGCAGGGGATCCTACGCCTGACCCAGCAGGGGAGCCTGAACAAGGCACACTGGGCACAACTACACCAAGCAACACTGGGTAATAGGAACCAGTCACACTAGAGTCATCGACATACAGCACATACAGAGCAGAGCTCATCTCATCCACGTCCATATCAAAGATCCTAACACCACGGCGGAGTAGACTGTGCCTGTCGAGGAGGTCCGGCGATGGGCCAAAGTGGAGACGAAACAGGTCGTCTAGGCGACTGAAGCAACGAGTGGGGGTATGGCCGATATTACCGCACACGAGGTCATGGCGAGGACCGTTCTGGAGCTGGTAATGGCAGCGCCTGTCACTTTGACCACCACCCAGCATCGCACTGCGCGCACGACCACTGCGACCACCGCCACTGCCGGTGCCAGGCCACATGGGCGGGAGACGGCCGACCCGATGCTGCTGTTGCTGCTGCTGCTGCTGCTGCTGCTAGGGCTGCTACTCCGAGGCACCAGCCCCAGCCCCCTCATCTGGACTACCAGCGAGCGAGCCGCCTCCACCACCGCCACCACCCCCTCCGCCGCTACCGCCGCTGCGCCTTGCCTTGGGGCGGCGACCATTACCCGGACGAAACTGCGCTGCGGCGGCTGTCTCCGCAGCAGGAGCTGTCTAAGCGACAGCAGCAGAACCGTCACAGCAAGTGCACTAAGCGGGGGCACAGCCCTGAAAGATAGAGACTGGCACGGTACCGCTAGACTGGGCGATAGAGCGCTGACAAGTCTTTGTGGAAGACAGGGTATCGACAATGTCAATGAGGGTGAGGTCAGCAGGGTGGAGACTAAGGAAGTGATCGCGGGTGGTGGCAAGGCGGTCAGGAAGGTGGGTAGCAAGCAGGTAGAGGGTAGAGCAGATGGGGGGCTGAAACACACGAAGCTGGGCCTCAGTGCAGGGAGCGCGCCAGGTCGTGTCTAGCGTGCGCAGGTTGGCGGCCAGGTCAGCGACAGTAGGGACAAGATCAGGAAAGAGCATGGGCAGGATCAAGCGACCGACGGAGGCAGAGGGCGGGGTGGAATAGTGCGCGACAACAACCTCTAGGAACTCCTGCGCAGTCTTGACCGACCTAATGCGGGGGCGCTCGGGAAGGGGGAGGGCATGTTTAATCGCGAGCTGTCCGACAACGTCACGTGACAACCAGACAGCACGGGCAAGGGCAGCAGCGACAGCGGACTTACGGTCAGCAGACGTGGGGTCAGCGGGTAGAGCAGCAGGGGGGTCAGGGAAGGAGTACATACTGTCGATGTGGACGGTCAGGGAGTGGCCGTCTTGCCGCTGACCAGTCAGGTGGCGGCGGAGGTCGATGAGCCACGAATCAAACTCAACCGGCTGCCCCTCCGCATCAAAGCGCAGGACCAAGTTCGCCATCATGGTCGCTGCAGCAGCAGAAACGCGGTACTGGGCTGTACTGAGCGAGAGAATGCGGTGGGAAGTGGAGGGAATGTGGTGTGCGGTGCGGTGCTGTTCAGTGCGGTAGACGATGGTATATGGAGGTGCCGTATGGTAGGGTGCGGTGCAGTGCAGTGCAGAGCAGTGCAGTGCGGTGCAGTGTTGTGCTGTATGGTACAGTGCGGTGTAGTGCGATAGAGTGCGGTGCAGTGCGGTGGAGAGGGTTGATGACGGCGGCGAGGCGTCTAGGAGATGGGACCGCGGGCGGCGAGGCGACGGGGCCGGCTAGGCTACGGGGCTGGCTGAGGGACGAGGCCGGCTGAGCAACGGGGCCGGCTAGGCGACGGGGCCAATTAGGCGACAGGGCCGGCTGGGCGACGGGGCCGACTAGGCGACGGGACTGGCTGGGCGACAGGGCTGGCTAGGCGACCGGGACTGCTAGGTGACGGGGCCAGCTAGGCATCGGGGCCGGATGGGCGACGGGGCCGGCTGGGCGACGGGGCTGGCTGTGCGACGGGGTTGACTAGGCGACAGGGCCGGCTGGGCGATAGGGCCGGCTAGGCGACGGGGTCGGCTAGGCGGCGGGGCCGGCTGAGCTACGGGGCCGGCTGGGCGACGGGGTTGGCTAGGAGGCAGGGCCGACTCGGCTACGGGGCCGGCTAGGCGATGGGGTTGGCTTGGCGACGGAGCCGGCCAGGCGACGGGACCGGCTAGGCAACGGGGCCGGCTAGGAGGCGGGAGCGGCTAGGAGATGGGGCCGGCTGGGCTACGGGGCCGGCTAGGAAATGGGGCCGGCTAGGCAACAGGGGCCACTAGGGGACGGGCCAGCACGGGCAGGAGGGGAACGGGGTGGCTAGGACCTAGGGCGGAAGCTCTAGTGGGCGGGGGGTGGACCTCACCTAATCATGATACCATATCAAAGTTAACGAATGACTAGAAAGGTGGGATACAAGGGAATATAACCTAGTGGGTTGTACTCACAAAGGCACAACCCGGTGTAGTCGATAACAACATACAAAGATATGTTTGACAATATGTTGACACACCCCCTAGGCTTGGCAGTCGATACGCAGAGAATAGACCAGGGCAGGTCAAAAGAAAACACACCACGCACACAGCACACTAAGCCACACACCCCCTAAGCATAGCACCCCCATACTCAGCAGCAGTGACGGCTTCTCAAGCATGGTCAACCCCTCGGCGTGCGATGCGTCGACGTCGGTAGCGAGGGCAGCGACTGCAACATTGGCGACAGCTGCAGCGACGATAGCGGCAGCGGCAGCGGTGTGCGGCGGCGAGGCCAGCGGCACCAGCTGCGGCGGCGGCGGCTTCGACGACAGCAGCGGCGGCGGCGGAGCTCGCAGCACTCGACGGCGTGGCCTGGCTCCGCGACGGTAGGAAGGCCCGCGCAAGTCAGCCGTCAGCTGCGGTGAGGAAGAGGGGACGCAGGGGAAGGGGGCGGGGCTTCAGCAGCGGAGCCAGGGAGCGTGTCGCCCCGTGTAGCGCGCTGGCTGCATGCGGGCGTGCTGGCCAGCACTAAGACCGGGCGCTGGCCGCTGCTGTCCATGTCGTCCGTGTGCTGGCGCGTCGACGCCACCACAGCAGCACGACGACGCCATCACTGCAGCACGACATGGCCGTGGCGGCGGCGCGGAAAGGACAGGAGGGAGGAGCGAATGTTGCGGAAGTGTGATGAGCAGGCCCGAGCAGAAGGGCCTGCTATGAAACTATGTTAAAATAAGGCTAGGTTAAAACCCGACAGCAAAATAGCAGAGGGGGGTCCCTCTTGATAGTTGAGTGGGTGCAAAAAAACTAAGTCCCGAAACCTGGCGAAAAAACGAAACGTCCTAGTGCCCCAAAATTTGTAACTGTCGGGAAACAAAAGAGGATTTCACAAATCCTATTGGTTGCCCGAGAGTACTAGCCAATGCCAGCTCGAGGCGAAAACATATTGACAGCATGGCGCGTCATGCAGCCCCCCTGCGACATTTGTCGTAGGCCACGTGGGCCTCGATTTTTCCGCAGGGGGGTTCAAGAGGGAACCCCCTCTGCTATTCCTGTTTTTCGTGCGTTCCCTGGGCAAAAATCAAGTGGGGCCCCACTTGATAACCAAGTGGGACCCGTTTTGACGTGGCAAAATCGCGTGCCATGTCATGGCAAATTTTGGGGCACTAGGACGACGCGAAACAATATTCACACGGTACGCGAAACGATATTCACAGGGACGAAACGGATACGGCGGCTAGGCATGCTCGCGACGGCTAGGAACGGCCGCGACGGCAGCTAGGAACGGTTGCGACGGCTAGGTCCTCGCCGAGCTCGGCGCTCCCTAGCGCTGTCCCACCCTTCGGTGCGACAATGGCAGCATGATCCACCTCACCAAGGACCCGGACTTCCATGGGCGGTCCAAGCACATCGAGCTTCGCTATTTCTACATTCGCGAGCTCGTCCAGCAAGGTCATCTCGTCGTGCGCAAGATTGCCGCTGAGGCGGACTTGGCGGACATTTTCGCCAAGGCCTTGCCCAAAGCCGCCCACAAGGCCCTCCTTCGTCTCCTTGGCCTTGGTCCTCCTCAACCCTCCAGCGCTCCATGATTCAGGGGCTGTTCATCTCCTCCATCCTAGTCCTCTGCATGTTAAGGGGTTGTGTTGGATTATATATATCTGTTGTAACATGCTCGACTAGTATATTCGCTAGGTGTACACCAACCTGTGGTGTACACATCGAAGTGCGAGGGGTGTTAATCCAACCCTGGAGTGGTTGGAGCCCCCGAGCACCAAGAGCACAATATTGGGACCACGTACCGTAAGTGGCTCCCATGGTGTTGGGTACTGTTCCTACCTACCCAACTGCATGTGGCACTGTTCATCCTCCTCTTGCTAGCTTCCCTTCCTTCCCAACTTTCCTATGTATGCTCCTGTTTTCTATTACTGAAAGAACTTCAATTCTTTCAGCCCTTCCCTGAGGATCTTCTCAACAGTAACCCCAGCAAGTCTCTCGACACTAACAAGCACTCTGTTACAAGGACTTGGTTTTCTGAAAAGATCCTCGGGGTTTTCTCAGCCCAACACTATATACCGGCAGCAGCGGTACCAAACCTACCGATGGTACTACAGCAATCAGAGGAGCCCCAGGTCTCTGAGCTGTTGCTCGTGGTCCGGCTGGAGTGGCAGTGGCGACCAATCAGGAGGAAGAGATATTCCCGATAGATCTTCCACAATAAACTCCTGAGTGAAAATGGAGGGGAAGGGCGGCAGACAGAAAGCATTGTGAAAACAGTAGAATGGCAGGGTAAGTAACTGGAAACGTGGATGAACAACAAAAGGGGTTACACATACGGTAAGCTGGTGCATTGAACGGCTGTGCCAGCCAAATAGCGCAGCAGGATGGAAGTGAGCCAGTGCCTTAGTGAGGATCCCTAAACCATAGTTACACTGTGCAAAGCGAAAGGAAAACATCCTTCAAAACACAGACGAGCCAGTACCTTAGTGAGGATTCTCTTAGCGAGGACGTGGTTATGCCGCTGCCATATCCGCTGCACCACCAAGGTCGAAACCAACAGGCTATAGACCACTCCCACCAGCGCCAGCACGACCAGTAGGATCGCGCCAAGTGTCAGCAGGATGAAGAGACTAGCCTCCCCAGAGCCCCCTATGGCAGCAATGCAGTTGCCACAACCGGAGACGGAGCAGGAGCAGTCCGAGGAGACACAGCCGCACACACTGGGGGGGAGATGGGCGAACCGGAGAGACAGCGGGGAGAGGGGGAAGGAAGAGTACGAGGGAGAGGAAGAAGGAAGAGCAGGAAGAGCAAGAGGACGGACATATGGGTGCCATGTGGGAGGACACAACTGCCATGCACAATGCATGATGGAAGAGAGGGAAGCAGAGAGCGAGGGCATGTGAGAGAAAGCGGATGGCGTACTGAATGGAAGGGGGGTGAAAGAGCTGCGGGGGGGGGGGTGTGGGGTGAGGGGCGGGGGCGTGATGGACGTGAAACCGTCTGCACACGAAAAGGTGGCAGTGCAGCAGGCCTAGTAGTTCAGAGGTGCACCCACAAATGATTGCAGCAGCAGGCGCCCAGGTCTCTGCACGGGGCTGCTAGATCGCTGCGAAACCGACGGTCAACACACGTCATGACGGCCCCGAGAAGACCGGCAGACGCGAGGAAGAGCAGCACGCCTGAGGGGCTTCACGTGGGGGGAGGGAGGAAGGACGGTGGGAGTGCAGGGGGAGAGGGAGACATGAGCATGTAAAGCAAAGCGTTGATTAACGGCCAAGACAAGTCGTGAGGGCAAGTCGAACAAAATCACAATGCACGGCATGGATAACCCCCACCCACCGCATATGTAGTAGAGCGTTGCAGGGTTGTCCATGGCCCATGCTTTCTGAAAACCCTTGTCAAGCCAAAAATAATCCACCAGATAGACCAGGCAAGCAAAGAAAACCACCAGCTGGTGGTTTGGAGGAGATTGAAGAGAGGAGGACCGGAGGAGGGAGGAAGGGGTGGGAAGAGCATGAGAGGGGAGTGAATATCTTGCCACCAGAAAGGCAGGTGCGACGAAGTGCGCTTGGGTGTGCGTGTGTGCACGTGAGGGAAAGCGAGACAGTGTGTGAGGGCAGGCGAGACTTAAGCACTTCAGGTGGACCCACCATCTGCATCAGTAATGAGATACGGACAGTATCCCTCACAAGAAAGAATCTGAACTTCAGATTGCGCCTAGCACATTAACGAAGCGGGAAAACCAGACCAAGGCACTCTACCCACCATCTGCACCAGCAGAGTCACGAGCACAATGTCCCGCGCAACGAAGAATCTGAACTTGAGATGGCGGCATCGCACATCGGGTGGCGGACAGACGCGCAGGTGGAAGCGCGTCTTGCAGGTGGAGCAGTGGCAGAAGGCGAACCCTTCCTTCACCGACCGCCACTGGTCCAGGCACTGCCGGTGGACGAAGCGAGCCGAGCCCTTGCACTTGCAGGGGGCTATAAGGTCCCGACCTGGTGAGACGCATGGGGGACGGAATCAAATGGAAGGATGCGGTCTGACTGGCAGGTGGAGCAGCGGCAGCGTGTCCTTCACTGACCGCCATTGGTCCAAGCACTGCCAGTGAACGAACTGAGCTGAGCCCTTGCACTGGCGTGGGGCTATGAGGTTCCCACCTGCTGGGCGGCGCCAGGATGAGGGAACAGAAGGTGACAGGAGGGCGGGAAGAGTCTGCTGCCGCAAGTGGCTTTAGACACCTTCTCCAACCACTTGCAGGGGGCGGTGGGCCCCCCTTTGCGACGTCCCGCGACCCGGCCTGGTTGGGGGTGGTCGAAAAGAGGCGAGGCAAGGTAAGTCTACCCCAGGGTTCAGGCAAAAGAGGCTCGCCAATATGTCGCACGTACCGTCAGTCTCGAGGCATATTCTGCACTGCGGCTGATCCTCTTCCTCCTCCTCCCCAGCCCCATGCCCTGCTTTTTGAGCCACCACACCTGCATTCCCCCCTGACATATCTAACCCACTCACTTTTCCACTTTCTCCTACCCCGCCTCCTCGCCCTCCTGCTCCTCCTCTGCCTCGCTCCATAACCATGATTTCCCTTGCTTCCCCGCTTCTCTGCATGCCCCCCACCCTAGCTTCCCCGTCTCGTCCCTCTCTCCTCGCGCCGTAACCCACCAAATCTCCGCTATTGAGTGGCGCGAGTAGCGGAGTTTTCTCGTCGATTTCCACAACCGAGTGCCCTATGTTCACCTCCCTCTCCCTCTCCCTCCCCCTTTCCATCTGCCTATCCGTTTCGTCCTCCGACTCACCCTCCCTACCCCCCTCTCCCGCTCTCTCTTTTTCCCTCTCCTTCTTCGCGCTACTGTCTCTCATAACACCGTCTAGAGACTGTTCCGCTTCTCTCTCCCCCGAATCTACGTCTAATCCATCGGTCGGTTCGGGCAGCAGCCGCTGCCAAACGGACGGCGGAGATCCATCGGCGCTACGGTTTACGGCCTCCCGCGTCTCCCGCTGCCGCAAGAGAGTCGCGATATCTTCCGCCGCGGACCGATGGAAGGGCGTCGTCATGACGACTCCGAGCCGTAAAAGGGGGGGGCGGTCTGAAGAACGGGGGCGGGTCAAGGTCAGACTGATACCTTCCGCGATCGCAGGTCAGTGGCAGGAAGGAAAAAATGCCTGGCGGGTCAATGAATCAGATCGTCGCGATGTTAGGTCAGAGACAGGCCAATCGCAACTCATAAACAGTCGCAGAAGGGCGGCTGTCTGGTTGACTAGTCTGGTGGGAGAGCACCAGGGCAGATTTGGGCAATGCTTGGTGCTGAGGAAGGGTGCAGGAAAAGGAGGGACGCACTCACCCAGGCCGAGGAAGGGGGTTCGAAATGGAGGGGTGGTCAACACGGGTCAACGGGCAACGACCTACCGCGGACGCGACGCGGCGGAGTTGCGATTGGTGGGGGAAAGGGGGATGGATGGGGAGTAGGGAACGCATTCTTGTTATGATCAGAGTAATAACAGGCAGTGTAATAATGTAGAGGAGTCGTGATTCAAGAGTGTCGATCAGGGCTTCAGATTGGATTTTGAGGGGCTGTTGGCTCAGGATGCCCCCAGCAGGAGCCCCCGTTTTTCAGGGTCGGGTTTTGAAATTTGCAAACATTTTCACGGTAATTTTTTTCGAAGGCTGAATTATCAGGACTGGATTTTTTCAGAGCTGAGATGATAGGGTTGAACCTTGGCGATTTTTTAGGGTGGTTAGGATTTTAACCTAGCACATTAAGTTAGACAGTGCATGTTTTGTCATGCCAAAAACAAAATAAGCCTGACTCATCAGGTATATTTTGTAGGGTTCTTGTTGGGCTGAGAACAGGCCTCAAAATTGGTTTTAGGCCACTCTTAGGAATCAGAGTGCCAAAAAAAAATTACCCTGCCGGTCAGAGTACAATTTTTCTCAAGTCTGATTCAGCAGGGTAGAACATTCGGCACTCTGGGTGCTCAGGGTAAAAAAAGCAGAACCCAGTTTCACGTTATGAAATGCACTATATTCCTAGCTACACTGCATGTCAATAATTAACATATGGAAATAATTAGCATGAACTAGGAACGTAGGCAAGGAAAATCACAACCACACGACCTACAGCACACTAGGATCCTCTAGTGGAACTGGGTCAGGGTCAGGGTCAGTCCTTATGGTGCCTGCATCTGCAGAAGCCGCAGCTGGAGTTGGGTTGGCAGAACACAAGTCGCGCAGAGGCCGCCGCCGCTTCTCACCTCGGAAAACAGCTACCACATCAAACCAGTCAATCTGGTAGCACAGGAGCGAGCACCGCATCAAGTCGCCCAGGCTGTCATCGCCAAGGCACCCACGACTCCATGACTTGATCAGATTTTGCTTCGAGAAACCACGTTCGCACTCCACTGTGCTGAGAGGGAGCACCGCCAGTGCCTGCCACAGCTTGAGGATGTTGGGGTAGCTCCGCTGCCACTCATTGTTGTCCAGAGTCAAGGTGAGCCCCTGTTGAAACTCGTCATCTTTGTACTGCGACACCATGGTAGCAGTAAACACCCACAGCTCCGTGACGGCCTTGTTGTAGTCGAAGCCTACAGGATGGTGGGGTTGGGATTCAAAGGATAGGAAACAGTAAGCCTTTGAGGGGAGATGTGCAACGAATGTTGCTGCAAATGGATTGCGGGGACTGCAGCCTAAGAACGGACACGCAAGCATCGATGACAGGCAGCATCATCGAGAACAAATCTGTCTCACCTGGGAGCTTTCCATCGAAGAGGTTGTGGGACTGCTTCAGCCACTGCTTGCATCTCGCTAGGCGCAACTCGTCGTCTCGTGGGTAGGTCTTGGCTTTGAAGAGCTTGCATCCTTCCATGTTAGCCAGGTCCTTCAGGCGGGCACGGACGTTGGTGACGACATCGATTGCATGCTTCCGGCAGACTTGGGCGCAGGAGTCTAGGTCGCTCTTGGTGTTGTGCCCCTCCACCATCCGCTCATGCAGCACATACTCGAACGCCTGAGCATTCCCCTCCGAGTCAACGCCTTGAACGCGCACGCGGCGCTGGTCGGGCCTCCCGTGACGCTCCAGGAATTTCCCAAGCCTCTCGCTGCCGTTCCCGAAGAAGAGACCACCGCCGCACTTGATGTAGCGGTCGGTGATGCGGTTGCACGTGTTGTCCACCACTGAGGCCACGATTGTGAGATCCACCTGCAACGAAAACACAGAGATAATTTCAAAGCAAACAGGGCACCATGAACGACATGCAAAATAAACGTGCAAAGTATGACTGAGTGCCTAGATGCAAGCACATGGTACTGACGACATTCAACGATGAGAGGAGTGTCATACCTGGCGCTGCTGGAAGCGGGTGTTAAGGTGATTCAGCTCCTCCAGTATGTCGGCGAGGTAGTGCAGCATGAACTGCACCTTGAACGACGTCACAATCTCGAAAAGACCGCTGGGGTGATCACGCAGCAAGACGATGGCCGCCGGCAGCACTTCGACGAAGCGGATCACCGCCTCTCCGCGCGACAACCAACGTACGGCGTGGATCCCTTGCATCTCTAGATTGGTGTTGCAAAACACCAGCTGGAAGTTTATGAAGCTGAGGTGCTGATTGTTGGAGCGACCGACGAGCTCGGCGAAAGCACGGATGAGCATGTCGATGATCTGTAGCTCGGCCACAGCAGCGGCAGCATCCTTCGCCGCAAGTGCCTCTCTGGCGGGAGGAGTGGATTAAACACAAAAAAGCAATGAGTCCGACAAGCAGAGGAAAAGCATACGGTCAACGAGTACAACACTAGAACAGATGCAATGATTTGGAGCGTTCTACTGAAAACATGAGGGTAGCGAGTAAAACACCCCACCTATGGGCGATGCAGTGAACAGCCATCAGGTGCTCAATCCGCCTCTTTAGGCGGGTTACCACTCCCTGTTGCACACCGGTCATTACCGATGCTCCATCGGTAGCCATCCCGACGATCTTCTGGAGGTCGAGACCGATGTACTGCAGGTACTGTAGAAGAACCGCCGTCAGAGACGCCGCATCGGTCCGCTCGACAGTTAGCAGAGTGACAAACTCTGTGACTACCGAGTTGCCACGAAAGAACGTAGCATACAGAATTAGATGCTTCCCGTGCACGCGGTCCGTGCTTTCATCGATGGCGATGCCGACAAACGGGGAGCTCAGGATGTGGTGGAGCTGCTCGTCCTTCAGGTACTCGGAAATCGCCTTGGTCCCTTGCTTGAAGCCATAACTGGTAGGGGGAGATGGGAATGGATAGGCTACTGGTAAGAAAGTTGGAGAGCAAGTGGACACATACAAGGAAATTATGGCAACGTTCGATGTCTGCGGCGACATGCAATGCATTGACGGGAGAAGAGGGATTCGGATATCAAAACTCACTCCGTGTAGTAGGTCCCATACGCCCGACCCTGCGGGAGATCGGGTAAGCCCTCGGACACGAGGAAGTAGCAAAGCGCCACGTACATCGTGATGGGCGCGTCGGCCTTACAGACAAAAAGGGCGATATGGAAGCACCGGATGAGATGTTTCGTCGATGCATCTGTCACCGCCCATCGGTCTAGCGTCTTCTGCTGATCCGTCTCTTTCTCCCGTTCTTGCTGCGCCTTGACAGCCGCCTTGTGAGCACGTGTCCCAATGTGGATTCGGATGCTGCCCACCTGGAGATCGCGCGCACCCTCTCCTTTCCTGCCATATGAAGTGTTGGAGAAAGCATCACCGTACTGGAGACACAGGGCACATTTGAGGGCAGGTCGGCCGTTCTTCATACGAGTAAGTCGGAGCCACGGGAAGCGTCGTGACCAGTCGTCCACGAAGCGACGATTCACGACCTCATACTCCGCGTCGACATGAGAAGCGGGATTCTGGGGCGGAGTAGGAGCAACAGGCGGAGGAGTAGGCGGTGCAGCCGGCTTCTTCGGCGGTGGCGCCCAAGGAAGCCGACGCTGAGTCCATGGTCCGCAGTCCTTCCTCTTGGCGGGAGCGGTGGCGACAGACTCAGCAACTTCTGGTGCCTCGCCAGAAGTGCCTTCGCTGTGCAACAGGTTGAGGTCGATCGCCTCAGCAGCATGAGAAGAGCAAGGTGGGGACGTTGGCTCAAAAAGAAACTGTTGCGGAGGGGGTGCACGCTTGTCGAGCGAGGGATTGCGCGGCGGGGAAGGCGCAACTCTACGCGGCGGGAGGAGGGGGAAAACCCCAAGAACGCTGAGTCCATTCAGTGGGGGAGGGTCAGGAGGATCGGCAGCATCGAGCGCCATGGCTGAAGGACGATCCAGCTACTCGAAACTCTACTGGGTGAGGGAATGCTCGTTGCAAGTCAGGGGGCATGGTTTCTGGAAGAAACGTATGGAGAAGAAGGGCGTTTTGCGAGACACAAAAGGTGTGCAGTCAAGAGCCTCGTTTGGGACCGCTCAGCTCACAGGAAAAAACCTGTGAAGTTGCTGCATGCATCAGCATTCACTGTCGGCGCGCGAACTTGTCACCCAGCGAGGAAACAATGCTGCCACTCTAACCAATCGTAAGGCGGCGCAAAGCCAACGAGGTGGTACCATCAACACGTGCCCATGCGCATGTGATGATGGTGGGCAACAAACTTCGGACTGACGAGGGGCGTGGCGGTGGCGTGGCGGGCATCACTCGCACAAAATCTGGCACGTATCTTGCCTCTTTGGAGTTTCTGTATCAGGGTAATTTTCATTCTACCCTGACGCCTCAGGGCTGGGAGGCGCCCAACCCTGGTTCTAGCAGGGTAAAAAAAGGCGAACACTTTTTGAATCAGCCTTAAAAAAATTACAAGTCGGATTTTTAAGAGTAACATGAAAAATACCCGGAAAAATCAGGGCAATCAGGGCATTTCACCCGGCTATTTTGAGGCCTGGCTGAGAAAAGCCCTAGGATCTTTTCAGATACTAAGTCCCACTTGTATGAAGTGCTTGAGTAGTGCAGCGGAAGTGTTGAGTATTTGAACCCTTGCACTAGTATGTGAGAGCAAGTGATTGATTAAAAGAAACAAGCATACAGCAATATATAGAAAATAAGATATGAAGCATGATGGAAATACCTCGAAAACTTAAGCGTTTCTGAAGTGTAACACTACACTCGAAGGAAAGTCGTATCGAGTACGCGAGTCAACGGAGGTTACACGAGGAGGTTGTGTTCATACTATATTTAATATAATTGTAGGCTTGATAGTTGTGCTACTGCATCCTATTGTAGAGGGGATAACTTCCCTTCTTGTAACTGATTCTCTTCTAGTTCAACACTCTTCTCTCTCGACATTCCTCTCGCCTACCTCCTAGCTAAACCCCGCCGCCATAGTCATGGCGTCCTAGTTATCCTACCTTCACGACAGGCTGGACGAAAGAACACGAAAGGACGAAGGGACTCGAAGGATCGCATCCGGAGGTTGCGACTGACCGTTATGACTGCAAGGGTGGTAACCGAACCAACGATCGAGTCGCTGTGCGACTCGATAACCGTTTCTTCAACTGTATTCTACAACTGCTCTATTTCCTATTTTCTATATATTGCTCTATGCTTGCTTCTTTTAATTATCACTTGCTCTCACATACTAGTGCAAGGGTTCAGCTACTCAACACTTCCGTTGTACTACTCAAACACCTTGTACAAGTGGGACTTAGTCTTTGGAAAGATCCTAAGGACTTTTCTCTGCCCAACATGGTATGAGAGCTGGTCAGAGACCAAACTCCCAGCAACAACGCTCTATCTACAGTCAAGCACATCAAGAGATTCATCGATTACAAGTCATGGACAACAACGGCAAGAAGTCTTCTACGGGCTCACCCAGCGCCCAAGACACTCAACCCGGCAACTCTGGACTACACACTTCAGGACTACAAACTGAGACCGGCGCTGCTCAAGAAACAACAGGGAGGGTAACAGAAATGGTGACCCCTTCACCCTCTTCAAACGTGGACCCGAACCTTATGGAAAGGTTCTTCAGCTTCATGTCGCACTTTGACCAGCAGCAGCTGACAAGGACACCTGCGCATTCAATACAGAGCAATGGGGGAAATATGGGATTAGCACCAATGAGCCTCGACAACTCATCATTTGGGCGGCACAATCAGGCGCCTACCTTTGCGCCTTATCACTCTTCACCGGGGACGTTCGAGTTCATGCTGCCCTATGCTCAATTGACAGCAGCTGCATCACAACAGACACCAAACGAGATATTGAGTCTCCAGGCACAGTTTTCACATATCATCAAACTGCAGACATCTTCACCGTTCAACGGGCACGGCTTCTTTACCTGGAGTTTTGAGTTCGAGCTGCTGATGGAGGCCGCGCACCTCTAAGGATACTTCAACGGGTCCCTGCCATTTCCAAGCAATGGCACTGCAAAGGAGCAGGAAATCTTCACTTATCAGTCGCTGCTGGCGTACACATTTCTTCCGCGAAATCTGTCACCTCAAGAGCAATAGAGCATCAGAACGTATCGGAGCTACGGAAACTCCGCGGAGCTCGCCTGGCATCATCTGAAATGTCTCTATCAAGCAAACGACAGCATGACACAAAGCAGACTCATGCAACAGCTAACAACAATACAAATGAAGACCGGGGAAAAGATGATGCAGTATATGAGTCACTGCCAGACACTCCGCGACCGCCTGCTTCGGTGCGGAGGTACAATCAATGAAGAAAGCTTCGTGACACTTGTTCTCGCCGGGCTCGGACCAGAGTGGAGAACCACCCGCTCATTCCTTTGCGCCCACGGACGATGCACCTCTGTGCCGAGCTTCACGCCGAACAACAGGAGATGGACCTGTTTGAAGGAAGACAACCAAGAAACAAGCAGCAACCGTTAGTCTTCTATACTCAACGAAGAAACGACAACAACTACAACCGACGTGATAAGAGGACTCACCATCGTGCCGCCGTTCTGCCACAACTGTCAGACATCCGGGCACTCCAAATTTGATTGCACACGCCCTCGAGTTTATCGTCTCGCAGACCCGCAAGTCGCCTCCACTCAAGAGAATCCGCCAAGTCGCTCCTCTACACCTGCACAAGGCGCACCGAATATTATTAACTGCATGGTACACATCGACAACTGCACACCCGGATCACCACCCACTAATGCTCTAGACGAAGAAGAACTGCTGCCGCCACGCTCACAAGGTCTCCAGGTCAACCCGACGTACGCTGCAGTCGCCAACGCCGAACCCACCGGGCGAAACACCTGGTTCTTGGACAGTTGCTGCGGCCAACACATGTGTTCTTCCGGGTGCTTCGTACAACGAGAGCGACGCCTCAACCGCGATGTTCTCATCACCATCGCGAACAACGAGAACCTGAAAACAAATAGGCAAGGCGTCGTTCAGCTACAGTCAATGGAGACAAACGTTATACAGCTGCTCAACAAAGTTCTCATCGACAACAACTTGGGATACAATCTACTAAGCGTCAGCCAGTTAATGGCGAAGGGGATTCACCTGGAATACAACTCGGACGACAACGAGTTTCGTCTTTACCACGGGAAGGGCGGCCTCTTCATCGGTCGTGCTCTCCTAAAGTCGGGCGTCTTCGTGCTGGATTTCGTCCCCGACCGCGGTACTGCCGACAGCGATGGCATCGTTTCGTTTGCCACCTGGACGCACCCACCGGATCTTGACCCCGACTTACCCCAGACGGCTTCTGGTACTCCAAGACCATCCCTGCTGTAGAGAGAACACGAGCATTAGCAGTCATCCGACAAGAACGACAAGTACCAGCAAGTACACCTTCCTCAATATCACATGTAGTAACAACAGCAGGACCAAGCCGCGCGCCATCACCAACAATCCGAGGACCGCCATCCGAAGCAGATCAAATCATGCCCATCACCCGAGGAGTCTGTCGCAATCCCGTCACGGTCGTCCCGTTCTTCTCCAACGCCGACATGTACCAGCGCTCACCCGGCCATCGCGCTCCCGACGACATCTGGCATCAACGCCTCGGACACCCTGCAAACAGCACAGTACCACAAACCATACAAGCCGGAGTATTAGAAAAGGACGCTCTTCTCACAACGAGTGGCCAGGAGCTTCGACGACCCCGCGCACGATGCTTTACGTGTCCCGAAGCTGATCTTCCCCACCAACCTTTTCCGTCGCACCACAATCCAAGCGCACCTGCATACCTACCGATGGAAAAAGTCTACAGCGACATCTTAAATATGCCTCGAGACGACAGTAAAGCAGAGTACAACTATGTCATCACGTTCATCACCGCAGCAACACGATACGTTTGGCACTACAACCTCAAGACACGTGATCAAGTGTTCGAAGCCTTCACGACGTGGCTCCCCATCGCTGAACGAGAATCGGGCTCCCAACTCAAGAGTTTCCAGTCAGACGGGGCACTGGAGTACCAGTCACAACGATTCAGGAACTACTTGGCAGAAAGAGGCATCAGACGCCTGGTGTCTCTGCCCTACGCTCACCAGCAGCAGGGGGTCGCAGAAAGGATGAACAGAACCTTGCAGACGACGATGCGGAAGCTGCTCCTTGGGATAAGACTGCCCAATACCCTTTGGCCTGACGCGATGACGCATGCAGTCCACCTGCACAATTTGCTGTCCTCGTCATCACTTCCAAATAGCGCATCACCGCACCTGCTGTGGACAGGAAAATAGGGCAGCACAAAATTACTTCGAGTCTTCGGCTGCATGGTACAGTATAGACCCCACACAGCCCGAGCAGGTCGATTCTCTCAACGAGCACGGTGGGGACTACACCTCGGCATCGCAAAACATTTTCAAGCATGGAAACTTCTTGACATTCAAGACAAAACCACAGTGGCCTCACGTGATGTGATTTTCTACGAGCGACTGATGCTGCAACATTACCTGGACAACATCGCCAACACAGACAACCCCACCGACGGCTTTGAGGGCCATCGGTCCTTCGCCGACCGTGCTGCCGAAGCTGACGCAGCAGAAGAAGACGTACCTGAAGCCTCGGAAGCTGCCGGACCACTCCTTACTGCTCCCTGCCCGTTCCACTCAACGACGACAATCCTCTCGATAGTAACAACCTCGACACCTATTACCACTTCGCTAACCAGGGTTATGCTACACCTTAACCGGTCGACACAATTGTCTCTGAGCGCATCGGACCAAATTTTTTTCCTGATCCCGAAGATGGTGACGAAGCAGCTTATCCCGCGAATGACAACTCCCCTCGACAGACACACACGGGCCTGCAGATACTTGGACTATGGGTCGCCGTCTAAAGCCCACCGCCGCCGTCACCGCGCGAGCCAACGACTCTGTCGCAGGCTCTTAGGGGGGAACACAAGGCAAAATGGAAGGAAGCAATGGAAAAAGAACTGAAGGCCCTGCAAGACCGTAACACGTGGAAGCTGGTACCTGCAACAAAAACCAACGGGAAGAATGTGCTCTGGGGGAAATGGGTGTACCGCATCAAAACTAATGCGGATGGCTCCATCGACCGCTTCAAAGCTCGCTGGGTCGTACGAGGATTCGACCAGCGATACGGAACCGACTACACGGAGACATTCGCCCCAGTCTCCCGACATACCTCCCTGCGCATTCTGCTCGCCGTCGCGGCCACGAAAAAACTACCACTGCGCTAGATCGATGTCGCTAACGCCTTCCTATACACACCTGTGGATGCCGAAATCTTCGTCGAGCAGCCCCACGGATTCATCGACGATCCCACAAAATTGTGCCAGCTGGTAAAATCCCTCTACGGAATCAAACAAGCCCCGCGGCTCTGCCAACAGCATCTTCATGGCCGCCTCGTCAGGATCGGCTTCCTGTAGTTGCCGCACGACCAAGGGATGTACCGACTACAGAAGGGGGGGGAATTTGTCCTACTCATCGTCTACGTCGATGACCTGCTCTACGTCGGCTCCACTATCGACATCGTCACCTGGTTCGAAGGGGAGCTGAGGAGTGACTTAACACTCACGGTGTTAGAGACTGTGAGCCAGTACCTAGATCTGAATGTCATCGTAGACGACTCGGCGTTTTACCTACACGCTAAAAAGTACGCAGGCGTTGTCGCGAAGAAATTCGGACTAACGCCAGTCACAGTCGCGAGTCCCTATCGCTACGGGAACAACAGCGACACCTTTGCAAAGCTCCCCACAAAGCAAATCCAAGAATATCAACAGAAGCTCGGCTGTCTACTGTTCGCAGCAGTAACCTGCCGACCGGATCTGTCCTACAGCGCGAGCCAACTCGCGACACACCTGAAGCAGCCGGAGCAAGAGGATCTCAAGGAACTAAATCGGGCACTGCTCTACTTCGTCTCCACGCCGACAACCGGACTTACCTACAGCAAAGTAACACCATCATCCGTACAACTACTCGGCTATGTCGACCCCGACCACGCAGGAGATAGGGAGAATCGTCGCTCCAGAACAGGCTACATCTACCGACTAGAGCCTATCGGGACTATCTCCTCGCAATCGAGCAAGCAGGAATTAATCGCGCTATCCTCGGCTGAAGCGGAATACATCGCTCTCTGCTCTACCAAAGAGGGACTTTACCTGCGGGAGCTGCTCGAGGAAGCGAAAATTGCGACCATGCCCGCCTTCTCGTTATTCTACGACAACCAATCCGCGATCAAAATCGTGAACAAAAACGG
This sequence comes from Closterium sp. NIES-67, assembly GCA_027943415.1. Lineage (NCBI taxonomy): Eukaryota > Viridiplantae > Streptophyta > Zygnematophyceae > Desmidiales > Closteriaceae > Closterium > Closterium sp. NIES-67. The sequence continues at coordinate 20,648 of BQMB01000500.1, read as the reverse complement.
GTTCGCCAATCGAACCAAGCACATCGCCCTGCGGTATTTCTTCATCAAGGATGAGATCCCGAAGGGGAGACTTCAACTCAGTTACTGCCCCACGACAGAAATGGCTACAGATTACCTGACGAAGAAACTGGCGAAGACAAAGTTTGATTACTGCATGCTGCTGACCGGGCAGATAAACGTTACCGAATCCGGACACGTCAGCACTCCAGAAACGAAGGGGAGTGTTGGAAATACCTCGAAGACTTGAGCGTTTCTGAAGTGTAACACTACTCTCGAAGGAAAGTCGTATCGAGTACGCGAGTCAACTGAGGTTATACGAGGAGGTTGGACGAAAGAACACGAAAGGACGAAGGAACTCGAAGGATCGCAACCGGATGCGACTGACCGTTACGACTGCAAGGGTAGTAACTGAACCAACGATCGCGTCCCTGTGCGACTCGATAACCGTTTCTTCAACTGTATTCTACAACTGTTCTATTTCCTGTTTTCTATATATTGCTGTGTGCTTGCTTCTTTTAATTATCACTTGCTCTCATATACCGTACTAGTGCAAGGGTTCAACTACTCAACACTTCCGCTGCACTACTCAAACACCTTGTACAAGTGGGACTTAGTCTCTGGAAAGATCCTAAGGGCTTTTCTCAGCCCAACACAGTGCACACACATAATGGGCTTGAAGAGATACTCCCTGTGAGCCACGCCTCCAATGCATAGCATTCCACCATGATGTAGATTTTCCCTATGCCTTGGTTTGGTTCCACTCCCCGTCATGGCAAATTCTCAGTCAGCCAAGCCAGCAGCCCAGGGCATTGAGCCATGATGTCTCCTGTGCTCCATTTGGGGGCCTGCTGCTCCCTGCTGCCACCGCCTCCCACTGTGCTGGCCTGCCACAGGGAAGGAGCACAACAGTGGAGAAAGGTCAGTGTGATGCACATGCTGCTGTTCCCTGCAGCAACCATCCCCCACTGGTGCTGGCCTGTGACAAGGGAAGGAACTACGGAAACAGAGGCAGGTGAATGGATGGGTTTGCGTGCGTGCACTGCTGCAGAGCATGCAATACAAGCAAGGTAAGGCTGAGATGAATCGCATGTGTGTACGTCCTTTCCGTACGTCTCTCTTGTACCATCATTGCAGCCCCTGAGGCTCTAGACTAGTAGCTTTATTGGCGGACAGGGGGCTGAGACACGGACCGACGGGGTGAGCGCTTTCAGCCATTGCAGTTTGTCTCCAGATTAGGGCGTATTCCTATGGACTGGGATCAGGATCAGACTAGGGCAGTACTGTGCGGTGCAAGTGTTGAGATTGCGTTTCAGTGCGGTTCATTTTAATTCTGTGCGAGCCTGATCCTGATCCCGGTGCATAGGAATACGCCCTTAGATGGCTCGTTTGCAGTTGTCTGTATTAACACACACCAGCTAGTGGCATATCGCGAGCATGTGACACACCCCACGTGGGCCACGTACGTACAGACACACGACTTGTTGTACCGTACCTTGAGCTCCTGCTGCCACGCAATTGGGCAGAATTCGATTTCATTCGTGCGCTGCCCACCTCCCTGCTTGTACTCGATCCCATCAACACGCGCAAACTTCCAGAGTCTCCCGCCCACCACCGCCTGCCGCACAGTCACATGCCTGACCGCACACACTTGGAATCTTCTGCTCCTTTCACAATGCCCGCTGCTCTCCCCAAACTCCCTAACGTCAGCCGCGTGGTAGCCTTCAGTCATGTGGGCTGGAATGTGCAGCCCTCCTGGCGTCCACGAGTCGATCTGCGAGAATTCCAGCATCCTCTTTATTGCAGAATCTAGTTCATCCTGTATGGGGTGGGACGATGGGGGATTAATTGGGGCGTGTCACACTGCACTTCAGGAGTTCAGAGGAGAGTCAATGTACTCGAACTCAGATTGTAGGTTGCACTTCCCTTTGGGGTCTACAGTCTGTATAATAGCATCTCGTTTAATTTCTTAATTGAAGGCTGGAAGTGTCTTCACACCGATGATTCACTGTTCACATGCATGCATGCGCCACTCACATCCAGAGTAGTCAGGTGTGTCTCGGTGAGCAGAATCAAGCGAGCGTCTACAGCTTTCCCAGGTCGTGCAATGTCGAACACCGCATAACGAAGAGGTAGCTTCTTCACCTGACCTCACAAAAGCAGCCACCATGTCATGTCTTGTGATGTAAGCATGTTAGAATAGAGGACAGGACAGGACACGAGGTCTGGAGGCATGTGATGATGACAGGTGCACGGTGCATGGAAGAGAAACAGAATCGAACAGAACTCCGAGTTTGGCCTTACCTTGCGGCTGGTCACACCTTTTTGACAAGGAAACGTCGCTCATCAGCAAGGTATGTGCACACCACCTTGTAGGGAATGCGTGTCTCAGAGTCAATCATCTGAACCAAGCACGCACAGCGAGCACAAATCAATGAATCTCATGCTCTGCCTTTCAGACGTCCTTGAGACGAGCATCTGCGCTGAGTGATGATGCGCAGCGCAGCACAGCGAGTTACCTGAATGTTGTACTTTTCACTGGACGTGGTCAGAGTAGCAGCTTGTCCAGCGTCCCTCATGAGCATGTCCTCCAGCCGGCTGTAGATGCTATCAGGCACGTGCGTCTCGTACATCCTGTGGATCGGCGCCTTGAACCACGCTCGCTGGTTCATGTGGTCCTCCAGCGCTTGGGCAGAGAACGACGGAATCTTGGACAGAGACTCCCTGGCAAGAGGGATGGAGAGAGGCCCGAATACAGACAGTGTTGAGCGAACCCATCAAGCATTGGACGTAAGAAGCTCCCCCTTCTGATCTTCTCACGACTGCTATATTGATGGCGCCGAGGTGGGTCGATCGGAAAAAAGGGAAGACGGAAGCATGAGAAGCATCAGCGATGCAAAATGCACGAGAAAATGAGCATGGGGCGCGCTCCCATGAGTAGTAACACGCGGATCACACGTCACGCACTCTGGCCTGCCTCGAGTGGAGAAGAGCAGCTTGCCGAGTCGAACCAGGAGCTTCACCTTCTCTATCTCACCGCACCCACCAGCGTCTCCCACCGCCGCTGCACGATGCTCGATTCTCTCCCGAACCAGATTCAGAGAATCAATCAGAGGCTGCCGAAGTGCGTTCATCAGTCTGGCCTCTCGTGGACTGTCCCCGTTACCCTCGCCGTTCGACGCTGCAGGAACTCCGCCGTCCTCATTACTAGCATCACCGTGGAACGCCCATAATCCCGTGCCGGAATCATACTCCCGATTATCTGAAGAGCCATTCCTTCTAGACAACCAGTTCTCGACATTTCCCTGCGTCGGAGACTTGGCAAGCACGGCAAGACGCGTGTTTCCCACATGGGGGTAGCACTGGTTGTGGAATTGCCTGAAAATGAGCGAAATTCTCTGATCCGGCGTGAAAATAAGATTTCCGGCCTAGTTCTCGTCATAATCGTCCACGAGCGCTAATAACCTGGCGTCACTGGCATGGTAAATGGGACGCGCTGATCTGAGTACGAGCGGAGTCCGCAGTCGCGGATCTCGGTGAGACATGGCAGATGAGCCGGCGCGATGAGCTGAGCTTCTTTGGGATTCTAGGACCTACTACCTCCGACGCTTAACGACGAATCTTAAACGAGCCTGGTGGAGCGGAACTTCTAAGCATTACGCACGGGTGGCCTGCACTACTGGCAACGTCGTCACTCCCAACTGTGTCAGCGTGGAAGGTCACTATCGATGCTAAGGGGAGATCCAAGAGCGTAAACGACCCGTCCTGGGTCCCTCTGGCCATACCTGGAGCTCGGAAGCGCACAGCATGCGCGCTCCGCAGTCTATTCGTTGTTTTCAGTGCGTGTGGCTATGTCTGCGTCATCAGACCAAACCATAGTACATAGCTCATGGCTACCAGCACTACTAACTGTCGAGTGTGATTTTTCGTGGTCTGCTATGAAGATGTGACGGTTTCAGCTCCACAGAATTTCGCTTGAAGTCACGACCGTCCATAAATTGGACGAGACGAGCCCGGTAACTAGATGTTGAATCGAGCCCTCCACGTCAGCAAGGGGTCACTGTCGTCGTTTCGTGAGGAGTGTCGCGACGTCATGACGACAACCTGCTTGCGAAAAGCCGTTCGCAAGAATGGCAGCCCATACGTTTTCAAATTCACACCCCCCGCCTTCGACCCCACACGTTCAGGTTCAGGTTCCTCCGCGGCTGGATCTGTAGGCCTAGTGATAGTATCTTCCGCTCCTCATCCGCTCTGTTCCTTCAGTACCCGCCTCTCACCATGCCGTACGTTCCTCCTCATAGGCGACTCCGAGCGACCAGTTCCGCAGCCGAATCCGCAATGCCACAGCAAAGCCACCCAGGTTCGGTACTAGGTCCGGGAAACAGGGTCTGGGGAAGAGGCCGAGGCCGAGGTCGCGATCAGTACGGGGCCGGAGGCAGAATCTTCTCATTCAAGCCAAATTCGATTAGGAGCTCTCCTAGCGCTGTCGCATATACCCTAGTCGACGATTTCGTCGAGCGAGAGTCATCGCTGATTGTGCCTGTAACTGGGGACGAGCTCGCTGTAACCGGATGGTCCACAAGTTCCAACCGTTTCAGGGGAGAAGTCAGCACCTACGGAATAAAAACCTCGCTATTCTTACCAAGGTTCCAGAAGCCGATCTTGACAATAACGAGTCAACCGTGAATTCGCCTTTGTCTGATGCCACCTCCTCCTCACCCCTCTCCGTCCATCCCGCAGCGTCCTTACATGACTCTATAGCGAGTCTTCTTCGTAAAGGACTAGTTGCCGCTTTTAGAGGCATGCAGGCTGCTGCAGATCCTGGTGTCGGAAAGTCGCCAAACAAAGACAGATGCAAGCTACGGATGCCACTAGGGACGCTGCTGCTGTCGCCACCACGAAAATCTCCAGAGTTCGTGAGAGCGCTGCGCTTCTCAACCCCACAACCCTGCCTCCTCGCTGCTTACCTAGGTCTTATTTTGTTCTTCAATCCGGTCCCGTTCTTCAGTCCGGTCCCAGTCTTATTTTGTTCTTCAATCCGGACGCTGCTGCTGTCTTATTTTTCTTCCGTCACTCTACCAGTTGTAAGGTTTGCTTGGAAACTTCTGCACTCTTTCAAGTGGCAACACATCAAGAGCCATTTTTCTCTTTCATTCCTCACTTACATTTCCATGCAGTTACTGACAACACCCCCCCCCCCCCCAACCCCCACCCCACACTCTCTGCCCTCTCAAATGCACCCCTCGCTGCAGGATCGTCCTCTCCAGCCTACCGCCCTTCACAATGGGGGCGCTTGAACTGGATTTGAACAGAATAGCGCGGAGACTACCCACGCGGGTGTTCTCGTCACTGGAAACGGGCCTAACAGACGATGCATTCAGCGCCGTGTGAGAGCGCACACCAAGTCAAACTACCACATATGGGTATGCGTTGCTTCAAGTGGCGATCTGTTCAGCGTACGCCTACTTGCTTTCTACTGTGCTGGTTAGCCGATGTTGTTATGTTCAGCGTGTTCATTCTATAGGAACCAGTAGTGGCGTTGGTGTGAGCTGTGTTTTTTGTGAAGTGTAGAGCTAGGTTATGGAGGGAAGGAAGTGAAGGGCCTAACTAATTGTGCTATGGGTGCCGCTTTGGTTCCTCCTCCTCTGCTCTTGTCCACCTCATCCCCGCCTTCTTTATTTGCTGTCGTGCTGAAAGTAATACAGTTTCAAAATGCCTTCATGCATTGTTACCCTGAAACAGGTGAAGGACATGAGGATGGGATCTGAGTACAAGCTGATCTACGAGCCTGTCCCTGATAGCTCATGAATCATCCTCACTAAGGTGCGCCTCACTACTACAACAGCTTCCGGTTATTTTCTTGTGAAGACTGCTCATAACAAAAGTCTCCAAGCAGTCATTGGTCCAGCATATCTTCTTACCCCCATGATCCATCCATATCGCCGTCCCCACCTCCCTCTGCCCATTCTTCGTCTGCTGCACAATGTGGCAGGTGAAGAGCAGGCAGTGCCGCTATGCAGTCATTCACGTGTTCCGTCCTTCCAAGGCGGCAGACTGCCGCATCGCCCTCTGGAAAGACCCCAGGCTCTGCTGGCTTGATGTGCGTAAGGCCACGCACTCGGGACAATCCTATGTGCATGGATGCTTCCTGCGTTTCAGCTGCTCCCTGCCAACGCTAGTAGTCGGGGTGCATGTGTACTTGGGGGTGGGGGGGCCCTTTGTTTTGACAATGTTTTACCCGACATTGTCCTCCCCTCTCTCTCCTACTCTCAACTGGTCCGTGTTATTAGGCTTATACGGGTTACAGGGTACACAAGGGGTAGGCACAGCATGTCGGCTCCCTCTCCCACTCTCTCACTCCACCTCTTCACCCCCCCTCCCCTCCTCTGTTCTCTTCCCTTGTCTATCTATACCCACTTCGTTCAGGAGGCCACCCAGTCGGTGTGTGAGTGCATAGCATCCGCAGCAACCATGGACATCACCTCAGCGTTTGGGCTTCACTGGCCTATCAACCCCGACTCAAACGACTTTGACGTCTCCATGCTCCTCTCATCATCATCGACATCGTCCTCGTCATTGGCATCGTCATCGTCCTCGTCATCGTCATCGTCCTCGTCATCGTCATCGTCCTCGTCATCGTCCTCGCCCTCGCCCTCGCCCTCGCCCTCGCCCTCCTCCTCCTCCTCCTCCTCCTCCTCCTCCTCCTCCTCCTCCTCCTCCTCCTCCTCCTCCTCCTCCTCCTCCTCCTCCTCCTCCTCCTCCTCCTCCTCCTCCTCCTCCTCCTCCTCCTCCTCCTCCTCCTCCTCCTCCTCCTCCTCCTCGTCGTCCTCGTCCTCGTCCTCGTCCTCCTCGTCGTCCTCGTCACCATCATCATCATCGTCATCAGCAGCAGCAGCAGCAGCAGCAGCAGCAGCAGCAGCAGCAGCAGCAGCAGCACCCACTTCACCTCCTGCCCTCCCACCGCACCCAGCTACTTTACCATCTGTTCGTTTCGTAGTCACGGGGGTGCGGCATATCAGAAAGACTCGAGGCGGCGTCGGGTGGACGCTATTGGAAGCTGTCTCGGATCAGCGGGGTGCGGGTAGAACCCCCTGGGGCCCACCACACAAAGCTGATTGAGTTTTGCCCGCTCTCGTGGCGGGAGAAGTTGAAGGTACGATGCAGGCGGGTCCTAGGTGATTCCTTGCGCAGCTTAGCATGAGATTCTGAGGGATTCACCAGGGGCGATGTTTCGCGTGAGATTCTGAGGCGAGCTCCCGTTTTGTCCAACTGATGCAGCGCCATGGAGAGCCAAGCGACGCCACTGCACCCTCAGCACCTCCCTACCCCCCTCCTCATCTTGCTGTGACTCGAGCTTGCAGCACGCGGCACCGCACTGGACTCCAGAGAGCATTCTTGCCGACTTCCCTGCCCTTGTACACTGGCTGCAGCAGCGCCTGCCGTAGAGCTACAGTGCTGTAAGGGTGTCTGGTCTGCTGGTGGTGTTGCACTCCAGAGAGCACTCTTGCTGAATGCTCAGCCCCCTTAGACTGGCTGTAGCAACACTTGCCATCGAAGAAGCGGAGTGAACTAGTGTGGTGTCACTCTACAGGCTCATATCGTATGTACAGGTGATGCAAATAATAATTGTGAGAATTTGGTGTATGTTGCTCACAAGTCTCCTATCCACACCCCCAGCGAAGTGTGGAGGCTAGTGTTCATTGATTATGCGTGCTCGTGAGTCGTCCTCGACACAGCAAGCCTGCCTTAGCATGTCCGAAGGGTACGTTACATTCATTTCGTTTTGGTAGGCAGTACACGCGCGTCGGATACGCCCTAACTTCTCCACTGCCCTACTCCTCTCGCGCCACCTGATCTCCCACGTGGTGCCAACCCCTTGCGCTTTCTTGAGCTGCCAGCGGCGCGTACACTTCCCCCCATCCCCGCCGCCATGGCCCAGCCGCAGCCGCGGAGGGAGTCGGATACTAGAGTGCGCGGCGACGGTGCGGCGGCGGCGACCGCAGCGGCGCAGCTGCCGATCGTGGAGTTCGAGGAGGCCATTCTGAGCGCCGTGGCGCGGCACCCCGTCACCGTCGTCATCGGCGCCACGGGATCGGGTGAGCCGCCCCGCCAAAGCGCTCTCGCTGCTCCTCCATGGGCCTTCGAATTCAGCGGCAGCGGTCGAATCCAGTACCGCTGGCCGCCGCGTTTCTCCGCGTCCAGCACCGGGCCTACTCAGTCGGTTAGCCGCCGTAACGGTTTGGCTGCAACACACGCACCTGATGATAGCTTGATCTCCCTTCCCCCACTTCCCCCGCTTCCCTCAGGCAAGAGCACACAGCTACCGCAGATGCTGTACCGCGCGCAGCTGCGCCAGGCGGGGGAACCACCAGGGCAGGGGGAGAGGGCGAGCGGAATCGGGATGGGCGCCATCGCGGTGACGCAGCCGCGGAGAGTGGCAGCCGTGTCGGTGGCCAGGTGAGGACGGAGAAGGGGGAGGGATTTGGGGGGGTAGGGAGGGGAGGGAGCAGGATGAGAGAAGGGGAGAGGGCTGGTGGAAGGGTGTTTGAGGCAGGTCAAAAGCCGTGGGGATGAGGGGGAGGGGGGTTGGGAGTGTGGGGCGACGGATAGGGTGGACCGGCAGCCTGCAGCACACATGCTCTTGACAAGTTCTGAGACGCCCGCCTCAAAGCTGCTTCATTTCTTCTTTCCCCGCCACCTCTCCTGCGTCCCCCATGCACCCCTTGCCCCCTGCGCCTCCGTCCGCCCCATGCCCTCCCCCCCCACCCCCGTTGTCCTCTGCTCCCCCCTCCGCCCCGTGCCCCCCACCCCACCGTGTCCTCTGCGCCCCCCTCTGCGCCGTGGCCCCCAGGCGAGTGGCGCAGGAGGTGGGCGTGCGGCTGGGGTGTGAGGTGGGGTACGTGGTGCGGTTTGAGGCCTGCAGCAATGCGACATCGCCTCCTTTTCTTCTTACTCCCGTCTTCTCTCCTGTGTCCCCCATACGTCCCTTATCCTCTGCTCCTCCGTCCGCCCCGTCTCCCCCCACCCCTCCCTCGTCCTCCCCGTGTCCTCTGCGCCCCCCTCTCCCTCGTGGCCCCCAGGCGTGTGGCGGAGGAGGCGGGCGTGCGGCTGGGGTGCGAGGTAGGGTACGTGGTTCGGTTTGAGGACCGCAGCAGTGTGGCGTCGCGCATCGTGTTCCAGACGGACGGCTGCCTGCTGCGAGAGCTGCTGGGGGACCCGCTGCTGAGCCGCTACTCCGTGATTGTGCTGGATGAGGCGCACGAGCGCAGCCTCAACACGTGCGTATGGCCCTGCTGCTCGCTTGCATGCTTGCTGTACTTGTTTCCCTCCCATCCTTTCGCCAGTCTCATCACACCCCTGGATTTGTCACCGCCCAAACCTCTCTGCCCGTCCTCTTCTGCTGTACCGTATTCGACCCGCCTTTCCCCTCCCTCCCCCCTGCCCCCCTCCACGCGCCCTTAGCTGCCCCTAACCTGCTGCTGCCATCTGTTGCCTACCATGCAGGGACATCCTCTTCGGTCTGCTGAAACGTTTGGTGGCTGCCCGAAAGGACGACCTGAAGCTGGTGATTACGTCAGCCACTCTCGACGGGCAGAAGTTCTCGGCGTTCTTCGGCAACTGCCCCGTGGTGGAGGTGCCCGGCCGCCTGCACCCCGTGCAAGTGCTCTACAGCACGGACCGCCCTGCCAGCTACTTCCAGTCTGCGGTCGAGACCGCCATTGGTGGGTGGGGTGACAGGGAGAGGAGGGGAGGGGATGGGAGCGGAGGGGAGGGGAGGGGATGGCGTGGGTGAATGAATGAGACAACTTTTGGAGTGCAAGTGCTGTCCATGGCCCTCGTTGTCTCCAGCTTCCATTGGTTCTCGTTCATATTCAAATCCCTCGTCCACTCCCCTCCGTTTGCCGGCCAATGCAATTCCCCCCTTCCTCTCCCCTCCCCCACGCACCCCCAGACATCCACATGGGGGGGGAGCCGGGCGACATCCTGGTGTTTCTGACGGGGCAGGACGAGATAGAGCGCGCGATAGCGGCGATGGAGGAGCGCATTCGCAGCAGCGGCGAGGGCCAGTGCATGGACGCGCTCATCCTGCCGCTGCACGCCTCGCTGCCGCCCGAGCTGCAGGTGCCCGAGCACTGCTGGGGTCTTGATGCGCTGAACTGGGCTCTTGTTGGCGGTCACTGAGGCCTCAAAAGGCGAGGGCCAGTGCATGGACGCGCTCATCCTGCCGCTGCACGCCTTGCTGCCTCCTGAGCTGCACATGTGCCATGCTGGGTTCAAGTTGCATGGCAGGGGCTTGCGGGATGTGCTGTTAGGCGCTGGTTGGCATGGTCCTAGCCGTTGATCCAAGTGTGGTAGACTCGCGGTGTATGTTGCACATGAGGAAAGCTCTCAGTTCCCCTAACAGCCTTACCCAGCCTCGTTGGCTCCCCCCTCTCCTCCCCTCTCTCCTCCTCTCTCTCTCCCCCCTGTCAGGTGCGTGTGTTCACCCCAGCGCCCCCGGGGTGTCGGCGCATCATAGTGGCGACGAACGTGGCAGAGACGGCGGTGACGCTGGATGGCATTGTGTTCGTGGTGGACCCGGGCCACGTCAAGCAGAAGCACTACGACCCCAACACACAGCTCGCTGCACTCACCGTCGTGCCCATCAGCAGGTGGGTGGCGTCAGCAGGTGGGTGGTGCAAGAGTGTGAGTGTGAGAGTGCGTGCAAGTGCCCTGGTCAGGTGGATTTGGGTGTGCGCGATTTTGTTTTCTCACAACAGCATGGGATTGTGATCCATGCCAGGTGAAAAAGGAGCAGTGAGCTCCCAGCATGCAGCTACTTGCATTGCAGTCACCCTGCAGCCGCCTTGCATGTGAAAGCAGCGCCTTGCATACATGGAGTAATGAGCCTTGCATGCGCTCCTTGTCTCTCCTGCACCGCCACCTCTCACCCTTGCATCAGCTTTCTCCTGTCTTTCCCGACTATCCCATCTCTCCCACTGCCCCATCCCACTGCCCATCGCCCCCCCCCCCCGGCCAAAAGAGTGCAGGCTGTCCAGCGGGCAGGGCGGGCAGGTCGAACGCGCCCGGGCAAGTGTTTCCGCCTCTACCCCAAGTCGGTGTTTGAGCATGAGTTGCCTGAGGCCACCGAACCTGAGATCTGCCGATCCTCACTTGCAGGTGCGTTACCTTTACCTTTTTGTCGCTCCATTCTTTGTGCTAAAAGTACAGCTCTGGGTTCTCTGCCTCTCACTCTCACGTTTTTCTCACTTTCACATGCTTCTTGCCTAATCACGCCTTTTCTGTGCCTGTCACCTTCTTGCCATCCTCCTCCGCTCTCTTCCAGGCACAGTGCTGCACCTAAAGTCCCTCACACGCTTGGATGCAGCCCACAGAAAACGAAGGGAGGGCCAACGGGGCGACGAGGCAGATCCAGGGAGCAGCAGGGAGGGGGGATCATCAGCAGCAGGGGAAGCAGCAGCAGCAGCAGCAGCAGCAGCAGCAGCAGCAGCAGCAGCAGCAGCAGCAGCAGCAGCAGCAGCAGCAGCAGCAGCAGCAGCAGCAGGAGGGAAGGCAGCTGGGGGCATCGGGGACGTGCTGTCGTTTGAGTTCCTGGACCCGCCCTCCCGCTCTGCTCTAGAGGACGCGCTGCTGCAGCTGTACGCGCTAAGGTGCATTGACGAGCGCGGGGACATCACCGCCACCGGCAGGGACGTGGCGCACCTGCCGCTCGACCCCTCCCTCGGCGTCACACTGCTCGCTGCCAAGTCGCTCGGGTGCCTGCCGGACGCCATAGCTATTGCCGCTATGCTCTCCGCTGATGTCAGCGCGCCGTCGGGTGGAGGGAAGGATGGGGGTAGGAGAGGAGGAGGAAGGGGAGTAGGAGGGGGTGGTGGTGGGTTGGTCCCACTGCCGGATGGGGAGGGGTATGGGGATCACATTCGGTGGTTGCAGGTGTACCGTGAGTGGGAGGCGTCGGGGTTCCAGGCACCCTGGTGCAAGCAACGAGGGCTGCAGGTGCGTTGGCATGCCTGCATTCCTTGTACTGCAACGCAAAGTTCTGTTTAGCCCTCTCGCCGTTTTTCTACACCTCTATCATGTCTGCAACACCACCCCGTTCCCAACCATTCCCCCCACCCCCCCACCCCCCTGGCCCCCCATTGCGCATCTTCATGGCTCACCTGGCGCCCAGGTCAGGTCCATGAAGTTTGTCCATAACGTGGCTCGCCAGCTCACTGCTGTGTGATAGAACCTAGTTTTGAAACACCTTAAAACCAACCATCCCTCCTTTCAACCCCCCTCCCTTCCTTTCTTGCTCATCTTCATGCCGTACCTGGCTCGCCAGCTAACTTTTTGAAGGCGCTTGAACCCCTCCCCCCCACCCATTGCTCATGGCTGTGCCTTGCCTGGCGCTCAGCTCAGGTCCATGAACTTTGCTCGGGACGTGGCTCGCCAGCTCACTGCTGCCGTCACCGCACACTCCTCCCGCCACACCCGCTCTGCCGCTCCCATAGAGGGCAGGGGCATGAGAAGCGGGAATGCAGAAGGTGCAGGGGGGGTAGTGGATGGCAGCAGGGACGGCTGGGCAGGGCTGAGGCACGCTCTGTGTGTGGGGTCTGCGAACAAGATAGCGCGGCGCATGCGGCAACACAATGGGTACAAGACCGTGCACGCCAAGTCACGCCTCGTTGAGGTGAGCAAGACTGCAAATGCTTGTGGAGCCCACTCCACTGCACTGGAGGGCTCTCATGCTTGCCCTCAGCTCCTCTCCCCCCTTCCCTTTGCTTCCTCACCAGTCTCAGCTCAGCTCAGGTGGGTCCCACATGCCAACAGCCACCATTCTGCTCCACTCATTCCCTCACCTTGTCCTCCTCTCTTCCTTCCCCCTCCCCTCCGCTCCCCTCCCCTCCCCCCCCAACACCCTTACGTCTCTCAGCTGCACCCTGCGAGTGCGCCTCTATCAGTGGATGCGGACGGGCTACTACCGGAGTGGGTGGTGTACCAGGAGATAGTGGCCACCACGCGCGCCTTCATGCGCTGCGTGTGCGCTGTGGAGGAGGCGTGGGTGCAGCCGCTGCTGCCGCGCCTGCACGACGTGGATGTTAACAGACTCAGGTGGGTGGGCCTTGCATTGCAGGTTGGTAGAACCGGTTTGCCTAAGTTGCCAACAGGCTCAGGTGCGTATGCCGTTCCATCAGGCTCGGGTGGGTGTGCGGTGTGCGCCTCACCTGCCAACCTAGAGGCGGGGTTTCATGTGTCAAAGCTCAGATGCAGCAACACGGTGAGGGGGAATCGAGGCTCACTACACCTCCTCTGTGCCTCATGGTGCTGTCTATGGTGTTCATTCCCCTGCAGTGGTGGGGACAAGGCAGCAGCTGCTGCCAAGGAGCAAGAGGCTAAGGCGCAGGCAGCAGCAGCAGCAGCTGTGGCAGCGGTGGCAGGGGTGGCAGCACCAGGCACAGGAGGTCCTGGGACCTCAGCTCCTGGTGCTAAGGCTTCAGCTGTAGATGCAGCACGGGCCAGGTATCTTTCAAGGAAGAAAACTAAGCTGAGATAGGCAGTAGTAGTAGTGAGTGGGTGTGCTGCATCAAGTCCCTAGCTGTTAGCCTTTTGGTGCACAAGCTTGATGTTCCAGAAATCGCTGATTCTTGCTGCATGTCGAAATGCAACATGGGAGGCTTGCAAATGTGTTTATGCAAGTTCACTACAGCGTCCTCCTGAACGTGTGTTGCATAAATTTGAAACAACTGGCCCAGGCCCATATTTATCTGGCTTTTTACGCTGATTTTGCTTCTTTTTTTCAGGGTGTTCTCTTGTACTTTCCTGATGAATCAGCCTTGAAAATGAAAGAACCAGGGCCAACCAGTAAGAAAACCACTACCAAAAACTGATTTTCAGGGTGTTTTTTGAGATCGACACTGATCAATCAGTGTGGCCTAAAACGAATCTGAGGGCCTGAACTGGCTGCTGCAACTCGGCTGAATACAAGCCAGATAATAACCACAAGTACATGCACTAGTCATCAAGACAACACAGCTTACCATATCATAACTCAGTCACTAACCACGAAGCTAAAAGGGCTTGTTAAGTAGCGAGTATGTGCTGTTTGAATAGCTCAGTGAGGGTTTAGCTAGGTAGGACGAAATGTCCAGTGACCCGCTGGGGTTAACCTTGCGAAGATCCTCGGGGAAGGGCCATGGGTGCAGAGCCTGGGGGGCTATGGGCGCACTGACCCGCTATTAACAAGCCCTTCTTGTTAAAATTATATAAGTTATAATTTAATATAGGCTTGGTAGGTTGTTACTGAACCTTTCTGTAGAGGGTACAAACCCCTTCTTGTACTCCTCTCTCTTCCTAATCAAACACCCTTTCTTCTCGACATTCTCTCCCTTCCTAGATCCGTTTTCCTCACGCCATTCCATGGCGGCCTTCTTGCTAGTATCATAGCCAACCTAGCCTCCTAAGTTTAAGAACCTTGAGTCCTAAGTTTCTAAGATGGTATCAGAGCCGGTCGTGTCCACCGGACCCTCTCCCTACGTCTCCGTTGCGTACTCCTGCTGCATTCGCAGCCTTCACGGTTTTCTGCCTGCCTGCCGTCGCGGCATCAAGCTGTCGCGAGGGCCCCTTGTTGCCTGCCGTCGCGGCACCAAGCTGTCGAGACGGCCCCTTGTTGCCTGCCGTCGCGGCACCAAGCTGTCGCGACGGCCCCTTGTTGCCTGCCGTCGCGGCACCAAGCTGTCGCGACGGCCCCTTGTTGCCTGCCGTCGCGACACCAAGATGTCGCGACGGCCCCTTGTTGCCTGCCGTCGCGGCGCCAAGGTGTCGCGACGGCCCCTTGGTGCAGCCGTCGCCCGTCCGCCTCGCCGCTGCGGCATTGACGGTGCGCTGTGGCGGCGTCTAGGGCAGCCGCTGGCATCGTCGGACTGCGGCCGGCCGAGCGACGTCTGTGACGCAGCCGGACCTGCCGCCCGCTCGCCAGCCACGGGCGTCCCTCTGGACGCCGTCCTCCCGCCAGTAAGCGCCGCGCCATTTATGGCGCGTCGCTGAAGAATCGCCCCGCTTTCCCCCATTCTCCCTTCCCCCTGCGTCTTCCCTTCCTCCTGTCGCAGCTGCTGTCTTCTGCCCGGACGTTGCCACACCGCCGAGAGCCCTCAGCCGCGGCAGTCGCCGCCTGTCGTCAGCGACCCAGCCGCCTTGAGCCAGAGCTCCGCTGCTGCTTGACGCTGACCCGCCCAGACGCCGTAGGCTGCCTCGTGTACGGGGGTGTGTCAACGCTTTGCACGAGGGTCAGATACCCGGCTAAGCACGAGCTTGAGGGTGTGCGGGGTTAGGGGGTGGGTTGGGTGGGTGTGTGACTACCAAGCCTAGGGGGTGTGTTAAAATTATATAAGTTATAATTTAATATAGGCTTGGTAGGTTGTTACTGAACCTTTCTGTAGAGGGTACAAACCCCTTCTTGTACTCCTCTCTCTTCCTAATCAAACACCCTTTCTTCTCGACATTCTCTCCCTTCCTAGATCCGTTTTCCTCACGCCATTCCATGGCGGCCTTCTTGCTAGTATCATAGCCAACCTAGCCTCCTAAGTTTAAGAACCTTGAGTCCTAAGTTTCTAAAACTTCTAACTCAGTGGTTGGTGGCTGAGTTCTGACATGCTATCAGAGCATCGGTGACTCGGGTTCAATTCCTAGTGCAAGCGCTATAGAGGCGCTTGTGTCTTCCAGCTATCCCAGCGAGGGGGGGTGTCGAGTGACCCGCTGGGATTACCCTTGAGACGATCCTCGGGGGAGGGCCACAGGTGCACAGCCTGGGGGGCTATGGGCGCACTGACCCGCTATTAACAAGCCATTTTAACTCAGTGGTTAGTGGTTGAGTTCTAACATGGTATCAGAGCGTTGGTGACTCGGGTTCAATTCTCAATGCTAGCGCTTCAGAGGCGCTCGTGTCTTCCACCTATCCCAGCGAGGGGGGGTGTCGAGTGACCCGCTGGGGTTACCCTTTAGAAGATCCTCGGAAAAGGCCACAGGTGCAGAGTCTGGGGGGCTATGGGCGCACTAAGCCGCTATTAACAAGCCCTTTTAACTCAGTGGTTGGTGGCTGAGTTCTGACATGCTATCAGAGCGTTGGTGAGTCGGATTCAATTCCCAGTGCTAGCACTGTAGAGGCACTTGTGTCTTCCACCTATCCCAGCGAGGGGGGGTGTCGAGTGACCCGCTAGGATTACCCTTGAGAAGATCCTCGGGGAAGGGCCACAAGTGTAGAGCCTGGGAGGCTATGGACGTACTGACCCACTATTAACAAGCCCTTTTAACTCAATGATTAGTGGCTGAGTTCTGACAAGAAAGTGGCGAGAGAAGAGAGGCTGACTAGTGAAGAGAGAGAAATACAAGGAGTGGGTTGTACTCTCTACAGCAGGATCCAATCAAAGTAATGCACCTGCCTAGCCTACATATATATGTATGTGTATATATATATATATATGTGTATGTTGATACACCCCCTAGACTGTCAACATATATTTGTATATATTATAGGCTAGATAGGTACATGCTCATAGAGAGTACAACACTTTATGACAAAACCACCCTGTATCACCCATTCTAGATTATTCGTTACTCTGAGATGGGATCATGCGCTAGGTTAGGTCCTCCCCCCCCACCCGCGCTTCCGCTCTAGTCCTAGTCCTAGCCCTAGCCGCCCGTCACTAGCCGTCCGTTGCTAGCCGCCCGTCGCTAGCCGCCATCGCTAGCCGTCCGCTCCTAGCCGCCCGTCGCTAGCCGTCTCTACTAGCCGCTCGCCGCTCACCGCCACTGGCCGCCCGTCGCCTCGTGCTGCCCTTAGCCGCCAGCCGCCTGTAGCCGCTGGCCACCCGTAGCCGCCAGCCGCCCGTTGCTGCCGACCGCCTATAGCCCCGCGCCCATCGGCCCTAGCTCGCCGGCCCCCCGCTAGCTCGTTGGCCCCGCTCATCGGCCCCTACTCGCTGGCCCCGCACTCTGCCGCTGTCGCTGAGACAGCCCCTATTGCTGAGACCGCCGCCGCGGCCTCAGTGCAGCCGCGTCAGGGTAAGGGCCGCCGCCCCAAGGGGGGGCGTGGCAGAGGGAAGGGTGGCGCAGGTGGTGCGGGTGGCAGAGGTGACGGAGGTAGTGGCGGGGACAGTGGTGCAGACGAGGGACCGGGGCTGATGCCCTAGAGCAGTAGCAGCAGCAGCAGCAGTCGCAGCTCGGGGAACCCCGCCCCTGTGGTGGCCTGGTGGCGCTGGTGGAGGTGGTTGTGGTGGTGGGCCGCGCAGCTCGGTGTCGGGTGGCGGCTCCAGTGTGGTCACCTGCCAGTACGAGCTTCAGTCCGGCCCCCGCCGCGGCACTGTCTGCGACCGTCCCGGTCCCACTGCCGCCCGCTGTTACCGTTGCCTGGCCGACCTCTTCCGTCTCCGCTTCGGCCCCGCGTCGGACCCCCCCAACGGGTACAGCTTGGTGCGTCTCCGTGTGCCTGTCTTTGAGCTGGATATGGATCAGATTAGGTCTGCTATGCATGTCATATAGGTGGATGACTCTAGTGTGACTGTACCTTATTACCCTGTGTTGCCTAATGTAGGTATGTCCACTGTGTGTAGTCTAGGCTCCCCTGCTGCGTCAGGGGTAGTACCTTTTGCCTTGTTCAGCCTTGGCTCTACGCTAGCTCCTCCATCGGCTGACGCTACCGCTGCCATCTCCTTCATGCTAGACTCTGGTGCGTCTGACCGCTTCTAC
Source organism: Closterium sp. NIES-67 (assembly GCA_027943415.1). Taxonomy (NCBI): domain Eukaryota; kingdom Viridiplantae; phylum Streptophyta; class Zygnematophyceae; order Desmidiales; family Closteriaceae; genus Closterium; species Closterium sp. NIES-67. The sequence goes on along the minus strand of BQMB01000500.1, from coordinate 2,927 downwards.
CACGCCCACACTGCGCTTACAACGCTTGCTGCCCTTGCCGCTGTTGCGCTTGCTGACCCCTCCTCAGGCTCGGTAGTTGCACGTAGCTCTACTACCCTTCCCTCTCCGGTGGTTCCCTTGGGCCCTCTTACAGGCTTGCACATCCCCTCCATCTCCAGGAACCTAGTTGGTGTCGGTTGTCTTTAGGACCTTGGCATCACCAGTACTTTCCCTGGTCATGAGCGGCACACGGTCCGACGGGAGCGGCTCCCGCCGGTCCTAGGAGCGGCATGCGGTGGCTGCTGTGGCACCACCACTTAGGTCACCCCGCACTCCCACGTCTGCATCATATTTCCCATCACGATCTTGTCTTAGGTCCCCCTTCGTCGCTCCTTGCTCTCCCTCCTTCGCCTGCGCCGCCATGCACGCCCTGCGTCAAGGACCGGTTGCCCCGTGCTCCTCACTTCTCCTCACTTCCCCGTACCACTGCGCCACTCCAGACCTTGCACCTGGACGTCTTGGGCCCATTCCCCGTCCCTGTGCCGCGTCGAGAGCGCTACTTTCTAGAGCTCGTCGACGACTACACGCGCTATACTGTATCACGTTGTTTCCCCTGCAGCGGAAGGCCAACGTGTTTGACGTTCTTATCCCGTGGGTCGTAGCTGCGCGAGTCCACCACTGCATCCCGTGATGCGCCTCCACTCCGACCGTGGTGGCAAGTTCGCCTCCGGTCGGCTTGGCCAGTTCTGTCGTGCGGAGGGCATCACCCAGTCGTACACCCTGCCGGAATCCACGCAGCAGAATGGGGTCGCTGAGCGACGCATCGGTTTGGTCATGGAGGTGGCTCGTACCTCCATGATCCATGCCCGTGCACCCCATTTTCTGTGGCCGTTCACTGTTCGCTATGCCGCTCACCAGCTTAACCTGTGGCCACACTCCTAGCGGCCGCAGGTTTTGCCGACCCTCATCTGGACTGGGTCCCCTGGTTACTCGTCTGCGTTCCACGTTTGGGGCTGCCTTGCTCATGTTCGTGCCTCTGGCACGGACAAGCTCACTGCCCACACCGTCTCTTGTGTCTTCCTTGGTTTCCCCCTGGACGCGTTTACCTGGCACTTTTACCACCCGCCATGTCACCGTTTCTTTCATTCTCATGACGTCACTTTTGACGAGTGTGTCTCCTTCTACACCTGCTTTCCCCACCAAGGTAGGGCTGACTAAGGTAGTCGGTGTTGTGTACTCCCTGTTTTTTTCTGGTGCAGTGTTCTCCCAGCACCAGGAACAGGGGCGAGGTAGTACATTGCATCGCGACCACTTCCTTAGTCAGCACCCGAGCGTGCAACTAGCTCCTGATTTTGAAAATTCCATGAGATTTGTTTGGTAGGCTGTTAGCTCATGATTTTTGAAATATGAAGCCTATGCAAGAGCGGCAATTAGCGAGATCTGCAGCGTGGTCTGTACCGATGTAGCAAGTGAGTTGGAATGATGGCATGGTGAGAGTGAAGTAGGCGAGGCTAATGTGAGGCATCGAAATGAAGTATAAGAGCGCTCGTTGTAGATCAAGTAGATTCTCCCCGTCAGGTCATTGAGAATACTGGGTGAGCTGGCTGCAATATAGGAGAGGTCAGGATGGCAGATTATAGCGGTGAAGAGAAGGCAATCGAGTTGCTGCAGATAGAGTTGGTGCGCAACAGGTAAGAGCACATGTGTGTCAAACTTGTATCTCACTGCGGATCTCACATGATCGAAATGGTCGAGAGAAAGTTGCACTATCGGTCGATGCAATGTGCTTTCATTGTATACTTCCAAGGTACATCAGGGAACTAGACTTATGCTATCCAAAGGGAATAGACCATTCTAGAGAATAGAATCTCCCTGCGTATAACCGCGCGATGATATTGGCTTTAAGGGATTGTGGCAAGATTACGATGGATAGCGTTAGCCAGTACATCCCGAGCATGGTCGCTGAAATGATTATAATTATAATAGGACGAACCAAAGGATAATGGGAAATGAGGAATAGGAAACCAAATGAGATGAGATTAAGTCTGAATGAATCAGGATAAAAATGAGAATGAGACAGAGGAGGAATATAAAAGTGAGAAAGAAATGCAACGTGATCGTACTCACACTACCCACCCTCAAAGCTGGGTGGTAGAAGTAACACCTTGCTTGACAAAGTAGTCGTGAAGAGGACGACGGGCGTTACCCCTGTCGGATTTAGAGACCTAGCTATCCTCAGAAGGATCATAACACTTTTAACGGATGAGAAGCTCCAGGGTGCCATTTCGATGATGTTGATGAGGAAGGCGGGCGGCGGTAGTAATTGGCGTTCGGTGAAGATGGTATACGGGTACCCGTAGGGCTTCAGAACTTGGACATGGAAGGCGTTGAGGATTTTCCAAATAGCTGGTAGGCGTAGGCGGAAGGTAAAGGGGGTGATCCGTACTTCAGCAAGAAATGGCTCGCAGAAGCGAGGTCGTAGCTTGGATGGGAGATGGCTGATGTTGAGGTTGCGGGTGTCGAGTAAGACATGGTCTCGCACAGTGATGGTGTGATCTTTGTGACGGCGATCGGCCTGGTGCCTCTGTTGCTGTTGGATATCCAAGAGGCGCTTGTGGGTCCGATCCCAAATCATGTGCACGTTGGACTGTGGCTGGAACGATCGGCTTTTGTGGTGACACTGGATCGAAATGGTCGAGAAAAGGTTGCACTATCGATCGATACAAGGCGCTTTTACTGTAGATTTCCAAGGTACATTAGGAAACAAGGTTTATCCTATCCAAAGGGAATAGACCCTTGTAGAAATAGAATCACCTTGCGTATAGCCATATGAGGCTATTGTCATTAAGGGATTACGACAGGATTACGCTAGATATACAGTGACAGAAACAATTTTCCAGATGTTTTGCATTAACTAGGGGTTTTGGGCTTGCTGACCACTGTACTTA